>CM065742.1:2515668-2543168 GCA_033310375.1 Conus canariensis | reverse complement strand
TGACCAGGATGTTCAGATCTTAAGCTAACACTCTCTCAACCAAGTTATTCTGGCTGACAACAAGTACAGTGTTTTCAGTCTGTATGAATGCCAGTAGCAAGAGTGTCTTGATTCATTTTATATGCCAAAATCACTTCGCTTCGCCAAGCAGTCACATTTAAATGCAACTAAAGCAACTGTCTAGCACAAACATGCTTCGCTCTTGATATGCCCAGTGTGCTAATGATTCACCATGCCAAATCTAAAGATCTGAAGAAAACTGGTTTGTATAACCAACAACAAATACAGCTTGCACTAGACACACACAGAACACGCTTTTGTACCAGATCACTGAGGCTCGTTAAATTACCATACAGGCTTTACCTGATGCTGTAAACACTAGTGGTATGTATCTGGTTTAACGACAAAGCACCACTTGCTCCCAAGGACAAAAATATCACTCTTACAGGCGTGTTAACTACAACTTTATTAGTTTTACTCTGGAAAGGTTATTGATCAATTTGTGCTTTCTGATCACACTCGAATGATGATGAACATTCTGAATTAAAAGTAATTTACAATTTCCTTGGAAGTATGAACCATTTAACAGCCAGCGACACTCGCCACCAATTCGGACACTTTGAACAAAGTCCTTCTTTTCTGGAATTCCCACTTGTGGTCCATTCTGAATTGCTGGTTTATGATGAGTACATGTGATGGGAGATCTGCATGGCTGTCTGAAAGTGTCAGTCACCTTCCAGGTCCACTGGTGGTGGTTTCCATGGCCAGGACGTGACCCGCACGGGCCAGACTTGTGAATACATTGAAGATATCAAAAGTGGTAAGTGCTGGACACTGTGCACAGCTAGCATTCCCCCTCCCTCCCTCCCTTCTCTACCCATTTCCATTCTATCCCTTTCTACAGTTCTCATACTGGCACTCAGTTTAAGCTTTAAACAGCTATTTGTACATTTTATGTCATCCACCCCTCCCCCCTTTCCTCCCCCACTCCTCCCGTTCTTTCTGTGATCTGACATCTTTCCAAACAGAGCAACTGTTAGGAGTCTTCCTTCCTTCTGTACTGAGTTCAGACTGTTTCATGTTAATGACTGTTTGCTCACTGTTAAAGTCCTCTGTGCCCCAAATGTGAACAACAAAAAACTGTGTTCAATGCGCTTATTGCAGTATTATCTGTATCCAACAAGAACACATCAATATCAAATTTAACCAAAACGCTTTTCGTCACCCATTCGAAAAAGCACTTTCCCCACTCACCGGCGAACCTGACGTGCTGTTTGTTGGTGGCCTTAAAGAGCTGGATGTACTGACGACAGCTGGGGGCAAAGTCCTTCACTGCCCATGACCGCAAGATGGTGTGCTGGTCCTGTGGCAATTCGAGCAGTGTCAAGGTTTGTCTTTTTGACTCGTTTTCTGTGCCCCCCCCCCCCCCCCCCCAGTGGTTTACTCTCATGACACTCCTTCCTCTCACCCCACACACAGCCACACCCAGACCTGTCCCGTGGCAGCCCTTGTGCCACAGTTCACAGAGAGCGATCAGTCTCAGGAGACTTGGAGACGTACAAAGAGCCTGGACAGCAAGTTGCAAGTCTTCATCAACACCTGTCTTCACCAGATCCTGCGCATCAGATGGCTGGAACGAATCTCAAATGAGGAACTCATGCACCGGACGAAGCAAGACCCAATCACAAAGAGTATCCAGATGAGGAAGTGGGGCTGGGTGGGACACACCCTGCGTGGACGACAGGCCCACATCCAACGCCACGCCTTGGACTGGAACCCACAAGGGAAGCGGAAGAGGGGACAACCAGTCACCACCTGGAGAAGAACCCTACAGGCAGAACTCAAGTTCACCAGCATGACCTGGGGTGAAGCCAAGAGAACAGCCCAAGACAGAGCGAGATGGAGATCTGCAGTGCGGGCCCTGTGTTCCAATCGGAACAAAGAGGACGAAGTCAAGTCAAGTGAGGAGCTCACCAGATGAGAACTGCACGGCGGCTAAGTCCCTTGACTGTCTGCACTGCCTCTGACCATGCAGTTACCAGATTCTGCCTTATCCAAGAACACCTCAGAGTCCTCCAGACTTTCTCTCCTCATCTCTTCCCCCCCATCTCCACCTCCTCCTTCTCCTCTTCCTCTCCCTCCCTAGAGAATGGAAAGTAAGCTGACATTATGTAAACCAAGTGATTGGGATTAACAAGTCGTATCACTATCATTTTAAAGACCAATGTGATGTTATTTGACATTATCTTGCTTTGTTTGTTGACTCGCATGTTTCTCGATAATATGTGTCCATGTTATTACACCGCTTCCCATCTGTGTGTGTGATGTGTGTGATGTGTGTGTGTGTGTGTGTGTGTGTGTAGTGTTGTGTGTGTGTGTGTGTGTGTGTGTGATTGTGTGTGTGTGTGTTGGTGTGTGTGTGTGTGTGTGTGTGAGTGTGTGTGTGTGTGTGTGTGTGTGTGTGTGTGGTGATGTGTGTGGTGTGGTGTGTGTGTGTGTGGTGTGTGTGTGCGCTGCGCTGTATGTGTGCGTGTGTGTGTGTGTGTGCGCGCGTGTGTTTGTGTGCGTGGCGTGTGTGTGTGTGCGTGTGTATGTTTGCGTGTGTGTGTGTATGTGTGTGCGTGTGTATGTGTGTGGGGTGTGTGTGTGTGGTGTGTGTGTGTGTGTGTGTGTGTGTGGTGTGTGTGTGTGTGTGTGTGTGTGTTGTGTGTGTGTGTGTATGTTTGTGTGTGTGTATTTTTGGAACTTTCATGATGGCATTTCCGCAATGGCCAAAAGTGGTACAAAACCCCCTGAAACTCAAACGAAGGTAAAAGTTGATCTGATTTTCCCAGACATGCTCAGAAGTAGCAGAACAAAGGTCAATATTACATCATGCCTTATTAATAAAACAAAAAATGTGTAAACGCTTGCATTAAAGAGCTCACATCTTGCTTCATTCTCCTTAGCATTTTCATAGCAACTCGTGATGGTGATAGAACCCTGTGACAATCCAAGGTCAGAGATCAAAGGTCAAACATGCCATGATAAAGAAAGATCTAGTTGCCAAGTGGGGGGACTGCTTGTGGAAAACTCAACAAATTTGAAAAATAATCTATAAGGCTCCACCCAAACACGTAGACACACGAATCACAAGACAAAACATGATGTGTTTCAACCTCTGAAGTCTTCTTCAGGCAAGGTACACAACACTCAGGACAATGAAAATGAACAAGCAATCACTTACCTTCATGTGTTGAATACCCATTCTGCGCCGAATTGGATGAAGGTAAGTGATTGCTCAGTTCATTTGTGTTGTCCTGAGTGTTGTGTATCTTGCCTGAAGACGACCTAAGAGGCCAAAACGCATCATGTTTTGTCTTGTGGTTTGTTTGTCTACGTTTTTGGGCGGAGCATTATAAATCATTTTTCAAATTTATTATGATAAAGAAAGCTTGTGAGCAAGAATTGGTTTAGTATTAAAGCATCATCAAACTCAATTAAATTGTTCTTTATGAGAAGCAACAGAGAGAAACCCTGACACAGAGAGAGAGAAAAAGCAAGAGAGAGAGAAATAGAGAGAGAGAGACTGGTATATAAATAGTACCACAAAGAAAGGAGAAAGATGCACAGAGAGAAAATCTCCTCACCGCTTTTTCTTGATCTGGACAGTTCTTATCACAGAGGAAGAACACAGATTCTGCCTTGTTGATTCTGAAACAGTTCATGACATACTGCCAGCAAACCACCTTCTGTTCGTCAATAACCTAGCACAAAATACATTACATCAGAAAAAACAACAATATAGAAAATATTGTACATACACATCATATTCTTCAGACAAAGTGTTTAAAAACAACGACGATGACAAAACTAGCACTGCAAATAAAAGATTTTTGTTCTAAGCCTTCTGGGGAAAAAAGATTTTCACTTCTTTGGCTTAAAAGTATAGACATCATCTAGCCAGTGTGTCAAGATACTTGAACCCTGAACCCTGTCAGCAATTTTTAAAACAGGGTACTGTAAGATTAACAATCCTGATCCGTTTCTTCTCCTGGGGGGAAAAAAACACTTTCACTGATTATGTCCCTTCCTCTCCTAAATGAATTGGAGTGTGTTTGACCAACATCAATTCCCTGATAAAAATTTAACTGCAGCGAACAACTGATGTGTTAGAAGAAAAAAAAATGCCGAGTGGTGAACACAATGAACTTCTGACAAGAGTTAAAACCACCTGTGAGCTGCTGGTTCTGTGATGCAGCAATGCAGGCAGAGTTTGTTCTTGAGAAGCGAGTGTCTGAGACACTGAAATGGGTGGATTCACAGAAGGTGAGGAGGTCAGGTTTAAGTCTGTAGAACTTGTCTTCATGTGCTGAAGAGTGTATCTGCCACCAGCATTGAAACTGTGTGTGTCTCACTGTGCATTACCTCTCTCAGAATAAAACTATCCACAACTGGTATGTGACAAGTTAAAAATAATTTTGCAAACTGTGATAACTAACCAGCATTGACTCAATATGAAGCATCATCAACTATAAATCTTCATTTTATGAACACGCTCAGCATTTTTTGTCTTATTTCTGTGTTCTGATTGCAGGTCTTATTTTGCTTGCCCCCAGGTGAGGGCAGCACATTCTCGCTTCCTCACATTCTTTGTGATCTCTGTCACAAAACCTGTTTTGAAAATACTCTGCCATCTCTTTTCTTCATGTCTCAATTTTCACTGTACATCCACATCCACAACCACACCCAGGCCTGTCCTGTGGCAGGACCACGACAGCAGTCCACTCACAGCAATCAACAGTAAATCATTATGAGGAAACTGCACTGCTGCTGAGTCGTTCCAGTTCTCCTTGATGACACTGTTCTGATCAGACACATCCAGGACACCATCCGCAAACAAGAACTGCTAAGCTGCAAAGCCTGTGTGAGTGAACATCCCCCGTTAGTGGGCGTTTTCGTGTTCATCAATCGATCGTCCCACTGAACTTGCCGATACCAGCAACCTTGACACAACTTCACCAAGGGCTGGGCTGAGCAATGGAGAGTGAAAGTGAGGTCACCATCAGAGCTTGTAGGTAGCTGCATCACTTGAGCCAGTGTCCCTGAGGTGTGATTCTCTGACGCTGACAACAGGTTCTACCTGCTGCTTTTCTTACCATCAATACAGTATTAACACTCATATGACATGCATCCCTTGTTGTCAATGTCCCTTCACAGGACATCAGTGTAAATTTAATGCTTATCATACTATCAATATAAAATATGTACCAACTATTTATAGTATATATTTAATACTTATCACATTATCAATATAAAATATGTTTCAACCACTTATTGTGTATATCTAATGCTTATCATGTTATCAATATAAAATATGTATCAACCACTTATAGTGTGTATTTAATGCTTATCATATTATCATTATAAAATATGTACCAACCATTTATAGTATACATTTAATGCTTATCATATTATCAATATGAAATATGTATCGTACACTTATAATGATCAACATCTCTGGAAGTCAATGTCCCTTGCTGTAGACAAACAAGGTGCATGCACTGCATTTTTCAACAGTAATCTAAACAGTATTAAACACTTCTAGCTACCTGTATCTCTTCAGGTCAATGTCTCTGAAGGGAGATCCTTTGATGTGACCAACCAACGTGGTATGCCCACTGTTTCCTTAAGTATTAATGTAGCCTCACCTGCTTCTGTTTACCTGCACCTCTTAAGGTCGATGTCCTTATCATTATCATTATTTTCATTGTGAATACTTATATAGCACCCATCCTCAGCTAGAGAACCAAGTTCTAAGCACTTTACAATCCACACTCGTTTACACAACAGGCTGCCTACCTGGGTAGTGCCGACTGAAGAGCTGTCAGCTGGCACTTCATTCAGTCATTTCCTGTGTCATCCAGTCAATATCGTTCAATATCATTCACTCAATCTCCTTACTTCCTTCATTCTTTCCATTTCTAACACAGGGTGCATGCTATGTGTAACGTGTCATCCATACCAACGGCCAAACTAGCCTACCCTTCTGAAAGTTGGTGATGGGATTTTACATGTGTGCAAGATGTTATGGGTGTGTTCACATACAGAACCTCGGTTTATAGTCTCATTCAAAGGACTGTGTGGGAAATGGAGTCAGAACCAATGTTAACTCCGAGGGGTGAGCCTTAGGTGTAGACCACACGGTGCGCCCACTGTCTCCTTTATTATCAACACAAAAACAGCGTTAACTATTAACACTTACCTGCACCTCTTGAGGTCGATGTCCTTGAGGGGTGAGCCTTAGGTGTAGACCACACGGTGCGCCCACTGTCTCCTTTATTATCAACACAAAAACAGCGTTAACTATCAACACCTACCTGCACCTCTTGAGGTCGATGTCCTTGAGGGGTGAGCCTTAGGTGTAGACCACACGGTGCGCCCACTGTCTCCTTTATTATCAACACAAAACAGCGTTAACTACTAACACCTACCTGCACCTCTTGAGGTCGATGTCCTTGAGGGGTGAGCCTTAGGGTAGACCACACGGTGCGCCCACTGTCTCCTTTATTATCAACACAAAAACAGCGTTAACTATCAACACCTACCTGCACCTCTTGAGGTCGATGTCCTTGAGGGGTGAGCCTTTGATGTAAACCACACGGTGCGCCCACTTGGGGTCCTTCAGGATGAACAGCATGTTGCTGTCCAGCTCCTCTGAGCTCATCAAGATCACCGTGTGCTCCTGACCAACACAATGACACTGTTTCAGCTGGTCTGGTCAGCATATCACCATCATCAAATGCCTCAGCATGAAAGCCATTGGCTGACTTTGCTGTTCTTCTTGTGTGTCTTATCATGTGACATGCCTTGTAACGAAACACAGGGCTTAAAACAGGAGGAGGAAAAAAAACACTGAAACTAGGGGGGTCCTGGGGCGTGCTCCCCTAGAAAATTTTTTTAAAAACCAAGTGTAAATCTATGCCTTTTCCACTTTCTGGACATAATTTCACACTTCCCTTGAGCACAGTTTGCACCAAGCTAAACCTGGTACAGTGACTTTGCGAAGAAAGTCTCCAATGACTTCTTCGTCAACTTTCTGAAGCGTCCACTCCCATTTCCACTTGTTTTTAATTGAAGAGTCTCGAAAGTCCGACCCGCTTGAAAATGTCTGCGCGCTCCGCCATTTTGTTTTTTTCCAAGAAGTCCAACCGGAAACTTCTTCCAAGAAAAATCAGGGGCCATAACTTGCGCACGTTGCTATGAACAGCAGTGCAAGCCATCACAGATGCCTTGCTCCTTTCGGTTTTTTTTATTTTGTTTTTGACAAACCGATATCGCGGAATTCTGCCCATACGCGGAACTTTTTAAGCCCTGAAAACACCTTCAAAACAGGCACCACAGTAAACATGCATTCTTCTGAAGACAGCACTCTGGGACTGCAAACAAAGGAGCCGTCTGTTGTAATGGACACTACACCACCACCTACATCTGCTGAGGCATCTACACTATTTCCTGAATATCACTCACTGTATACAGAAAAAAAAAAAACTGACTCAAACTTACTACTGAAATTCAGTCAATGATTCACGCCCTCTTTGATGAAGATCATGACTGCTCGTTCATTTTCGTTGTCCTGAGTGTTGTGCATCTTGCCTGAAGAAGACCTAACAGGTTGAAACGCGTCGTGCTTTGTCTTGTGACTCGTTTGTCAACATTTTTGGGGCAGAGCTTTATGAATAATTTTTCAAATTTGTTCAGATTTCCGCCTGCAGTCGCCTCACTTTGCAACTAGATTTACCAACTGTGTGAAAGTCTCAAGACAGCTCACAAACGCAGACTGAGATCAATGTAAGGTTTGACCCCTTCCCCTCCCTTCCATAACCCCCAACCCCCCTTCTTGGTCTGCTACATCTGTTGATATTTTAAAAACATGATGTGTCCAAAAATATTTACAAACAGAAGCAAAAAACTGACAGGTCAATCACAAAATATTATTCTGACACAATTCTGACACAATTTTCTGGGTTTGGGGTTTTGTGTTTATACATTTTTGTGTCTTTTTATGTATGTACTAAACAAACATAAATAAATCAAAAACAAATTTCTGTCAGTCTTTCCAGCCATCTTAATCCATGAACTAAATCTGCTTGTTTTCTTTCTTTCATACACAGGTGAAAATAAAGAGGAAAGAAAGACAACATGAAGATCATGTGTACCCACTATGTGAGCAATAACCAAACCATCCAGCAACTACCCCACTGGTGTGCAACGCGTGCATACACATACATACCACACACACACACATAACACACACACACAAGTACACACATCACACACAGACGCTTACACACACAACCACACACATCACACACACACACACACACACACACACACACACACACACACATCACACACACTACACACACACACACACACACACACGCACGCTAACACACGCAACCACACACACACACACACACACACACACCACACTCACACACACAACCACACACACACACACACACACACACACACATACACACACACACACACACACACATGCGCACACACACACACACACACACACACACACACACACCACACACACACACACACACACAACCACATCTCCGTCCAAGACCGAGCCTCTCACTGCATGTACACACCTCAAGTTTGGGGTGTTCATAAAACTCGTTGAGGAAGTTCATGACCACATCCGCAGGGAACGACGAAGCGCAGACCACCACATGCTTGCTTTTTGCTGCCTTGCTCTTCCCATAATCCCCTCCTGTCTTCTTTCGTTGGGCCCAGGTTGAACCGATCTCTTCAATCTGAATTTTGAGAAGAAAAAAAGCTTGGACATTGTCAGGTTGTAACTGAAGAGACTTTTGCATTAGGGTTAATGTAACACTTTGCATGGCTGCATAGCTTGCAGCGTTTGTTCATTTACACAATAATGTAAATATATGTCAAAAAGAGCACCAAAGTGCTTTGCATTTGGTCCCACACTTTCAGCAGCTGACTGTTCATTTTCATTAAAGATAAATTCCAGTCTTCTTGAAGATTATGTATTTGATGGATTACGCTTTTGTTTCATGTCTAAAACTGCTGATTGGTCATGACACATACTTCATGTTTAATGGTTTGCCATTAGTACATCAATTAGCAAGCTTTTGTTCCAGCTCAAACAAGATCATGTGACCATCATCCTGCATTCTAAAGATAGGTTCACCTCTTTTTTCTTACTTGTTATTCACCACAAAAAAAAGAAGAAATCACAAAATCAATTCATTAAAACTTATAACTTTCTTCGGATTCATCCTGTGAAGAAAACAGATGGATCACTGGCACCTTCTATGGCCCGTCACCTCTCCACCATAGCTTTCTCACCAAGATCCATCCATCAAGGGGTCAGACTGCTCTCCACCATAGCTTTCTCACCAAGATCCATCCATCAAGGGGTCAGACTGCTCTCCACCATAGCTTTCTCACCAAGATCCATCCATCAAGGGGTCAGACTGCTCTCCACCATAGCTTGCTCACCAAGATCCATCCATCAAGGGGTCAGACTGCTCTCCACCATAGCTTTCTCACCAAGATCCATCCATCAAGGGGTCAGACTGCTCTCCACCATAGCTTGCTCACCAAGATCCATCCATCAAGGGGTCAGACTGCTCTCCACCATAGCTTGCTCACCAAGATCCTATCCATCAAGGGGTCAGACTGCTCTCCACCATAGCTTGCTCACCAAGATCCATCCATCAAGGGGTCAGACTGCTGTTACTATACCCATTATCTGACAACTGCTAAGCATTTGACATAGGATTTAAACCTGCTACCTTTAGTCCAGTGGTCGCCATTTGCAATGTCTTCAGAACGAGCAAACAAACAAACAAAGAAGCAGACATACAAATAAAACTTATTTTCATCTTGTACTGAATGACTCTGATGACATCATTTACTGACAATGACAGAAGACAGTACATTTTTTGACATGATAATCAACAGACCAGCAGCCCAGGCCCTGCTGAATCGATGATGACTCAGATATCAGTGTGGACTACACAAACGTGACTGATGTTGAATTAAAGTTGTGAGACAACTACATCCATTCAGATGTGGTGCGAGTCAGCATCAATGTCCTGAACTTTCAGACTGCAGGAGTGTTTTACACTGGCAAGTCCTAAAAATCAGTAAAACAGTAACAGATACATACACATTAACTACATCAACAACCTTGTTTTATACAAAATATGGTGCCATCTGGACTTGCAGAGAGGAGGGATGGGTGTGGGTGTGTGGGGGGGGGGGGGGGGGTCTTAAAAACAATATTGCTCTCTGGAAAATTAATGGTCATTTGGTACATTTTGACTGACAGTTGGAGGCATGCATACAGAGCAGAGGAACTTTGTTCCTTTTCACACAGTAAAACCTTCATTTTCACCTCAGCATCATAACAAAACTCATTTCTAAAGCACAGTCAATTACACCATTGAAGTTTGGAGTAACGGGTCCATCTGGTGACCACACCTATAAGACAACTCAGGTGTACAGTCAGCCCATGTTTTGGATGAATAGAAATACGGTGTTCAGTGTTCTCAATTCAACTAACCTAACACTAGATTGCAATCTAGTTACGTGATCTCAGTGGTCTGGACAATCCTTGCCTCTGTTCTTAACTGCACTACCTGTTAGTTTACAATTCAAGATGCCATGCTGATGGAGGGAAAACGATTGCTCAATGTACGTTTCATGCTCAGCAGGCCTGACAGTCTGCTTCACTCAGATACCAGCAAGCAGCACTCTGCAGCATATGGGAATAAGTTTTTTCCCCTGAAAAAATATCCACATGCATACAAATCTGTGGACCATAAAATCAAATTAAGAAAGAAACCAGGATAATTGCAGGTCCACCATCTTGTTTTGCAAACGATGTTAAAAACAGCCTTAAAAAAAATAAATAAATAAACAAACAGAAAACAAATAAACACCCACTGACCTGTGTGGCATAAAGAGAAGCATCCACTGATCGTTTGGAATTAAAAGAAATGCCATGCAGCCTGTTCTAGAATTTACACACACATCCACTGACCACTTCTAGGCACACCATCAGACTTGTTTAGGAATTTGCAACAACAAAAACAAACAAACAAACAAAAATGCTGAGCTAACTGGAAATGAAAACAAAACAAAACAAAAGCAAAAACACCCTCTGACCTGTTTGGGAATGAAGGCGAAGGCCACACAGATCATGAGCAGCATGAAGAGCTGGCCCAGCCAGATGTCGGGAGAGATGTCCCCGTAGCCCACCGTGGAGAAAGTGACGATGACAAAGTACACTGCTTCAAACATGTTGAGAGGCTTGCTGGCACTGCTCCGCTGGATGTGCTGGATGCCACAGATTCTGTTCCCCACACACACACGCAACAGAGAAGGCTGGGAAAATGAGAAGATGAAGAGATGCTCTTCAGAAGCTTTTTGTCAAGAGACACACGTAAGCAGCATTATATCATGGTAGGATTTTTCAGCCAAGGTCTGTTCCGACCCATTTCTGTTTAACCCTTTCCCTGCCACAGAATAAGATCTTTTCTGTATTGATGAGTGCCGGGGCCAAACTGCAGTAGATTCACTCATCTGTTCACTACTCATTCATTGATTGAGGTATCTCTTAGATTTTTTGCATGTTTTTTTCTTATACCCTGTGCTATGATATGGTATCATAATAATTTGATTTTGTTGGTCATTCGTATGATAAAAATAAACATAATCAAGTAATAAGTACCCCGTAGTAGACACAGTTACGGGCGTACAAGATCATGAAAACGACCCCGTAATAGACACAGGGCAAGCAGGGATGAGGTTAAACATATCCCAGCCGATCACATATGATCTCCCCCAGAGCTGTCATCATAGGCAAGAGAAAGTCCTGTCATGACAACAAAAACAACAATGCTTTACATATCATTATCTACAACTCATAATACAGTTCATAACATAACCACTGAACTACTGACGATAGTAAGACAGATACAAATTCATTAGACCATGCTGAGGATTCCAGGCATTATTTAAAAAAAAAAAAAAAAAAATGGCCATACTGCCAAATAAACAGCGCGGAATGGACTCTAGACAATTTCTACAGTCTCACTACCAAGTTGCTAGGTCATGACAAAAAAACTGCAAAGTCATAGACAGTAACAAGAGACAAAAACTACAAAGCCTTTTTCAGAACAACGAGAGGTGAAGTGGGGGAGAGGGTTAGGGGCAGCCCAAACATTATTTCCCACTTCTTTTCATTTGTTTTGAATATTTCCACATCTTTTCTTTTTCCATGTGAGGTATCTTCTTTCCTGAGGAAAAAAAAAAAGCTTCATATCAAATAATTCTGAACCAACGATATAAAAAAAAACCATAATCTCTGGTTTCATGTGCCTGTGTCCTAATTTGTTATAACCCTTTCAATCTTTCCATGACTTCATAACCTGGGCAGTTTTCCATGCCAGCTCATGTGGGCTAATCAGTAGAACAGAAGGGATTCTTCATTGACATTTCAATACATGAAAAATCAGCTCTACCAAGAGGCAAACAAACTTGCCTGATTGTTGCAACAGATTGTTCTGCCACATTAAAATGTCATGAAACATGACGCACTTTCAAACTTCAGTTAAGTTCAGTTATGGGATCAGTTGCCCAAACAGATACTTTCACCCTGTCAACATTTCTTCTCTGGTTAACATTTGAAGAATTTGCTGCAGAATTCTGACATGGCATTCACCACATCCTTGTTCTACCTTTCTTCCAGAATCCAAGGGATCCCAACAAGAATCCCCTTTGCAGTTCATATCTAACATGAAAAAAAACACAGATATCCCCTTCACCCAACCCCACACCCCCACCCCTCCTGTCCTTCCTTGGTCTAAACTTTCCAGTAAAATCATCAAGTCTAATGAGTAAGCAATTCTGTTGACGTTACGTCCCTTCACTTTTTAGTTGTGTCATGCACACAAGCTGTGGAAACTAGTTTGATTCAAAGCCTTTAGATACTGGGGCTTGCCGTTTATAATGGTTTGCAGGGTTGACAGTGTTAACCTTCTACATTGCCAAACTAAATGATCATGATGCCTAGATCGAGACAAAATACAAATGAACGCTCATAAGGAGGTGCAAAATCATAATTGTTAATTTTGACACACAATAAAGACAAAAAGAAACAGAACAGTAAATTTTCAACAAATATGTCTTCTTCATACGTTACAAACAACAAGACAACATAAAACAACACTTCCCAGTTGGCAGTCTCGGTGGGGAGCACTGGTTCTGCATTTGTACAGCACAGTGTCACAAATTTTTACAACAGACCATCACCAGCTTCATAAAAGGACATGACAAATGTTATGACAAGGCATCACCTACCAATTTTAAGAGCAGGATACTGCAAGCTTTACGACATGTTATTACATACTTTATGACTGGACAACACAAACTTTCAAAACAGGACAACATATGCAATTTTGCAAACTTTTACAAGACGTTGCAAACTTTACAAGACATCAAACTGTAACAACAGCATGGAAACTGTACAACAGGACATTACAACTTTACAAGACAGTGCAAACTTTACAACAGACATCACAACTTTTACAACAGGACATCACAAACTTTTACAAGACATGCAAACTTTTACAACAAGACATTGCAAACTTTCACTACAGGACATCACAAACTTTTACAACAGACCATTAAACTTTACAACAGGAATCACAAACTTTTACAACAGACATTACAAACTTTTACAACAGGACATCACAAACTTTTACAACAAGACATTGCAAACTTTTACAACAGGACATCACAAACTTTTACAACAGACATGACAAACTTTACAACAGACATCGCAAACTTTTACAACAGGACATCATAAACTTTTACAACAGGACATCATAAACTTTTACAACAGGATATCACAAACTTTTACAACAGGACATTACAAACTTTTACAACAAGACGTTGCAAACTGTTACAACAGGGCATCACATACTGTAACAACAGGCCATCCAAACTGTAACAACAGGACATCACAAAGTTACAACAGGGCATCACAAAGTTACAACAGGACATCACAAACAGTTACAACAGGACATCACAAACTGTAACAACAGGACATCACAAACTGTAACAACAGGACATCACAAACTTTACAACAGGACATCACAAACTGTAACAACAGGACATCACAAACTTTTACAACAGGACATCACAAACTGTAACAACAGGACATCACAAACTTTTACAACAGGACATCACAAAACTGTAAACAACAGGACATAACAAACTGTAACAACAGGACATCACAAACTTTTACACCAGGACATCACAAGCTTTTACAACAGGACATCACAAACTGTAACAACAGGACATCACAAACTGTAACAACAGGACATCACAAACTTTTACAACTGGATATCACAAACTGTAACAACAGGACATTACAAACTTTACAACAGGACATCACAAACTGTAACAACAGGACATCACAAACTGTAACAACAGGACATCACAAACTTTTACAACAGGACATCACAAACTGTAACAACAGGACATCACAAACTGTAACAACAGGACATCACAAACTTTTACAACAGGACATCACAAACTGTAACAACAGGACATCACAAACTGTAACAACAGGACATCACAAACTTTTTCACCGAGACATCAGAAACTTTAATGACAGGACACCACAAACGTTTGCATTACATGCTTTTACAACATGACAACACAACATTTCAAAACTGGACATCCCAAAACTTTTCACAACAGACTGTCACATGATGTGAGCTCACAGGGAAAACAGTGTTATGGCTGCTGTTTCTCCCGACATTACACGTCCAAGTTTGACAGGCCTAATTAAAAGCTAGGGGATTACAGCCAGGGGAGGGAGGACCGACTCACGTGGTGAAAATGATACAGAAGAGGGTGACAGTGAGGAAACAGATCTGCTGGTTTAGGGTGACGGACATGGTCTGAAACCTTTGCTTGGTCAAATGGAGGTCATTCTGAAACAGACAGGTCAAGCAAAGCTTAGCAGGTGTAAGTGTAGGTATGTAGAAGCAAGGTGTATGGATACGTGTAAGAGTAGGTATGTAGAAACAAGGTGTATGTATAATTATGTGTAACAGTTGGTTTGTAGAAGCAATGCGTTTGTACATGTGTTAGTATAGGTATATAGAAGCAATGTGTGTGTGTATATGTGTTAGTGTAGGTATGTAGAAGCAATGTGTATGTGTATGTGTTAGTGCAGTTATGTAGAAGCAATGTGTATGTATATGTGTTAGTGTAGGTATGTAGAAGCAATGTGTATGTACATGTATAAGTGTAGGTATGTAAAAGCAATGTGTATGTACATGTATAAGTGCAGGTATGTAGAAGCAATGTGTATGGACATGTGTTAGTGCAGGTATGTAGAAACAATGTGTATGTATATGTGCAAGTGTTGGTATGTCGAAGCAACGTGTATATATATGTGTAAGTGTAGGTATGTAAAGCAATGTGTATATATATATATATATATATATATATATATATGTGTAAGTGTTAGGTATGTAGAAGCAATGTGTACATATAAATGTAGGTATATAGAAGCAAGGAGTATATAATGTGAGTGTAAGTATGCAGAAGCAATGTGTATGTATATGTGTAAGTATAAATATGTAGAAGCAATGTGTATCTATAAGTGTAGGTATGTGCATGCATGCACATGCATGCAAATGCAAATATGTCAGCATGATTATCTTGTGTGGAGACGAGGGTTGGGAATCTGCAGTTTGTGGTCCATGTGTGTGTGTGTGTGTGTGTGTGTGTGTGTGTGTGTGTGTGTGTGTGTGTGTGTATGTGTGTGGTGTGTGAATGACATGCAGTGTATATGTGCGTATGTGTGCGTGTGTGTGTGTGTGTGTGTGTGTGTGTGTGTGTGTGTGTGTGTGTGTGTGTGTGTATGTGCGTGTGTGTGAGCTGTGTGCATGTGTATCAATATGAATACACACACACTGAGTATACATAACAAACACACACACAACACCAGTCTTCCACACTCCTTTCACACCCCCACCCATCAACACACACACACACACAAAACACCACACACACACACACACACACACACACACACCACACACCCACACCACACACCACACACACACACCACCACACACCACACACACACACACACACACACACACACACACACACACACACACACACACCACACACACACACACACACACACACCACCACACACACACACACACACACACACACACACACACACACACACACACACACACACACACACACACACACACACACACACCACACACACACACACACACACACACACACCCCACACACACACACACAACACACACCACACACACCCCACACCACACACACACACACACACATGCCCTCCTACAATTAACTACACACCATCAATCGACGCAGAGCACCTTTAGCCAGCCAGCAGTTGAGGAAGAGGGGCACAAAGAAATCCTTCAGCATCACTGGGTAAAACATCTGCAATGATCACAATGAATTTTCAGCTATCAGACATCATAGTGATCATTATTTTCATAACGTAAATCCAAATAAAAACGACATGAACAGTTTCTTTTATTAGAAATCATACCTAAAACATTGCAACAAATACAAATTTGACAGAACAAGAAGAAATCTGATCAACATGAAACCCTGATAAAGTTTTCTTAAAAATCAGAACCAACATGACCACTAGAGAAGAGAACATATCAAACCTAAAGTCTACTGTTTTATGAATGGTGCACCCCCTCCCCTCCCCCAACACCCACATACACATGATTCTGAGTTTCCTCTAAACCCCATCCCTCCCACTTATCCCACTGTCCTCCCTCTCCTCTGTCCATTTATCCCTCCCTCCCTGTCCCTCTCCCTCCAAATGCAGCCACTACCTGACACACTCAGGAGTCAAAGTCCCTGCACCAGAATGCAGAGTAGCTGTTAGAGGCATTTATTTATGAAACGTCCTCATTTTTTTTTTTTTTGCCCCAGCTGCCTTCCTCCTCCCCTCCCCCCCCCCCCCTCCCCACCCATTAAAAAAAAATGACAGCCAAAATCAAGAATTCCATAGGGTAATGACAATTCTGGAAATACATGCGGGATTGCTCACCATCATCTCTGAAAGCAATAGATGGTGGAATGAACAGACAAAGCAACAAACCTTGGTGATCTGTAGTAAGGTACAGACCACTTCTGAAACCAATGCACCAATAAACAGACAGAGCAACTGACCACTTCTGAAAACAAGGCACCAATAAACAGACAGAGCAACAGACCACTTCTGAAACCAATGCACCAATAAACAGACAGAGCAAAAGACCACTTCTGAAAACAATGTACAAATAAACATACAGAGCAGCAGACCACTTCTGAAACCAATGTACCAATAAACAGACAGAAGAACAGACCACTTCTGAAACCAATGCACCAATAAACAGACAGAAGAACAGACCACTTCTGAAACCAATGCACCAATAAACAGACGGAACAACAGACCACTTCTGAAACCAATGCACCAATAAACAGACAGAAGAACAGACCACTTCTGAAACCAAGGCACCAATAAACAGACAGAAGAACAGACCACTTCTGAAACCAATGCACCAATAAACAGACAGAAGAACAGACCACTTCTGAAACCAAGGCACCAATAAACAGACAGAAGAACAGACCACTTCTGAAACCAATGCACCAATAAACAGACAGAAGAACAGACCACTTCTGAAACCAATGCACCAATAAACAGACAGAAGAACAGACCACTTCTGAAACCAAGGCACCAATAAACAGACAGAAGAACAGACCACTTCTGAAACCAATGCACCAATAAACAGACAGAGCAACAGACCTGCACCAATAAACAGACAGAGCAACAGACTGTAGTGATGGGCCACAAGCCACAGACCATATCTGTAAACAGCGGTTGCATGAACAAAAAGACGAAGCAACCAATCATGGAGATGGGCAGAAAGGCACAGATCATCCCTGAAGGCAATGCATGGACGAATGAACAGACAAATCAACAGACCATGGAGATGACTGACAAGGCACAGATCATCTCTGAAGACAATGCATGGACGAATGAACAGACAAATCAACAGACCATGGAGATGATTGACAAGGTACAGATCATCCCTGAAAACAATGTATTGATGAAAGAACAGACAAATCAACAGACCATGGAGATGATTGACAAGGTACAGATCATCCCTGAAGACAATGTATGGACGAATGAACAGACAAATCAACAGACCATGGAGATGGTCGACAAGGCACAGATCATCTCTGAAAACAATGTATTGATGAAAGAACAGACAAATCAACAGACCATGGAGATGATCGACAAGGCACAGATCATCTCTGAAAGCAATGTATTGATGAAAGAACAGACAAATCAACAGACCATGGAGATGGTCGACAAGTGTACAGATCATCTCTGAAAACAATGTATAGATGAATGAACAGACAAATCAACGACCATGGAGATGATCGACAAGGCACAGATCATCTCTGAAAGCAATGTATAGATGAATGAACAGACAAATCAACAGACCATGGAGATGGTCGACAAGGTACAGATCATCTCTGAAAACAATGTATAGATGAATGAACAGACAAATCAACAGACCATGGAGATGATCGACAAGGTACAGATCATCTCTGAAAACAATGTATAGATGAAAGAACAGACAAATCAACAGACCACGGAGATGATCGACAAGGTACAGATCATCTCTGAAAACAATGTATAGATGAATGAACAGATAAATCAATAGACCATGGAGATGGTCGACAAGGTACAGATCATCTCTGAAAACAATGTATAGATGAATGAACAGACAAATCAACAGACCATGGAGATGGTCGACAAAGTACAGATCATCTCTGGAGACAATGCATGAACAAATGAACAGACAAATCAACAGACCATGGAGATGACTGACAAGGCCCAGACCATCTCTGAAAACAATGTATGGACGAATGAAAGTGGCAGACCATGGGAAAAGAAAGTGAGCATGCCGATACACCGCCAGACACCCATAACTGCACGACAAAGGCCACAACAACTGACCGTGGCGATGAGAGGCATGGAGCAGAACATCTCCCAGGAGGAACGTCTGTGTCAGAAGCTGGTCCCACACATTGCCCTGCAGACAGACAACAGAGTTCTGTACTGTGTCATGCTGTGTCATCACCTCATGCTGTGTCTTGATACACTGTGTCCTATTGTACCGTGTCATGATTTTGTGGTGTGGTGTGCATTGTGCTGCACAGTGTGGTACTGTACTGCATTGTATTGTAATCAATCACATCGCTCTGTGTTGGACTGCCTTCTGTGGCATTCTGTTGTTGTGTCTTGCATAGTCATGAGGGGGGTACTTCTTCTTCTTCTGCAGTCGATTTTACTAGTCGTGTCAGATCTTCAATCCGGTCACCACGATGAATCCCACAGTCTTCTTGAGGTCTTGACGGCTGCCCCAAAGCTGCATCTGCTGCTCTGCACCCTCTGGCCAGGTTTTACACCGTTGAACATCATGGGCTGGACAGTGTTGGAGGATGTGTTCTGGGGTCTGAGATCCAGTGCCGCACGGACATTTGTCTGTGTGGACAATCTTAATTCGGCTGGGGTGACTCAGCAGTCGGCAGTGGTCGATTCTGAGTCTGAACAGGACTGTTCGCTGGTATCTCTGGAGCTGATGGATTGGATCAGCACCACTGTCTGCACCCAGCCTTCTCTTCCACAGGTTTTGGTGTTGGTCGAGGGGGGTACACCAGAAACCTGGCTTCAGACACAATGCTGCAGGGAGAAACCCGTTGGACCCCAGGTCAGGAGCTTTGGTGAACTGGGAGATTCCTTCCAACCACTGGTGCTCCTCTTTGAGCGGACGTCAAAAAAGAACTGTATCTTACTGCACTGTATTATATTACATGGAATTATAGAAACATTATTAAATCATATTGCATTGCATGGTAATGTACTGCTTTGCTTTGTTACTGCATGGCGTGCAAGATTTCATTGTGCTGTGTTGGGTTGTCCTGGGTGCTGTTTGCTCTTGATTGAGTTGTAATGTTTTTTCTGTTGTGCAGCGTCTGCTCGAACATTTTTTTCACCCCGACAGGATTCAGTGCGTGAAATTTTAACGCTTGCTGGGGAGGGTATGCTGCATGAGCATGATGCCACCTATCTTTTTCTACCTTACAATGTTTTTGGATGACTGTAACAAATGGAAAAAGAACCTGTAGTGACAAAGGATGCTTTCCTGGCAGACTTCTGTAGTAAAAACAAGTCTCACAGATAAAAATACTCTTTATAAGATGTGTGTGTGTGTGTGTGTGTGTGTGTGTGTGTGTGTGTGTGTGTGTGTGTGTGTGTGTGCGCGCGCGAGTATGCATGTGTATGCGTGCTATGTGCGTGCATGCATGCGTGTGTGTGTATGTGTGTGTACTCAAAGGCCAAAGTTCTGCTTATTAGCTTCTCTGTTTTTTCATCTACTGTGATTTACATAGATATATATCTCTCTCTCTCATTCCCTCTCTCTCTCTCTCAGAGAAAGACAGAGAGAGACATACAGAGAGAAAGTCAGACAAACAGACACAGAGAGAGTGAGACATACAGACAGACATACACACAGAGATGTGTGAATGCTTATTTGCTTTTTTGTGTTTGTACCTTTCAGCGTTCTAAACTCTGTAGCCATGAAGTGCATATGAATTTCCATTACTGTTATCATCATTATTAAACAATACCATTATCATTAATCATTATCATCATTATTATTAACACAAAAACATGCAGAGAGAGAGAGAGAGACAGAGAGAGGAGAGAGGGAGGGGAGGGGTATAGGAGCCATACTATGTCAACACACTCTCTCCAAGGGGAGCAGTTTCACACCAAGGAATCTGATGCCGAGGTAAGGTTACACAATACAGCACAATAACACCGAAGCAGCGATAAATCTGCTGGCTACAAATTCCACACTATCTTGTGGCGGTACCTGGCGCCACTGCCAAGCTTTGCTTCAGGTCACGGGGTGTGACCACGATAAAAACAGGTGAAACTGAATCCCCACAGGCAGCTTGGTTGGGTAGGGTGGGCCAATGGCTGTTCACTTGATTCAAAGGTTCTAGGTTCAAGCCTCCTGGCCTAAGACAGCCAGGTGAAAGATCCTTTTAGAGCCAACACCTGTAAAGACTTCAAGCCTTCGTTAACTCCTTTGGCTGAGACTTCTAGCAAATGTAGTAACTTTCTTCATTAAAAAATAACCTTTTCATGCGTAATAAATCCTATTCCATCTGGCGTACAATAGTAGGTCATCTTGAGCCGGAGGAAAGGACGAGTGCTATAAAAAGAAAAACCAAATACACACACATTGGTGGTATGTTTCCATGTTACTCCTAGAGCAGATCAAGGCTATCTTAATGGTGGGTATGAACACTGGTCACAAATGGAAGAACCTCAACAACAGTGTATGCCAGAATTCTAGTTGAGGAACACAGCAGAAGAACAAGATCCCAATCCAAAACAAACAAACAAGGCTCCTACGGGTTAAGGTGAGGACCAGACTGTCACATTCCGGTGTGTAAAATACACAAAGAAAGCCAATGTCAACAATGACACTTCTGAAGGCATCCAAAGCTGGGGAGGGCCCCTCCTGGTGCTTCCAGTGAAGCAGCCCAGCATGAGGCATCTTTCACCTGAACAAGGTGGCGATTCAGCTCTGTGTGCTCAATGTCTTCATCTCCTATAGTTTACAGTCAAACCAACCACACACAGCCTACCACATTAAAAAAAAAAGCTGCCCTCTTGATGCGGTGTAACAGAGCAGTCCTTGTGAACAAAGCCATGCACAAATGCCTCGGCATTCATCAGTTAAAGCTGCCTTCATGGACAAGCTGCTTCAACCGGTTAACCATGAGGTCTATGCCCTACATTCGTGGTGACCTTCAATTCATCTCTTCTCCACTTTCATGACAAGGATAATATGTGAACTGCAGCTCAGATTTCCTCTTCTCTCTCTCTCTCTTTTAGACTTCCTCTTTTCTCTCTCTCTCTCTCTCTCTCTCTCTCTCTCTCAATCTTTGTCTGTATCCACCAGACAGCCACAAAGCACAAGATGATTACAGCACACTTAAAGGGGCAGCAAAGTTGCATAAATGGAAAGGAAAAGAACACCGACAGTGAGCGGCTTTTTCCCCCATTCCCTCCTTCCCTTCCTACTGACCCATCTACCCCTTCCTACTGACCCATCTACCCCTTCCTATTGACCCATCTACCCCTTCCTACTGACCCATCTACCCCTTCCTACTGACATGTCTACCCCTTCCTACTGACCCGTCTACCCCTTCCTACTGACCCATCTACCCCTTCCTACTGACCCATCTACCCCTTCCTACTGACCCCTTCCTACTGACCGGTCTACCCCTTCCTACTGACCCCTCTACCCCTTCCTACTGACCTGTCTACCCCTTCCTACTGACCCCTTCCTACTGACCGGTCTACCCCTTCCTACTGACCGGTCTACCCCTTCCTACTGACCCCTTCCTATTGACCGGTCTACCCCTTCCTACTGACCTGTCTACCCCTTCCTACTGACCCCTTCCTACTGACCGGTCTACCTCTTCCTACTGACCCATATACCCCTTCCTACTGACCCGTCAACCCCTTCCTACTGACCGTCTACCCCTTACTACTGACCCGTCTACCCCTTCCTACTGACCTGTCTACCCCTTCCTACTGACCCCTTCCTACTGACCCATCTACCCCTTCCTACTGACCCGTCTACCCTTCCTACTGACCCCTTCCTACTGACCGATCTACCCCTTCCAACTGACCCGTCTACCCTTTCCTACTGACCTTCTACCCCTTCCTACTCACCGTCTACCCCTTCCTACTGACCCGTCTACCCCTTCCTATTGACCCCTTCCTACTGACCGATCTACCCCTTCCTACTGACCCGTCTACCCCTTCCTACTGACTGCCTACCCCTTCCTACTGACCCATCTATCCCTTCCTACTGACCCCTTCCTACTGACCCCTGTCTACCCCTTCCTACTGACCCCTTCCTACTGACCCCTGTCTACCCCTTCCTACTGACCCCTTCCTACTGACCCCTGTCTACCCCTTCCTACTGACCCCTTCCTACTGACCCGTCTACCCCTTCCTACTGACCTGTCTACCCTTCCTACTGACCTGTCTACCCCTTCCTACTGACGCATCTACCCCTTCCTACTGACCCGTCTACCCCTTCCTACTGACCCATCTACCTTTTCCTACTGACCCGTCTACCCCTTCCTACTGACCCCTTCCTACTGACCTGTCTACCCCTTCCTACTGACCCTGCGTGAGAAATGGAAAGAATGGAAGAAGTAAGGATATTGAGTGAACAATATTGGACGATATCGACTGCATGACACGGGAAACGACTGAATGAAGCGCCAGCTGGCAGCTCTTCAGTCGGCACTACCCAGGTAGGCAGCCCGTTGTGTAAACGAGTGTGGATTGTAAAGCGCTTAGAGCTTGGTCTCTAACCGAGAATAGGCGCTATGTAAGTATTCATTATTATTATTATTTATTATCTACCCCTTCCTACTGACCTGTCTACCCCTTCCTACTGACCCATTTACCCCTTCCTACTGACCTGTCTATCCCTTTCTACTGACCTGTCTATCCCTTCCTACTTAACTGTCTACCCCTTCCTACTGACCATCTACCCCTTCCTACTGACCTGTCTACCCCTTCCTACTGACCCGTCTACCCCTTGCTACTGACCTGTCCACCACTTCCTACTGACCCATCCACCCCTTCCTACTGACCGTCTACCCCTTCCTATTGACCCATCTACCCCTTCCTACTGACCCCTCTACCCCTTCCTACTGACCCCTTCCTACTGACCTGTCTACCCCTTCCTACTGACCATCTACCCCTTCCTACTGACCTGTCTTCCCCTTCCTACTGACCCATCACCCCTTCTACTGACCTGTCTACCCCTTCCTACTGACCCATCCACCCCTTCCTACTGACCATCTACCCCTTCCTACTTAACCGTCTACCCCTTCCTACTGACCATCTACCCCTTCCTACTGACCTTCTACCCTTCCTACTGACCCTGTCTACCCCTTCCTACTGACCACCCTCGTCTACTCTACCCTTCCTACTGACCCATCCACCCCTTCCTACTGACCGTCTACCCCTTCCTACTGACCCATCTACCCCTTCCTACTGACACCCTTCCTACTGACCGTCTACCCCTTCCTACTGACCACTCCTTCCTACTGACCCGTCTACCCCTTCCTACTGACCCGATCTATCCTTCCTTACTGACCCATCTATCCCTTCCTACTGACCGTCTACCCCTTCCTACTGACCCATCTTCTATCCCTTCCTACTGACGTCTACCCCTTCCTACTGACCCATCTACCCCTTCCTACTGACCCTCTACCTTCCTACTGACCTGTCTACCCCTTCCTACTGACCCATCCACCCCTTCCTACTGACCGTCTACCCCTTCCTACTGACCGTCTACCCCTTCCTACTGACCCGTCTGCCCCTTCCTACTGACCGTCAACCCCTTCCTACGACCGTCTACCCCTTCCTACTGACCCCTCTACCCCTTCCTACTGACCGTCTACCCCTTCCTACTGACCCATCACCCCTTCCTACTGACCCTCTACCCCTTCCTACTGACCCTTCCTACCGACCTCTACCTCCTACTGACCCCTTCCTACTGACCCGTCTACAACTTCCCTTCCTACTGACCCTCTACCCCTTCCTACTTATGACCCATACCTACCCCTTCCTACATCTGACCCGTTACTAACCCCTTCACTACTGACCCTTCTACCCCTTCTACATACTATGACGCCCACTGTCTACCCCTTCCTACTGACCCGTCTACCCCTTCCTACTGCCACCTCCACTACCCTACCCCTTCCTACTGACCCATCTACCCCTTCGTACTGACCCGTCTACCCCTTCCTACTGACCCCTTCCTACTGACCATCTACCCCTTCCTACTGACCATCTACCCCTTCCTACTGACCGTCTACCCCTTCCTGCTGATAGTCTACCCCTTTCTACTTAACTGTCTACCTTTTCTTACTGACCCATCTACCCCTTTCTACTTAACCTTCTACCCCTTCATACTGACCATCTACCCCTTCCTACTGACCCGCCTACCCCTTTCTACTGACCATCCACCCCTTTCTACTGACTGTCTACCCCTTCCTACAGACCATCTACCCTTTCCTACTGACCATCTACCCCTTTCTACTGACCGTCTACTTGTACTCCTTCCTACTGGCCGTCTACCCTTTCCTACTGACCCGTCTACCTCTTTCTACTGGCCCGTCTACCCCTTCCTATTGACCCGTCTACCCCTTCCTACTGACCCATCTACTGACCACACTTTCTCCCCTCCTTCACCAAAAGTCCAGATAAGCTATGTGTTTGTTTTTAAGATCAGCAGACATTGACTACTTGATTTCACCCAAGGACTAGCTGACCTCATCAGCTTCATTCAGACACAGGCCTCCAAGATGAATTCATGAAACAGAAGCAACAATGAAAAAGAAAGAAAAACAGTAAAAAGCCTTTACTTACCCTCTAATTTTCATAGCACCTTTTTAGTAAGACATTAGACTGAGGAAGAATGCAATGGCAGTCTCTGAGTCCATTAAAATTATAACCGATCAGAAACAAAACAAATCTAAACCAACTGCAGCAAACAGATACAAGATTGAAGACAAAACAGGTGAACTCACCACCAAAATGTTTCACTAAGCAAACTCTTCCAAGTCTGAGACAAAATTTTGCAATTGAGATTTTCTGAAATGCTGTTCTACTTCATCAAAATCACTTGCTGAATTTGAGAAACAACAGTCAAAATCTTTCAACACCCTTAAGCAAACTAGGGCCAAGTCCTGAAGAAGAGATGGAAACCTGAACAACTGAGATGAAAACCAGACAACTTGTATGAGCATAGATTACAAGAGCTGAAACGACCAAGAAAGGCTTGAAAAGTCATCACCATTAAATGAACTGACTCGGCACTGACAGTTTTCTCTTCAGTGTTTCCCTGAAGACTGGGCCCTTTATGAGCGTTATTTGAAAATTCAAATATGATCAAAAATGACATACTCACAACAGTGTTATGGAATTTTCAAAACTGATTCCCAGGACATGGGGAACTTTAACAGTAGAAAACCGTTTGCCTTTGACTGTGAGGAATCTGGCTTTGATGCCCTTTCTGGTTCAAGTTGGCTAGGGAATAGCTTTTGATGCACGCACACACACAGCGACAAAGTCCACTCTGATTGATGCATTGAACAAAGGAATGGTCAATGTTGCTGATTACGTTAGGCAAGCACTGAGATGCCATGTCAAAAATTCAGGACTGTTAAAATTCCTGGTCCCGAATGTTTCTCCGAGAGTATTGTCACCTGAACATTCCTGAAGCAGTGTGTCAGTATGGAAAGAGTTAAGTGAAGTGACGGCAGATGCAGATTGAAACAAGAGGTCTGAGGTGTCTTAACTGCCAAACGATACCCGCTGAAGAAGCAAGGGAACTGGCTATTTCTCAGTGTAGCCTGTTAGATATTCCCTTCATCAGCTCAGTGAAGCCTGTACATAAATGTTGAGTTTTTCTTCAATCCTTTCTCTAACTGGAACAAACAACTGACAATAAAGAAGCAACACTTCATATTCATCTCCTGAAATACACAGCTATGTCAGTGTTCCACTGCTTTTATCCATCGCTTTCATTTTCTTGCTCATGAAAGACTCTGGGGTCAAAACGCGTTGCTTCTACATTGTCAGCTGTTCATTCCATTGGTTTGTTAGTCTGGAACCCTAACTCTGTTCTTCCTTCTCACCTGCATTTTCATTTCTTGTATTTTCTAACAGGTGCTATTTCTCTCACTGACCTGCCCTACATTTCTGAGTGATGCCCAATCCCCGACAAAGGTTCCCACAGTCAAGAACACAGCATATGTAAATCAATACATAAATCATCATGTGCTGGTTACACCCATCCCTTCTTCATGCATACACATCAAGAACACCATCTGAATAGCTGTTTTTAAATTTATGTAAAATTTGAAGTGTTTCAGAGCGTCTCATGACAAAACCTCACATTTTTCCCCGTCATTCACATTTTTTATAGCATTAATAAAGTGGAGGGTTCTTTTTCTCCTTGTTTCTTGTTCTGTAATGTACACAGTGTATACTGAAAGGAGCAGAAAGGTGGCTGGAGAGTGGAGAAAATGGTGCAGGGTCAGGTGAACATTTCTGCCATCATTCTTTCTCATTTTTTCCCCGTCTTTTCTAAGACATGTATATGGCACAGCTGACAGAGAACAAAGCGTAGACTGTCAAGCAGAAGATTTGTAATAATGTGAACTGATCCTGGATCCATCATTTAAATCCGGAT
>CM065742.1:2505668-2508168 GCA_033310375.1 Conus canariensis | reverse complement strand
CAAGAGTTAATGCAGAGTTGCACTACAAACAACAATGAAGGCACACAGTTGTGCCAACAACAACACAGGGGTCAGAAACCAGTACACTGCAGCCACAAGTACTCCCTCTCTCTCTCAAACGCACACCACACACACACACACGCACACACACACATACACACACAACACACACACACAACACACACACACACACACAACACACACACACACACACACATACACACACAAACACAACAAACACAACACACACACACACACTCATTGATTTTCATACTATGACTAGCATTCTTTTTCACACAATGAAAACACAGGAAGAAAATAAAACACTCAAAAAACAAAAAAAAAAAATCTGCACACATGAAAACTGATACAAGACTATTGTGCTCAATTTCAGATTATGCTGAAATTCAAAGGTCCAGTAAAGAAGGATAAATCTAAACGTTAAAGCCCCACAGAGCCTCGACTGGTGCAAAGGGAGAGAAAACATGACTCACCTCCAATATCCTGTGCAAGCCGGCACAAAACAACATTAACTCAGAACGGTCAGTGACATTGTAGTGATAGCCAAACAGGTGTGTCTTCAAGAGACGATGTGCTGCGTGCGTGCATGCGTGCATGCGTGCATGCGTGCGTGCGTATGTCCGTGCGTGCATGTGTGTGTGTGTGTGTGTGAAGGTTCCAGAACCAAGCCTTCCTGGCCCAATTTGAAAAAAATTGATGTCTGATAGCACCGTATAATGTATCATGAGGGCGAAGGGGGTGGAGGGTTACCAAAAGAAATAAACAGTCACAAACATAGAATAAGCACAGGTAGAAAATCTGGATATTATTAAAAGATCAGTAATCAAAGTGGTCAGGGGTTGATGTTTACAGTCCTATAAAATGACAGTAACAAAAATCGGTCAATGACATGCGTGTTTAAAGTCCCTTGAAACATCAGTCACACAAAACAATCAGAGACATGGTGTTTATAGCCCATGAAACATCAGTAACACAAACATGTCAATCATACAGTGTCTATAGCTCATGAAACATCAGTCACACTTACATGTCAATCATATAGTGCTTATAGCCCAAGAAACATCAGTCACACTAACATGTCAATCATATAGTGTTTATTGCCCATGAAACACAGTCATCAAACTGTCAATCATACGTGTCTATAGCCCATGAAGCATCAGTCACACAAACATGTCAATCATATAGTGTTTATAGCCCATGAAACATCAGTCACACAAACATGTCAATCATACAGTGTTTAGAGCCCATGAAAAATCAGTCACACAAACATGTCAATCATACAGTGTTATAGCCCATGAAACATCAGTAACACAAACATGTCAATCATACAGTGTCTATACCCATGAAACATCAGTCACACAAACATGTCAATCATACAGTGTCTATAGCCCATGAAACATCAGTCACACAAACATGTCAATCATACAGTGTTTACAGCCCATGAAACATCAGTCACACAAACATGTCAATCATACAGTGTCTATACCCCATGAAACATCAGTCACACAAACATGTCAATCATACAGTGTCTACACCCATGAAATCAGTCACACAAACATGTCAATCATACAGTGTCTACAGCCCATGAAACATCAGTCACACAAACATGTCAATCATACAGTGTCTACAGCCCATGAAACATCAGTCACACAAACATGTCATCATACAGTGTCTACAGCCCATGGAAACATCAGTCACACAAACATGTCAGTCATACAGGTGTCTAAGCCCAATGAAACATCAGTCACACAAACATGTCAAGTCATACAGTGTGTATAGCCCATGAAACATCAGTCACACTAACATCGTCCAATAAATACACAGTTGTTTTAGAGCCCATGAAACATCAGTCACACAAACATGTCAATCATACAGTGTTTATAGCCCATGAAACATCAGTAACATAAATAAGTCGATCATATAGTGTTCATAACCCATGAGACGTCAGTAATACAAAAAAGTTGATTATATAGTGTTTATATCCCCATGTAACAGCAGTTACACAAACCGTTCAGTGACATGGTGTTTGTATCCCCATGTAACAGCAGTAACACAAACCGTTCAGTGACATGGTGTTTTATCCCCATGAAACAGCAGTAACACAAACCGTTCAGTGACATGGTGTTTGTATCCCATGAAACAGCAGTAACACAAACCGTTCAGTGACATGGTGTTTGTATCCCCATGAAACATCAGTAACACAAACCGTTCAGTGACATGGTGTTTGTATCCCCATGAAACATCAGTAACACAAACCGTTCAGTGACATGGTGTTTGTATCCCCATGAAACATCAGTAACACAAACCGTTCAGTGACATGGTGTTTGTATCCCATGAAACAGCAGTTACACAAACCGTTCAGTGACATGGTGTTTGTATCCCCACGAAACAGCAGTTACACAAACCGTTCAGTGACATGGTGTTTGTATCCCCACGAAACACAGTTACACAAACCGTTCAGTGACATGGTGTTTGTATC
>CM065742.1:2485668-2495668 GCA_033310375.1 Conus canariensis | reverse complement strand
CCCATGACATACGGCAGTGTGTTGCTACATACGGCAGTGTGTTGCTCCTTCATTGAAACCATGGGTTACGGCATACCCACGACGTACGGCGCGCAAAAGTTTGGGCGATGTACGCAAAAGGTTAAAGGAAAGACCTGCATGTCCCAGTCTCTGTAAGACTTGTCCCTTCATTGGTCTTTCATATTCTGACAGTCTTAATTACTATATTTGCAATACAATATTAATCAAACTGGACCTTGTCATAGCCAAATACATTTTCTGCAACAACTTACATAATGTACAGCTTTTGTATTGATACTTCAATGTTCATTGGTGTGATTGTTCAATGGATTTTCCCCAAAACATGCCTCACTGCAACATCACTGTATTGGCTTATCGTGTTGGAAGAAAACAATCAAGGGGAAAAAACCTCACTAAATCATTTGAAAAAATGCTTACTCCAAGCAGAGCTTAACACAAGGACATAGCATTAAAACTATCCTCCCTGTACCTACTATTTTGCATGGAAAAAGGGCTATATGTGATATATTTGAACTAACATTGATGTCCGATTCTGGTGTCCGATTCTGCTCGCACACAGGGCAGAAACACTTAAGAGAATGGAATGAAAGCCTTTCTTGACCACGATGAAATCAGTCTGGTTGTGATGTCCACCATCTGGGGTTTGCCATGACATCTTCTGGATGCTTTGTGGAGGCCATACGTGTTTGCCTACAGGAGGCAGCTGTTTCTGGCAATTCCTGGGAGTCCGAGTCCCTTATGATTTATGTCTGAACTGCAGGGCTGCCAGTTGTCTGTTGCATCCTCTCCATCTTGAACACTCCAGTCTCTGGGCTTTCTCACATGATGGGTCAAGAATCTCCTGTGATGAGTCATAACATTTCTCAACTTGAATGTCTTCACAGTCTGACTTTGGGGCATAAGCTTGTATAATGATAATGTTGAAGGGGGGTTGCCCTTAGTTGTGATAAGTCAACTGGAGACTGACTGGCAACTTGTTACACTTCAAGGCTTTCTTGTGAACAAGGAAGCCAACACCATGCTTATGTTGGTCATCTCTGCCGCTGAAGTAGATCCTGTGTCCTTCAGTTGGAACTTCTCAAAAATGCTTCCAACCAACTTCACTTAGTCCCAGTATGTTCCAGAGGTAAATGTCCATTTTGCCCATGACTCCTTTCAATTGTCCTGTGGCATTCAAGAATTTGATGCTCCAAGTTCCTGTATTGTTTAGTCCGCTCTGTGGATTACCAGCTGGTACGTCAGTGTGACTATCTCAAGGATCAGAAGCTTTTCAGACGCAGATACTAGGAAGAGGTCACAAATGTCACCATGATGACCTTTCTGAATTTGAAAAAAAAAATCAACAGAGAACAATGACTCAGGTTTGACCTAGAGAAGTCGAGGTGGCTGATGCATTCCAACAGTGATAACTGGAAGATTCACACCACTGACTGTCCTTGGTGATAATCATGCAGATAAGAAAACACTGACTGCAACATTCGATACAGCCATGATACAAACTGTGTATAAGGTCAAGCCCTGGGTCACTGAAGAGATTCTGGGCTTACGTGACAAAAGAGCTGAAAAAAGAGGGAGCTGAGCTGTAAAAGAACCAGGCGAAAAGCATGGTGAAGTACAGCACAACTAACAATGAAACACTGTGGTAGAAGGGGAAAACCAAAAAGGCTGCTGTTATGAATAAGACAAGTGCTCAAAAATCAACGATGAGATCAAAATGAGAATGAAGAAGGCTGTGAAAGACTGGACAAGTGAGCAGTGCACAAACCTACAGGGCAGTCTAAACAAAAACAATAACCAAAGAACATGCCAGAAAGTGGATCAGTCAACATGGACACATCACCAACATCCATGATAAGACAGTGAAATGACTCACTGAAGAACAAGACAAGCTTAAGTGCTGGACTGATTACTGCTCAGAACTGTACGCTCATAAGACAGATAAAGATCCAGCTATGCTGAACTATTGCAGGCAACCTCGGAGGATGACCCCAATCATTACAGTGGAAGAAGTTGTAGCAGTTAAATTGATCAGAAATGGAAGTCAGCGTGAATAGACAATATACCTGCAGAGCCAGCACAGACTGGCTGTGAAGCTCTTGAGGTCCTGAAAATTATCTGTGATAAAGATCTGGCAGACACGAGTCCTTGGTCATCACACTCCCCATGAAAGATAACCTTTAGCTATGTCAGAATTACGGCACAACCAGCCTTGTCAATCCAATAAAGTAATGCTGAATATTCTACTCAGCAGAGAGAAACCATAAACAGAAAGAATCTTGCTGAAGAACAAGCACCAAACAAATCTATAACCTCCACATAATTTGTGAGAAATACAACACCAGGAAGATCTATATCATGTTTTCAATGACATTAGGAAAGCATTTGACAGGGTCTGCCTTGCAGCCTTACATGCAACCCTGAGCCATATTAGGGTTAAAGACCAACTTTACAGTGTGCTCCCAGCGCAGTCCTCTACAATGGCTGCCTAAGTGAATGGTTTTGCACAACTGTTGGCATCAGACTGGGCTGTCTACTTCGCCCCAGCTTCTTCAACATCTTTCTGGAAAGACTCCAGACTGATGTGACAGAAGACCATTTTGGATCAGTAAGCACTGGAGGCGGAAATCTCACCAATATATGCTCTGCTGATATTGTTGATGGCTTGGCTGGACAGGAAGAAGACCCTGCTCACTGGACAAAGCATCTGCACATGTGGTATGGAAAATCAGAGAAGGAGAGACCAAACTGATGACAAACAACACGAAAGGTATCTAAACAAACATCAAATCAAGAGGTCAAAAACTTGTGACAATAAGCAGCTTCAAACACCAAGTAGCAATTGTGACAGATGAAGGGTCCAAATGAAAACCATCTGGATCAACATCCACACTTCTCTCTGTTCCAAACTGACAATGATGAGACATCATTCTTCCTTTTTTCTTGTGAAACACAGACCCTGACAGTATATCCACAAACCCAGGCATCTGAAATGTGATGCTGCTGCAAGATCCTTTGCTTCTCCTACAAGGACCGTATCACCAATGAAGAAGTGCACAAGAAAGACCAGGCAGCCTCTGACTCCTGTGAAGACCTGCTAACAACAACTGCTAAGAAACAAAAACTGAAAAGGCACAGTCGCTTCTTCTGACCCTCCAGCCTCGCAAAAACCATCTTGCAGAGCACTGTACCAGGAAACAGAAGTAGCAGGTGGGAAAAAAAAGATGGGAGAACAACACTGAGGAAGGGACAGGCCTAATCTTTGACAATCTCAGACAGTAGCTGAGGACAGACGAGGATGGATGAGGTTCATCAGTTCAGGTGGCCCCCCCAACGACCCTTAGGTTAAGGGTCTGACGACAATGAAGGGAGTGGGAGAAGAGAACTATAAAATAGGCATTCTGGCTCACCCACCTCCGCCAGCTCCAACCGGCTAAAGCCGGTTTCGCTGTTGCTCCGCCGGCTTACCCAGAATGCCTATTTTATAGTTCTCTAATAGTAAACACTTTACAAACATACATAATGTGTAGGATTATCTGTTTTTAACACTTATTTAGAAAACTTTTGAGACTTAAGTTTTTTCTTGATCAATAACATCATTTTCCCGCATACATTCATCAAATGTAAAATAAATTTTTGCAAAACTCTTCACATCTGGCCGCATTACTGATCACCTCTGGATCTCACTTGAGACCCTATGGCGCCCTAGGGCCCCAAGCCAGACCCAGAGGGTCACATATAACACGGCCAGATGTGAAGGGTTTTGGGAATATGCCTCCAACAGTAGTATACTTTTATACTTGTTTGCCTGCTTTCTATTTGTCTAATTTGGGCAATCCCCTCACCCCCATTTTAGTGGTCCTTCCCATAGCCGCACCAGGGCGACCATTTTAGGTTTACGGGCGTTTATAGCCGCGCCAGTGACCATATTCTGGGTTTACGGGCGTTTATAGCCGTGCCAGTGACCCAATACGAAAGTAGGAAGGATCACTTGAGGGCAGGGAAGAGGGCAAATTTAGACTTTTCAATGCCATGACAACCAAGTATTTAAAACTACTGCAGGCATATCCCCAATGTTGTTAACTTCAAGATTTATATATATACTGTACACAAACGCTTTACAATTACATGGTGTCTACTTGTAAAGTTGTTTTTATTTGCCTAGAGTAAAGTTGTTTTTAAAGTTGTTAAAACAACACCAAAAGCTAAATAACAAAGTGCATCTTACCTTACTTTTTAGTCACTACTTTTTAATAAATATTTGTTTTAAATGCTTTTAGATTTAAATATAAAAATGCTGCTTTTAATACATAAAATTGGGAAAAGATTATTTTGAGGTGGGGAATTTAGCCGCCTAAATTTATACAATGACATCTAACGCCTGTACTAAACGACGCCGGTGGGGAATTTAGCCGGCTAAATTTATACAATGCCGCGTGGGCGGCCCGGCGCCCTTATGTGTAACTTGACACGAACCCGGAAACAGTGCGGCGCTTCGACTCGGCTATTGTGCAGTTGAGTAAGCCGTGGCCAGACATGTCTGACCTAGATACTACATAAAGGCAGAAGGGAGTTGTCTCCCCGGAAAAGAATGTAACAATTAATTGTGAAAAAAAATCGTCATTAAGTCGTTCTAGGTTCTTATTCAAGTCGGCATCACGTTCTTATTTAAGTTCTTAACAAGTTTTTATTCAAGTTCTTAACAAGTCAACATCAAGTTCTTAACAAGTTCTTATTCAAGTACTTATTCAAGTTCTTAACAAGTCGTCATCAAGTCGTCATTAAGTTCTTATCAAGTCGTCATTAAGTTCTTATCAAGTCGTCATTAAGTTCTTATTTAAGTTTTATCAAGTCGTCATCAAGTCGTTATCAAGTTCTTATTCAAGTCACTTATAATTATTTATTAAGTTCTTGAAATATTATTCCATCTGAAATGGATCAAAATGATCTTTTGTTGTTGGCGGTTCTGGCATGCTTTTTTGTTTGGCTTCTGTATTTAGTGGTTGAGATTTTTTTGACTGCTTTGGTTTTTGCTGGCGTTGTTTATATGTTTTATAAACGTAATAACCACCCCCACCAACAGCAATGACGCCAAAAATGCTAACTCTTTTAATCCAAATAATCCATGTCGACTTTGGTGTTGTAGGTCTTGAATCAACTTGTGTATTTACAGCTGGCATTGAAACAACTGTTGGCGTTGGCGGTGTTATGTTTTCATTATGAGTTATATTCTGTGATTGCAACATTAATTTTTTTTGTTTGTTCCACTCTGCTAATTTTTTTCCTGCTGCAACACGCCCAGGATGAGGAGGCTTTTTACTGGTCACTTTCTCCACCTGATTCAATGTTTTCTGATTCTGCTGATTTTCTGGCTCGGTCATTTTGAAGGGAAACAAAATCTATATGATTAAAAGTAATTAATCCCATGATTAATGGCGATAACAATGTTCCAAATCTGTAATATAGATCACATCCTAGAGACTCTAATGACTTTGTTAAAACTGGATCCTGCGTTAAATCATACATAAAATCTTGTTCAGAATCAATGGGAGCAAATCTACTAACTAGTTTAGTGTACAAACTAAGAACCGTTTGCCCAACACTTTTTACCATTCTTGACCCCAGTTGCGCTTCATACCTGTTGTGATACTTTACAATGTCTTGCGGCGACATTTGTTGAATCTGTTCTATGCTGAATTCATTTCCAAGGTACTGTTTTGTTTTTCCACACGCCGCTAAAGAATACAGCCTTTCCTTTTGGCGCATAATAGCTTGGTCATCAACTTGATCATTTGTAAGTTCAGGAAGTAAATCATCGCAGTTCATGTTTTATTAATGAATAAATATTATTTTATTTTTTAAAAATGAGCACCGAAAAAACTATTACTAACCTTGTATACCATTCTGCTGTTATTGGAGGCCTAAGTGTAGGATACACAATGCTTGGTAAAAGCTTGTTAAGAATAAAACCAGCAGATCTTGGCAAACTAGACTTTGAAGACTCAGCAAAGCTGATTGCTGTTATTACAGCTTCATTTGCTACGAAAGATTTTCTAGTTAAGCAAGGAATAATTCCAGACAGTATCAATATGTAAAATTAAAAAAAATACATTTATAAAAATGGCTTCACTCGTAATGATGATTGGTGGCGCTGTGGTTAATGCGCTTGCTTTTAGCGGAAGTAATTACGCATTTAGTAAACTACAAAATAACAATGAGAGAAAAAGACATAACAGAGCTATGGAGCAACTAGCTGCTGCACAAGACACCTATGAAAAGCAAAGAATGGAGCAGTTAGATTTTATTAACGACAGACTTAAACAACAGGGACATGCAGCTTACACATTTAAAGATGTTGACCAAGCAATAAAAGAATATTTTCTAGTAACAGGCAAACAAGTTGAAACATTGCCCCCACCAAAATTTAGCGACTTTTATCAACCATCAGAAAAACAAAAGATGCAAGAAATATTGTTTATTGTCTTTGGCATGACCGCTGTGTATTTTGTTGCACAAAGTATTGGCTGAATAAAAATGTACAAAATCTATTATTCTCCAAAAGGATATTGGAAGGGAATAACAGCAATTAAAAAGCTTAGCCAAGCAGCGGGAGTCAGTGAACAAACAGCAAAAGAATGGTTATCTAAACAAGCGATTTGGCAAATTTATTTACCAGCGCCTAAACGAATACAAAGACCACACTTTGTCAACACAATACCGAACGACACCCATCAAATGGATCTTCTATATTTACCCCATGATACGATTAGACGAAAAAGATTTAAGTACGCACTTACAGTCATTGACATAGCTTCAAGATACAAAGATGCTGAACCATTAACACAAAAGAGTGCTTCTGCTGTTGCTGTCGCTATACAACTGATATATCAACGAGGACCCTTAACTTATCCTCGCATGATTCAAGTCGATGATGGAAAAGAATTTAAAGGTCAAGTGAATCAATTATTGTTAAAACATAGAGTTACCATTAAAAGAGGCATTCCGGGTGTTCACAGATCACAGGGTTTGGTTGAAAACTTTAACAAACAGTTATCTGAAAGACTTTTCTCCTACCAGTATCACAGAGAGCTGATTGACAATTCTCGCAACACAGAATGGGTTAGAAGGCTGCCCTCAGTTTTGCGCGCAATGAATAATGAAGAATTTAAAGGTCTAAAACCAGTACAAGCAATCAGAAAACAAACAATAAATGTTGTTGAAGGAGAGTCTTCATCAAGCAAACTATTACCATTTGGTTTGAAAGTGAGATACCTTTATTCACCGGGAGAAGCGGAAGGGGACACCCGCATCAGGGCAACAGATACAGTTTGGAGTGTTGATCCATATGAGATAAAAAAAATTGTGAAAATGAATCCGCCCGTGTATTATTTACGAGAAACTGACACAACAAAACGACCAGCCCCCGAAGATCTTTTGTGAAGGAAGAACTGCAGATAATCCCTCCAGACACAGTTCCAGTCGCTTAATTATTTTTTAATTTAAATTAAAATGGCGGCAAGAATGGAAAAGGAAGAATCCTTACGTAAAATGGCACTGGAAGCAAGAATGGTGAAGGAAGAGTCCTTAGAAATAATGCGAAAAATATTTGATTATAATCTTGCTATTAGACTAATATTTAAGAAGATTGATTATGCCATGCTAGACAAAACCTCAAATTTTGATTGGGAATATATTAAAAAAATTCGAGCGCATTTAGCAGTAATGGATAATAATTTGGTTGAATTGGGTGATGATATAGTTAAGCTTAACGAACTGTTTTAATCTACGCAAATACATTTGGGTTTAAAATGGAAGCTCAAAGGGAAATGGCAGAAATGGCAAAGGAAAAGTCTTTAAAATTAATGCAAGATTTATTTGAGTATCAGTATATCATTAAAGAAGTATTTGAGAAGATTGACAATCCCTGGCTAGAACAATCGCCAGACAATCGCTTTAAACCCCAAAGCTTTTATTTTGATTTATGGGTATGGGAACATGAATATTGCGAAATGACAAAAAAAATTAAAGCACATCTAGCATTAATAAATAATATTAATTTGCTAAATTAGATGATGATATAATTGAACGTGCGATTGCTGAAAAATATAAGCCCATATGATTATACTATTCTCCAATGCCCGATTGCATATGAAAACTCTGGATTAACAAACACACGTTTTGTGTTTGTTCTATCTAATGACTTCTTTGTTACAACAGTTGTGTTGATCTCATGTAGATTAGATCGTAGTTTTACGTTGTCATGATGAAAAGTCTTATTGTCAAACAATGCTTTTTTATAGTTGTCATGGGATATGCTTGACTGCACAACACTGCGAGATATTCCCTTTGCTTTTTTAACAACTTTTTTTTGGCTTGAAAGACTGTACATTTTCGACCTCAAACCAACAAACTCCTTGATCACACCACCAGATAATTCATCCTTCATCTTACCTAAAACCTTCTTGTTAATATCTGAATGCAAAGGCGAATCTTTAGGGTAATCAGATGTGTCGTACCATCCCGCATGCCCTTTAGCTACTTCTAATTCCATGTCTTTATAGATATCTTCAGTAGGGATGTCGATTACAAAGGAATCTGTATCTGTGTAAAGTACTTTGGACTCAGGATACAAGGGCTTAAAGTAGTCGTAAAGAAATTCTAACATCAAAAGCTTCGACAGCTCTAAAACAGTAAACCCAATAAAAACGGGCTTATCCAATTTGACTTTCTTTTTTTTCATCATTATGCCAAAAAGCTGATCATGAAATCTTCTGAAGTCCTGATAATTAGGTTTTGAAGTCAACTTAATTGCAACGTTTTCTCTGGTGACCAATCTAACATCTTTACGCTTGTGCGGATTTTCCATAGTCTTTCCAAAACAGCTGTTGTTCATCAACTTGAAAAAGTCTTTTTCTGAAGCATCTGTGGATTTAGTTCTGAGATCAGTGTTCTTCATTATGTATGGTTTCATGAACTGTTCTTGATCAAAAGCAATTATACGATGAACAGCTGTCAACTTCAAACCATGTCTTAAATAAAATTGAAGAAGTCTGTAATGACAGACATAATTTTTTTTGTCACGAAGATTAGGCACAAGTTTAGGTGGTTCTGTCATTGACACTTTTAGACTTTCTGCCGCTAATGGATAGTCATTATGGTAATCATGAAGTTCATGAGGATATTCTAAATCAACTTCTAGAATGAGACCTCTTTTACGATCAGCTTCTAGAGTAGGTAGCCATTTTAAAAACTTTTGAATGTCTTTGAGTCCTGTGTACATTTTAAAGTTGCGTAATGGAAGTGATTGCGCCATTGCCCATCCATACAGATTGTTTGCATCTAAATACATGAGATAGTTAGACCTTTTACTTGGATCATAGTCGTCCAAGTATTTGTTGTTTGCTTTACAGTAATGGTGCGACGCCATACTGATTCCCCCACGCAATCCGTTTTCAATCATCTGAAGCATTGGCAGGTTAGACAATAAATCAATTTGTACTCCAGTAAATTTTAAGAAAGCGTCCCAGCTCATCCCAGGCGCAGAAATATAATGCGCGGGATCCAGGCTGTAATGTTTCATGCAGGTCTTCCTATAATTTTCAAAGACGTCCGCCAACAAACAAGTATCCGCCATTAAATAGGAATCATGATAGTCTCCCATCGTTTTACACTCTAACTTCTGCCACGCATCTTGAGCATGCTGGTAATCGCAGTCACTGATGTCCTTTCCTCTGAGACTAGAAAAGAACGCGCCTTTAGGCGGAAGGGCTGGGTTATCAAACCTTTCCCAACTGTTCATGTACTCATAAGGGTAAACGCCCTTTCTAACAAGAGTTGGGTCAAAATATTCTTCTGTTATTGGGCAGGACTTTAAGGAAATAGCCAGTGACTCTAATGAACCCATCATGTGTTGCATAGAGTCGTAGAAAGACATGTTATTTAAAGTAAAACACATGTACTTTTCTGATGACTGCGCAATGCA
>CM065742.1:2439829-2485568 GCA_033310375.1 Conus canariensis | reverse complement strand
CAAGTTTTTCTTTAACAGTCAACATCAAGTCTTAAAAAGGGTTTTATTAAAGTACTTATTAAGTTCTTAACAAGGTCACAAGTCGTCATTAAGTTCTTAAAAGTCTTTTTAAGTTTTTATCAAGTCGTCTTTAAGTTTTTTAATTTTCAAGCGCATAAAGTCGTTATAAATTTCTTATTCAAGCATTTATAATATTTATTAAGCTTAAAAATTTATTCCTCTGAAAGGGATCAAAAGTCTTTTGTTGTTGGGGGGTCGGCATGCTTTTTTGTTTGGTTCTGTATTTAGTGGTGAGTTTTTTTGACTGCTTGGTTTTTGCTGGCTTGTTTATATTTTTTAAAAAACGTAAAAACCCACCCCCACCAACAGAAATGACGCCAAAAATGCAACTCTTTTAAAAAAATCCAGGGCGACTTGGTGTTGTGGGGCTTGAATCAACTTGTGTTTTTACAGCTGGCATTGAAACAACGTTGGCGGGGCGGGGTTTTATGTTTTCTTATTTTATATTCTGTGATTGAACATTAATTTTTTTGTTTGCCCTCTGCTAATTTTTCCTCTGCAACACGCCAATGAGGAGGTTTTTTTACGGGTCACTTTCCCCCCTGTTAAAGTTTTTGTTTCGTTTTTTTTCTGGCTCGGTCTTTTTGAAGGGGAAACAAAACATATGATTAAATTTTAAAACCCATAAATTAATGGCGATAACATTGTTCCAAATTGTAATATAACACATCCTAGAGCCAATTTTTTGGGTAAACTGGATCCGCGTTTAAACATACATAAAATCTTGTTCAGAATCAAATGGGGCAAATCCTAACTTTTGGGGGAAAACTGAACCGTTTGCCCAAAACTTTTTTTCCATTCTTTTCCCCCCTTTTCATACCTGTTTGATATTTACATGTCTTGCGGCGACCTTTGTGAATTTTTCTGAAACCAAGGCGTTTTTTTTCACCCGGAAAAAAAAACCCCCCCTTTTGGCCAAATTTTTGGGATCAAAATTTACCCTTTGAAGTTCCCCGGGTAAAATTGCAGTTCTGGGTTTTATTAAGAAAAAAAAAAATTTTTTTTTAAAATGGAAAAAAATATTTAATTTTTTCCCCTTTTTAGGGGGCCCTTTGGGGGCAAATGCTTGGGCTTTTAAAAAAACCCCGGGTTTTGGTAGTTTAAATCCCCTGGATTGGTTTTTTTTTATTTGCCGAAAAATTTTTTTTAAAAAAAATTTTGCATTAATATGTAAATTAAAAAAAACTTTTAAAATGGCTTCACCAAATTTTTTGGGGGGTTGGTTTGGGTTTTTTGGGAAAAAAAAAAGATTTAGTTTCTGGGGGAAAAAAAAAAAACCCCTTGGGCCGGGTTTTGAAAAAATTGAAAACCCCCAAATGGAGAGTTTTTTATCAACCATCAGAAAAACAAAAGATGCAAGAAATATTGTTTATTGTCTTTGGCATGACCGCTGTGTATTTTGTTGCACAAAGTATTGGCTGAATAAAAATGTACAAAATCTATTATTCTCCAAAAGGATATTGGAAGGGAATAACAGCAATTAAAAAGCTTAGCCAAGCAGCGGGAGTCAGTGAACAAACAGCAAAAGAATGGTTATCTAAACAAGCGATTTGGCAAATTTATTTACCAGCGCCTAAACGAATACAAAGACCACACTTTGTCAACACAATACCGAACGACACCCATCAAATGGATCTTCTATATTTACCCCATGATACGATTAGACGAAAAAGATTTAAGTACGCACTTACAGTCATTGACATAGCTTCAAGATACAAAGATGCTGAACCATTAACACAAAAGAGTGCTTCTGCTGTTGCTGTCGCTATACAACTGATATATCAACGAGGACCCTTAACTTATCCTCGCATGATTCAAGTCGATGATGGAAAAGAATTTAAAGGTCAAGTGAATCAATTATTGTTAAAACATAGAGTTACCATTAAAAGAGGCATTCCGGGTGTTCACAGATCACAGGGTTTGGTTGAAAACTTTAACAAACAGTTATCTGAAAGACTTTTCTCCTACCAGTATCACAGAGAGCTGATTGACAATTCTCGCAACACAGAATGGGTTAGAAGGCTGCCCTCAGTTTTGCGCGCAATGAATAATGAAGAATTTAAAGGTCTAAAACCAGTACAAGCAATCAGAAAACAAACAATAAATGTTGTTGAAGGAGAGTCTTCATCAAGCAAACTATTACCATTTGGTTTGAAAGTGAGATACCTTTATTCACCGGGAGAAGCGGAAGGGGACACCCGCATCAGGGCAACAGATACAGTTTGGAGTGTTGATCCATATGAGATAAAAAAATTGTGAAAATGAATCCGCCCGTGTATTATTTACGAGAAACTGACACAACAAAACGACCAGCCCCCCGAAGATCTTTTGTGAAGGAAGAACTGCAGATAATCCCTCCAGACACAGTTCCAGTCGCTTAATTATTTTTTAATTTAAATTAATAATGGCGGCAAGAATGGAAAAGGAAGAATCCTTACGTAAAATGGCACTGGAAGCAAGAATGGTGAAGGAAGAGTCCTTAGAAATAATGCGAAAAATATTTGATTATAATCTTGCTATTAGACTAATATTTAAGAAGATTGATTATGCCATGCTAGACAAAACCTCAAATTTTGATTGGGAATATATTAAAAAAAATTCGAGCGCATTTAGCAGTAATGGATAATAATTTGGTTGAATTGGGTGATGATATAGTTAAGCTTAACGAACTGTTTTTAATCTACGCAAATACATTTGGGTTTAAAATGGAAGCTCAAAGGGAAATGGCAGAAATGGCAAAGGAAAAGTCTTTAAATTAATGCAAGATTTATTTGAGTATCAGTATATCATTAAAGAAGTATTTGAGAAGATTGACAATCCCTGGCTAGAACAATCGCCAGACAATCGCTTTAAACCCCAAAGCTTTTATTTTGATTTATGGGTATGGGAACATGAATATTGCGAAATGACAAAAAAAATTAAAGCACATCTAGCATTAATAAATAATATTAATTTTGCTAAATTAGATGATGATATAATTGAACGTGCGATTGCTGAAAAATATAAGCCCATATGATTATACTATTCTCCAATGCCCGATTGCATATGAAAACTCTGGATTTAACAAACTCACGTTTTGTGTTTGTTCTATCTAATGACTTCTTTGTTACAACAGTTGTGTTGATCTCATGTAGATTAGATCGTAGTTTTACGTTGTCATGATGAAAAGTTTATTGTCAAACAATGCTTTTTTATAGTTGTCATGGGATATGCTTGACTGCACAACACTGCGAGATATTCCCTTTGCTTTTTAACAACTTTTTTTTGGCTTGAAAGACTGTACATTTTCGACCTCAAACCAACAAACTCCTTGATCACACCACCAGATAATTCATCCTTCATCTTACCTAAAACCTTCTTGTTAATATCTGAATGCAAAGGCGAATCTTTAGGGTAATCAGATGTGTCGTACCATCCCGCATGCCCTTTAGCTACTTCTAATTCCATGTCTTTATAGATTATCTTCAGTAGGGATGTCGATTACAAAGGAATCTGTATCTGTGTAAAGTACTTTGGACTCAGGATACAAGGGCTTAAAGTAGTCGTAAAGAAATTCTAACATCAAAGCTTCGACAGCTCTAAAACAGTAAACCCAATAAAAACGGGCTTATCCAATTTGACTTTCTTTTTTTTCATCATTATGCCAAAAAGCTGATCATGAAATCTTCTGAAGTCCTGATAATTAGGTTTTGAAGTCAACTTAATTGCAACGTTTTCTCTGGTGACCAATCTAACATCTTTACGCTTGTGCGGATTTTCCATAGTCTTTCCAAAACAGCTGTTGTTCATCAACTTGAAAAAGTCTTTTTCTGAAGCATCTGTGGATTTAGTTCTGAGATCAGTGTTCTTCATTATGTATGGTTTCATGAACTGTTCTTGATCAAAAGCAATTATACGATGAACAGCTGTCAACTTCAAACCATGTCTTAAATAAAATTGAAGAAGTCTGTAATGACAGACATAATTTTTTTTGTCACGAAGATTAGGCACAAGTTTAGGTGGTTCTGTCATTGACACTTTTAGACTTTCTGCCGCTAATGGATAGTCATTATGGTAATCATGAAGTTCATGAGGATATTCTAAATCAACTTCTAGAATGAGACCTCTTTTACGATCAGCTTCTAGAGTAGGTAGCCATTTTAAAAACTTTTGAATGTCTTTGAGTCCTGTGTACATTTTAAAGTTGCGTAATGGAAGTGATTGCGCCATTGCCCATCCATACAGATTGTTTGCATCTAAATACATGAGATAGTTAGACCTTTTACTTGGATCATAGTCGTCCAAGTATTTGTTGTTTGCTTTACAGTAATGGTGCGACGCCATACTGATTCCCCCACGCAATCCGTTTTCAATCATCTGAAGCATTGGCAGGTTAGACAATAAATCAATTTGTACTCCAGTAAATTTTAAGAAAGCGTCCCAGCTCATCCCAGGCGCAGAAATATAATGCGCGGGATCCAGGCTGTAATGTTTCATGCAGGTCTTCCTATAATTTTCAAAGACGTCCGCCAACAAACAAGTATCCGCCATTAAATAGGAATCATGATAGTCTCCATCGTTTTACACTCTAACTTCTGCCACGCATCTTGAGCATGCTGGTAATCGCAGTCACTGATGTCCTTTCCTCTGAGACTAGAAAAGAACGCGCCTTTAGGCGGAAGGGCTGGGTTATCAAACCTTTCCCAACTGTTCATGTACTCATAAGGGTAAACGCCCTTTCTAACAAGAGTTGGGTCAAAATATTCTTCTGTTATTGGGCAGGACTTTAAGGAAATAGCCAGTGACTCTAATGAACCCATCATGTGTTGCATAGAGTCGTAGAAAGACATGTTATTTAAAGTAAAACACATGTACTTTTCTGATGACTGCGCAATGCATGACACCCTAAAGGCGCTAGTTACTGCTTGCATTATAAGATGAGAGTCGTAACCTCGCAAGTTGTGAAAGAATATAGACAGCTTCCATGTCTTTGGTTCAAACTTTAGTTGAAGATTGCATTTGTTATGTGCTGCTCCTCTAAACTTTCCGCTAATGTGATCATGGTCTCTTACTGTTGGATTCTCTGGGGAGAGGCCTAAACCACAAATCCAACAGTGAGTGGCTGAGTCATACTGTTGTTGGTCTTCAGGCGTCATTATGATTTCAGATAAGTTTAGATTATTAGAACAGGCATTACGCACTTGCTGCATGCGTTTTAAGAAGTACTTTGCAGCATTTGGTCCTCTGTATAATTCTGGCTTTGAATGGGCGCCATCTGACCTAACAATGATGAAGGCAAATGAGCAAATCTGATGATTACTCATTAAGACTGTTTTAGGAAGTTTCTGTGGGGTTGGTCCTTCATAAGGAACAATGAGTGATTCGAAGTCTGCGTAAACAACATATGGACTAGTTTGCAACCGTTTCCAGTTCTTAAAACTAACTTTACTGCCTTCTCCGGGCGTAATTAGTTCTGTATCACAGTCAACTGGGCTAATACAATGTTTTACATGTTCGCTCGCAGCTTGAACGGACGGAATTCTTGTTAAACATTTTCTACAGAATTCTTGTTTGCTATGTTGTTTTGTAGTATGCACTAGTAATCTACTCATTGTGCGTATTAGAGTGTAGTGCAACCCATTAAGGCTTTGCATCAGGAGTAAGTCTACATGAGTTTTGGTTGGTTCGCCTATTGTTGGACTGTTCTTTGACACTCTAATTGGCAGAAGGTTGGTTTCTTCAGACCATGTGTAGACATTAACAGTTATTGGTGGATTCTGTTTTTCAAACTGATCAATTTTGTCTACAGCCATAGGAAATTCAAGGCCGTTAAAGTTAAGATCATTGGCCCACTGTAAATAGTTAGATACTCTCTCTGCATTTTTGGCAACGTGATGCAGCCTAGCAAGAACGCACCACATAAAACATTTGTCGTCTGAATTTTTTATGTTTAAAACTGCTTTCTTTGCAACTAATGTTGGAGGCAGTGGAATGTAAGACTTGCCTACAATCGGCTCATACTTAGCCTGTCTTAATCTGATGTCTAGGACTTCACCCTCTGACCAACCAGAGCCTCTCATTTTAGCTGCTTCAGAGGCTTCATTAAACTGTGTAAGAAGTTGATCTGCCCAACCGGGTGTTAAGTCATTATAAGAAAGAATAGTCTGCTGTTTAGTTGAGACCCAGACTTCTAGATTTTCTTCGTTTATTGTTATATAGTCGATTAAAACAACTATCCTTACTTTAACTGGAGGGTTTATTGTTAGTTTACTTGGAACTTGAGAAATAGCATGTACAACGCTTGCCTGTACGTTTGTTGGATCAATAACTTCTAAAACGACCTCATTTAAAGCTTTTGACAAACGCTCTTCCTCGAGCATTGCTTCAAACAATTCATCTGAACCTTCATATATCTTATCCATGCTGAGTTTCTTTTCTAACTCAAAATATTTATTTAAATTAAAAAAAAATACTTAATCAGAATCAATATCAACGGTCTTTTTGTGCTTGGACTCATAAACTAAAGTATAAACGCCCTTTGGGGTTGTTAATGTGAGCTGTTTAGAACAGAGTTTAATGTCTCGTTTACTTTTTTTAAACATTCCTTTTTTATCTGGTCGGTGTCTGGTTGTTGAGAAAAAGTTGCCCTTGCCTTTCTTTGAAGATCAAACTTTTGTCTTTTGTAGTCCTCAAAATCAGCTTGTAGGCGACTAAATTCTTCATCTGTGATGTTTGAGTCAGCAAGTGCTTTATTTATTGTCAGTTTGAAGGAACTAAGTTTAGCTGTTATTAGTTGAACTATAGCTGTGTGCTTTTGGAGTTTAGCTTTTATTTTTTTGCTGACAGCACTTACAGCCAATGAACACAGGCCAAGAGTTAAAGACAAACCGCCTAGAGGTAAAGCTGCCGGTGCACCTACGCCTGTTGCTAAGAGACCTACACTTGTTCCTGCTGATAGAGCACTAGTGATCGATGCTCCAGTATTTACATATGTAACAGCATTAAAGACAGCAGAATACCTTCGTTTGGTTTTACTGTATTTTGAAAGGTCCTGCTCTAGTTGGGTTTGCATTTGTGTTATGTTGGTTAATCTGAAAGTTTTTATGTCTACAGAGTTCTCTTCTTTGGGCACTTTTGGATAAGTCGTAACAGACATGCTTTTTTAAAATAAAAATAATTTAGTATTGGATATCTTTCAATCTGTTATCTTGAATATTCAGCTGCGCATCATATATTAAAAACAAATGTACATTAAGTGGTTTATCACTCTCTTTTTCTTTATCAATTTGAATGTTTATTACGTCTTTAACTGTTCTCCCACTCCCATGCAACTGATTATCTTCTGTTGACCTTAGGTCAATCCATAAACCGTATTTCGTTGTTAAATATTCATCAAGTCTAACACTGTGAAGGTGTAGATCTTTAGACACAAGGTCTACTGTTGGATTTCTACACCTCCCGCCTCCAAACAATTTTCTTATTTCATCAAAATGATGATAAGGTTTAAGCCCGCTACCGTAGACTTGGTTAGGACTACCCTCAATTGAACATTGTACTTTCGTTATTTTAGGATTAATAAATTTTTCACTTTGTCTTTTGAATGGTTCTTCATCTTCACACAGCAATAAAATACCTTTAAGGGATCTTGCTGCAGCACTAAAACTAAAGTTCCATATAGTGTCTGCTCTGCTTTTAGGATATTTTGAATGATGAATCACTCTTTCGTAATATATTGCTAATTTTGACTGATATTGTTGCTCAATCAGCCTTGCTAAGTTAGGGTTGCTAACAATGTCAAACTCTAACGAGATGTCGAAAATGCTGTACTTGGAATCAGTGTCTGTCGATCTAATGACACGTTTGTATTCATTAACAGTTAGTTCATATGACAATGTCTTTTAATGCTCCTTGAAAGTATGGCGCATGCGCTTTTAACAACTCAAAATCTAAGGGTATGGAAAAGCGATTTCCATAAGCAAAACTTACAGCTTCATACTTGTTACCGTCTTTAGCATCTTCGGCGTCTATTCTGTGTTTTAGTGCTTCGTTATTTTCGATTCCTTGAAACGCAAGATCGGCCCTTTCATTCGCGGTTAGCCATAGATCACAATAGATTAGAAATATGTCTGCATTGTGTAAAGAAAATATTTCTTGCCCCTCAAGTTTTATAGAAATTTTCTTAACGATTGCCCGTCCCAGATTCTGAACTACTGTCCTATTTACGTCTGTTGCTGATTCGAGTTCTATTTTGAAAGTAAGACGTGCAGATCCCGGCACAATCACTTCATCTGCTCCTAGGTCTGGAAATTTAACAGTAAGAATTTGATCTGAATCAATAGTAGAATGGATTATTTGGAACAATAATATTCTGTTTATTTCCCTTCACGCCAAAGGGCTCTTTCAGTCTTCTATGCGGGTCAAGAATCGAACCATATGCTTGTGACATTTTTTTTATAAAACAAAATAAAAAGTTAATTATTTAAAAACATGGCAGAAGAAGATTATGATGTTTTTGATCCTGGAGACGACATGAGTGAAATGACGCCTTTGACACATCCATTACAATCATTGCGGCGTGAATTAACAGAAAGTAAGGTCAAATCATTTTATCAAAGTTTAGGCCAAGAACCTCCCGAATTTATAGACCCTAATGATTTTGAAACAAAAGATGACCATTTGTTTGTGAAAAACGAGCAAGGACAACTTGTTCAGCTTACAACTAAACCAGACCCATCAAAGTTTTTAGCAAAGACTACAATTAGACAAAGGCTCAGTGTGAGCGATCAAAATCGCCTTGGCATTGCTAAACCGCGAAGATTAGACAGTGAGGCAGTTGCTAAACTTCAAAACACACTACAAGAACTCCCAACAGATAACCAAATACAAAACATACCCCTTAAAGATTTAAGCCCAACAGCAGACGAAATAATAGAAACCAGTTTTTCAGAAGAAACAGTATTAAAAACTATGCACGATCCGCCGCTACCTATGAGAGAAATAACGGCCCTTGATCATGCTTTGAAAAGCATCAGAGGCGAATTAACAAACAATTTAGCAAAACTGGGTGAACTAGATGAGCATATAAAAAGAGAAAAAGAAAAACTAGTTGAGGCTGATGACCACAACTTAGGACCTGGTGTTAAAGAAAGAATAACACAAAGACTAAAAGATCTTGAACAAGAGAGATCAGCAAGACTAGAAGTGTTGTCTAATAACCGAGAACAATTACGAACTCAAGTGAGCAGAATAAGAGAAACTATCCAAAGAATTTTATATGAAGACACAACACTAGCAGAACGAATAAGAACACTGTTTAGAGAGCAAGGTGTCACATTAGCAAGTGTTATAACAGCCTTAGGATTTGCAATAAGTACACTGGTGTTGGCTATTACAGGCGGTGGTGGTGGTGGGGGAGCAGTGCCACCAGGCCCGCCAACTCCGTCGTCAGATAAATCATGGGTAAAAAAACAACTCGATCATCTTGCAAACTTACTAAAAAAATTAGCCAGTAAGGCAATAGACTCTTTGCCTGGTATAATAGGAGGGATCGTTAGCTGGCTTTTGTCTGCCGCAAGTAAAGTAGTTGGCTTTATGGCTGAGCACTTATGGGCATTAGTTGTCTTAATAGTTGGGTTACTTTATAGTAAGATAAAGACCAAGTAATCCTAGGGCAGTTAATCCAATAACAAGTGCCGTCTTTTCATATTCATGGGGGTCGCTTTTATTCACCATGGGGATTGGTTGGGGTTTTGAGGGGAGTATTGGATGGGGTTTTGAGGGGGCTTGTTTGTTTATTGTTTGTACTGGCTCAGAATTTATGTCGTTTTTCCCGACCTTCTCTTCTTTACCAGCCACAAGGATTTCATTATTATAGTTTATTATTGTTCCTATCTGGAGTCTGAGGTCAGAAGGCAGCATGTATAAACCAGTGCCGACAGCAAAGTCTACTTTCGATCTTGCAAATTGTAAAACATTTTGGTACCTTTTAATACTTGAAGGCAAATCAATTGCAGAATTAATAGAATCCTCTAAATTTGCTAAATACTGTTTTTGGGCGTCAAAGCCAGTAGAAGGATCAGTTATGTTAGATCTCGTTTGTGCTTGCGAACCTAGCAAACACCAAACATAAGTACGAATAGAGTCGTTTATTCGTTCTATTCCCGCTTTTGTTAGGCCCTTAGATGTATCCAAAATAAATGTTGTCCATGCTGTTTTATGCTCTTGCTCTATGGACCCGAGGTGAACAGTTGTGCCTGAAGAGAAAGATGTGTAAGGAGGATTGTAATCATAGTTATACTTTCTGTGCACGCCCCAAAAATAAAGGGTGCCTAAACCATGATTAAGATCCAACTTTTGTCTAAAGTCTGTCTTTGGGTCAATATCAAATTCGTTACAGATCCTTTCAAAAGCCTTGTAATCTATTCTGTTGCTGAATGGATTAAACGTTTTGTCATTTGGTAATGGCGCTTGCAGTTCAGATAAAATACGTCTGAAGGTGTAATAAAAATGAAATCTATACACTGACCTCACCAAAGGATCAAAATGATTTAAATGATCCGCATACGACACTCCACACCCAGTTGATGCACAAAACACAGCAAAGTTTAACTGGTTCTGATAAAACTGCATCGGATGACTAAACCACACTTTCGGGATGTAGTCGTTTTTAATAGGAGGGTTAAGATATCTGTCCAATGGAGTACTAACCTTTACTTGAAAGGCGTCAGTCTGAGTCACAGAAATGTCAAGGGTGTCAGTTGTTATATTTTTAAGATTGTAGTGCGGCCCAACAGAATATTTTGCATTAGTATATTTGAATGCACTCATTTTTAAATTGTTTTAAAAATGTTTGTAACAATAACAACTCAAGACAGTCCTTCGTTTTTAGAATATGCTATTGATAATGAATGCGGAACCCAAAGGGTTGCACTCCATGAAATTTTTTACAAAGTCGTATGGTTTAATATAAGTGAATCCAAGGAAAATAATAAGATTGTAAAAATTAACAATAGAAGAAGCTTAGTTAGCCAGTTAACCATACCTGATGGTTATTACGGGTTTTGCTCGCTAAAAGAAGCAATGAGTAACTTCAACATTACTCTCAAACTTAACAATGCAAATCTAAAAACAATGTTGACATTCAAACCTGAAGAAGAAGAAGTAGACCATTACATTTTTGATGTAGAGCTAGCTAAAATGTTAGGCTTTGCAACTGACAATTATAGATTTGTGGTTACACCAGACGAAACTACTTATGAGGGAGAATATCCGCTCGATCTTGCATTACATTCATTACTCTATGTTCATTTGGACGAGCTGAGCACTGATGAAAACTTATATGATGGAAGGCCCTCAACTGTTTTAAGAGCTCTTCCATCAGGGAAAGCTGCATATTGCGATTATGAAATTATACAATTCCCTAATTTACAGTTTAAAAGATTAGCTTGTGGGAGGGTCAGATCATTTAATATAAAGATCACAGATAAAACAGGGAAAGTCGTGAAATGTGATAACCTGCACATTGTTTTAGAAATAAAATAATACGTTGTTTTAAAAAATGTCACGTGGACCAGACGATTCGGGGGTCACATTAGCGCCTGAGAGGTGTGTAACTTTAGAATTAAAAGACCTTGCAGACGTTGAGGACTTTGAACAGAACGGTGAGATAGGCACTTTGTATGGTTTTGAGTACACTAAAGATGGTTATTATAAGCGCAAAGAGGTTGACGACAACAAAAGGTTTCCTAAACTAGAACAACTACGCAATCTAGAAGCAAATAATACAGGTCAGTATGAATATAAAATAGTTCGAAAAACTGACAACAAATGGCACTTAGAACCATATTTAGAATGGGACATAAAATTTGAATTCGTAAGCCCATTTACATTTTTTGACCGTCAAAAAAGTTTCAGAAAAGCATTGAACTCTGGCCCTTTACATGTAAGTCTTATGCCAGAGGACAACAGTCGAAAAGAGATCGAAATAAAGAAGTTTGGGAGCAAACAGTACATCCTCCACAGAAGAGAATCAGTTTTGAAGGAAGCTACTACAAAAGTACAGTTCTTTCCACGCACGTTATTAGGAGACACGTTCACAATGATATTTGAAATTTCTGTCTTAAAAGATGTGGGGAGGAATGGAGCTGTGGGTGTCAGTGACAACCTTATGGAAGGAATTCTTATTAGCTGGCAAAACTTAGACGTTGACAATCTTAAAGTTACTGTTGTGGTTCGTCACGATGGTGAAAATTTTAAGGTCGTAACAACAAGCAACAAAATCAATGTTAGTCTTAATAGAAACAATCTGACAAAACTGAGTTGGATTAATCTGACACATTTAGACCTTATAAGATTTTATTGTACTGATCAAATTTTGACGGATAGTATGATAACAACACTAACTGGTGTAAATTAAATTCTGTTATAAAACTATGGAGCAAACGACTTTGGTGTCAATGCCGATGTTAAACTTTATGATAAAAACCCCTCATTGTTCATTGATTTGTGGACAGACTGGTTGTGGAAAAACAATATTTGTCCTCGACCTATTACAAACAGTTTATCGTTATAATTTTGATCATATAGTAATTTTCTGCCCAACACTTAAATGGAACAAAGCATATCACGACAGAAGGTTTATATGGACGGATGATGAAATCTATTTAGTTGATCCTAGCAATAAACTGAGTGAGTGTTTAGAACACTTTTATAGACAGTTTGAAGGAACTCAGACATTATTTATTATAGATGATTGTTCGGCAGAAAGAGACATAGTTAGAAAAAGAAATACTTTATCAAAACTAGCTTTCAGTGGAAGACATGCTGGGATAAGTGTGTGGATTTTATGTCAGAAATATAACTCAGTTTTAAAAGACTTTAGAGAACAATTAAAGACTGTAGTTTTATTTCACATGAAAGATAGAGACGCATTTGATGAATGTATGCGTGAAAATGATGTTATTGAAAACGATCAAGAAAAACGAAGGATTAAGCAAAAACTTAAGTCTCAAAAGTTTTCTAAATTAGTGTTAAAAACAGATAATCCTACACATTATGTATGTTTGTAAAGTGTTTACTATTAGAGAACTATAAAATAGGCATTCTGGGTAAGCCGGCGGAGCAACAGCGAAACCGGCTTCAGCCGGTTGGAGCTGGCGGAGGTGGGTGAGCCAGAATGCCTATTTTATAGTTCTCTGGAGACAAATAGACAGGTAGCTGATGGATAGACAGCTAGACAGGGTACACAAATCCTTCTTGAGTAGGGCGACAGTTTCTCAAGGCTTGATGGAGTGGTCCCCTGACGTTGGTCAATTTGTCCTGTGTGTTGTATGTACCTTCAGTGACAGGAGAGGATTTCTGACCGGTCAGATATCCACAGAGGAGGCTGGGGGGAAGGGGAAGATAGGGGAAGGCAGAAAGTGGGTGGCACAGATATGGACTGTGTTGAGCTTCAAAGCCCTGGAACGTGTGTGTGCATGCGTGCGTGGATGTGTGTGTGCATGCATGCATGTGTGTGTGTGTGTGTGTTGTGTATATATGTGTGTGTGTGTGTTGTGTATGTGTGTGTGTGTGTGTGTGTGTGTGTGTGTGTGTGTGTGTGTGTGTGTGTTGTGTGTGTGTGTGTGTGTATGTGTGTGTGTGTGTGTGTGTGTGTGTGTGTTGTGTATGTGTGTGTGTGTGTGTGTTGTGTATATGTGTGTGTGTTGTGTGTGTGTGTGTGTGTGTGTGTGTGTGTGTGTGTGTTGTGTGTGTGTGTGTGTGTGTGTGTGTGTGTGTGTGTATGTGTGAGACTGTGAGTGTGTATATGCATGCATGTGCATGCGTGCGTGGATGTGTGTGTGCATGCATGCATGTGTGTGAGTGTCTGACACAGGAAGAGACAGAGAGAGAGACAGAGAAAGAGAGAGTGTGCATGAGTGCATGTCTGTGAGTATCCATATGCGCAAGAATCCACAGGTACACATATGGTGCCAACGTGTAGACAGAAGCGATAGGCTGGGGGGGGGGGGGGGGGGGGGTGCAGGGAGAAGGGAAGGGGTGAAGGTAGGGGCAAATAGGAACAGCATGTGAGAAACAGATGACAGCAGTGGCATATGTTTGTTAATGCATAACACACTCTACCAGTGTTCTGTTAGTCAAAGGGGTATAAATCATGTGGGAATTTATCCACATACATTCCAGAACAGCAAATATGGGACTGCTTGAATGTATGGATAAACTTAAAGTAGCTGCTTGTTCTTGCACACACACACACATGCACACACACACATACACTCACAACACACACACACACACACACACACACACACACAACGCACGACACACACCACACACACACACACACACACACACACACACACACACACACACAACAACCTATACAAAGTGGTTTGAAGCTCGATACATTCAACATCTTAAAACACCAAGTTCAAGGGCCTCACACATTCACCCCACACTCATTCCTCTCCCACCCCTCTTCCTCTCTTGTCCATGTGACTCCAATCCTCTACACACAACCACCACTCTCCCCACCCATCCCCTATATCCCCCACACGAACACACACCATTCCTATGTGCAAAAACACACAAACACACTCCACAGGTAGACAAAACACACACACACACACACACACACACACACACACACACACACACACACACACACACTCACACACACACACACACACACACACACACAGCGCTTGAAGCTGAATACACTCAGTGTCTTAAACTCCCAAGTTTAATGTCCACACCCACCCATCCCACCCTTTCCACAACCCTGCCCCCTCCATCTCTTCCCTGTGTCTCCAATTCCCCATCCCTCTAACCCACCCCAATATACACAGTGCTTTGAACCTCAATCCATTCAGCTTCTTTAACCCAGCCCCCTAGCTGAACATTTTCACCTTTCCCCCTCCGCACCCCCCACCACTGGCCCATCCTTTCTCTATCCTGCAGGTCACCAAGGGTCCTCTGAAAGGTGAATACTTCTCTCCCCTCACTGAAGAAACACACTACACAAAGCCCTATAGAAAACAGCTGCCTGTCAACCTACGGAAGTGGGAGACCTTGACCCTCCCCCCCCTCCCCCCCTTTCATCCCATCTTCTCCTCCCTCATCCACGGGTTCCCCCACCCCTCCCCATCACCCACCAACCATCTCAAGTTACTCCACAAAAAGTGACACACTGAAAGACAGGACCCATGTTCTTTTTAATTCACTGCCAGTCAAACCGCCAACTTTCTGAGGGGCGTGGGAGGGGGATTTAGGGTTTACAAACAGTTCCAATAACCAAGCCACAAAATGAGACCTGTGTGGATTTTTTTGTTTGCTTTTTCCCTCTTTTAACTTGTTACCAAGCCTGTTGTTTAGCTCGTTTTCAAGGGTAGGTATCCGGAAACAAAGAACAAAGAAGCAGGCATCATGTTACCGCTGTTCCCATGTATCTGGGGACCCTCTGGTGTGTTGGGTTGGGGTAGAATGCACAGACTGTGTTTCTGCTGGTGGCTGACATCTAAGGTGTTAGTGTTGTTATGGGGCTGTCTGGTTGGGAGGTTGTTAGCATGGGTGCGCACACACACACACACACACACAAAACCTATAGGAGAAAAGATGTGTGTGTGTGTGAGAGACAGACAGACAGACAGGCAGACAGACAGACAGACAGAGAGACAGAGAGAGAGAGAGGGAGGTTCCTCCCATTCCTCTGGTGTGTGTGTGTGTGTGTGTGTGTGTGTGTGTGTGTAAAAGAGAGAAAGAGAAAGTGCGAGAGAGAGAGAAATACACAGAGAAGAGACAGACAGACAGAAAGAAACTGGAGTCCTTCCCATTTCTCTGGTGTGTGTGTGTGTGTGTGTGTGTGTGTGTGTGTGTGTGTGTGTGTGTGTGTGTGTAAGCACATGTGTGTGTGAGTGAGTAAAACAAAGTGTGTGCGTGTGCACATGCACATGTGAGCGCGCATGTGCACATGCATGAGCAAGTGTGCACAAGCGTGTGCATGCATTGTGCATATGTGTGCATGTGTTGTATTATGCATGCATTCACAGTACATTTGTGCATGCATGCATGTATGGTTTCCCATCTAACAATGACTTCTATTTGATTGATGGCCAAAGCTGACAACAGTACAGGACTAACTGTCACTCTGGCTCCCAGAAGTAGATTTGGGGAGTGAACTCTTTCTAGTCAAAACCCAAGGTCGTAAACTGTGATACTGGTAACATACATACACTCATCAAACATCAGTATCAATGTTCATGGTACAGAGAACAAAAACCATACTCTTTACTGTAGAAGAGAGAGAGAAAAATGGTTTGGGTCAACCCAAGCAACGAGCATTTGGCCTGGTCTGGCATGAACAGGGTAGAAATGTCAGAACACATACCACAAGTTTTCAAAAAATAATTTGGCAGGAAAGTGTACGAGTGAGTGGTGAGACAGGAGGAGGTTGGGGATGTTCCAATCAAGAATTTTTCAAGCCAGAAGAATATGGGAGCAAGGAGTGGGGAAGAGGAGGAATGTGAGGGGGGATGGAGCGGTGGTGGTGATGGAGGCAAGGGATGGGAGTAGGAGATTGAGTGGGTTTTCAAGGATTGGGGGGGGGGGGGGGGGATGGATGGGGGAGGGCAGGGAGGCAACATGTTGTGATGGCTAGATGTCACTGCAGTTTATCACAATAAATGATGAAATATATCTTGGGTAATAAATGAACACAGGAGGGCACCTGAACAATACATAGCACCAATATAACATGCAGGTTCTACATGGGCACTTGGGATCTCCTTGTGAACTCATTGTAACAGCATTTGCCTTGAACAGGAAAATATGAACGACAGACTTTGTTTATCACCTGAAACAGTGCAGTTTATAGTTGGAGCACACAAAAAAACAAAAAAAATTGTGTCTTTTATACTTTTACCAGATAAGCAGACAGCAAAAAAGATATGAAATAAAAACATGTCATAAATTCCATTCTGAATGACACTCTTTAGGCCACACCATTTCAGAATTTCACACAAGGGTTCAGCTGTAATGCCTTTTGAAACTCTGCTTTTCCAAAACAATCAGGAAAAACAGTAAACGCTTATACAAACAAAGTGAACATATGACAACACACCAGCCAGCATAATACAATAGTAGCAGTCACAGGCTATGGGCCACTGGCAGAAGAATGTGGTTTGAATCCCCTAACAGACATCTGTTTCTTAGCACCGCCCGTTGGGTTCCTGTCCAGTTCTGAGTCGTGCTGTTTGCTCCAACGGGAAGACTGGAACTGCAGTCAGATCTCATCTCTTTAGTGGATGGGTCTCTGGGAATGTTGCTCACATTTCCTGACCAACACTGCAGGTGTCTGTATCTCTCAGCCACGTATTGAGTCCTGACAATGTACATCATGAAAGAAACTGCAAAGTACAGCCCTGTCAGGTAGTCTCAGACCAGAACAGAACACAACAGCATCATCTTCATCTTCCTCACACATCATCAAAAAGATATGTCAAAGTCTACGTGGCCCTTGGTTTTGCGGTGACCATAGTTCCCACTTCATCTCCACGTCCTTGATTGTGCTGAGTTTCAATGGTCAGTACCAGCAAGTCTGTTGGGATCACAATGGGCCCGCGTTCACGCAGTGGCTGTTGTCAGCAGAGGGTGTACTTGTTGCGTTCACGTGGTGGCTGTTGTCAGCAGAGGGTGTACTTGTCGCGTTCACGCGGTGACTGTTGTCAGCTGGGGTGTTACTTGTCGCGTTCACGCGGTGACTGTTGTCAGCTGGGGGTGTTCTTGTCGCGTTCACGCGGTGACTGTTGTCAGCTGGGGGTGTACTTGTCGCGTTCACGCGGTGACTGTTGTCAGCTGGGGGTGTTCTGTTCGTTCGCGTTCAGCTGCGGTGACTGTTGCGTCACGCTGGGGTGTCACTTGTCTGCGTTCACGCGGTGACTGTTGTCAGCTGGGGGTACTTGTCCGTTCACGTGGTGACTGTTGTCAGCTGAGGTGTACTTGTTGCGTTCACGCGGTGACTGTTGTCAGCTGAGGTGTACTTGTTGCGTTCACGCGGTGACTGTTGTCAGCTGAGGTGTACTTGTCGCGTTCACGCAGTGACTGTTGTCAGCAGGGGTGTACTTGTGCATTCACGGGTGACTGTTGTCAGCTGAGGTGTACTTGTCGCGTTCACGCGGTGACTGTTGTCAGCTGGGGGTGTACTTGTCGCGTTCACGCGGTGACTGTTGTCAGCTGAGGTGTACTTGTTGCGTTCACGCGGTGACTGTTGTCAGCTGAGGTGTACTTGTTGCGTTCACGCGGTGACTGTTGTCAGCTGAGGTGTACTTGCTTGCGTTCACGCGGTGACTGTTGTCAGCTGAGGTGTACTGATTGTGTTCTTGTGTGCTGGATCAGAACAGGCACCACTGAACACCACCGAAATGACTCAGCAGCAGTGCAGCATCTCCTCTGGTGGGTTGCCTCAACATGACTTCATCGCTCCCTTTGGACTGTCAAGATCAGACAAACCCAGGTGTGGCCGTGCACTGCCAAACTGAGCGGCATGGCAGCAACAACAAAAGTATTCCTAGTTCTTCTGAAACACAATATCCTGCGTCAACACTTCAAGCACTAAAAAAAAAAAATGACACAGGAAACATCCTGGACGACAACACAAACATTTTGAGAAGTGTTAATGGCTCACCAGGCATAGACTTTGTGGTTATCCAGACAGACGCGGATGACGTACAGCATACATATCAACACTTTGGCCACAAGGTCAAAGACAGCGCTGTAAATACCTGAAACACCAAAACAACACTATAACTATCTGTGCCACTTTTTGACGCTGTTCTCTTCATGCCGCATATAACAAGCCAGCCAAGGGATCGAGCACAATTCAACTTCAGCTTGAAGTACTGTAACAGAGGCAGTGACAACCTCAAGTGGGTACAATGTGTGCCAAATACAATTCAGCGGTGTGATAAAACTCCCTCGAAACATTTTAACCATGGATACACAGCCAAGAAGTCATTTCATTGCAAAGACAAATTCAAGAAGTCGGTCAGTGATATAGACATAAATATATACTTGGATATAACAAACACACATACTGTAGGCTTTTTCTTCTTTTCACACACAACACACACACACACACACACACACACACACCACACACACACACAAATCTTTTCTTTTTTTTTACATTGTTAATTAATGTAAAAAAGGACAGGATGGGAGAAGGTGGGGTGTGGGGATGGGGGTGGAGGATGAAATATGCTCACAGCATTGTTGAAACAAAAATCTTCATATTCATTTAGAAAAAAAAAGACTTGTTCAACTCTGATTGACTAACCAATACCTAAACAATACAGTCTATCCCATGTCACTGCAAGAAGTCAGTGAATGATGTATGGCCCATACATTCCCAACAAACATACATACGCTTTCATCCACACACACACACACACACACACACACACACACAATCAATATTCCTTGCTTTCTAATATATACTTTTAGTGTAAGAGGAAAAGGAGAATGGGTGGGGGTGGGGAGGAGCTAGGGAGGAGATCAAATAATACTTGCACGCACTGTTGAAGCAAAATCTTCATTATTCCCAATGAAACACACACACGCACGCATGCACACACACACACACAGATTTGTTCAACTTTGACTGACTAAACAATACCTAAAGAGAATACATCAAGATCTATTCCATTTCTGTGTGATAATGATGCCATTTGATTTATTAACTATATTTAAAGTTATTGCTATAACAGAAACCCAAGTGAAGACATCTTTCATAAATTTATGGCAAAAAACCCTGCCCAAGCATGCACTCTCAAAAAAGAGAAAAACATATGCAATGTACTTTATCTGATGCCTATGATTGTGAGTGTCCGTGTGTGTGTGAATGCATGCCTGCATGCTTATGTGCTTGTGTGCATGTGTGTGTGGGGTGTGTGTGTGTGTGTGTGTGTGTGTGTGTGCGTGTGCGTGTGTGTGTGTGTGTGTACGCATGCACGTATGCACATAAGTGGGCATGCTTACATCCTAACAGCATCTCTCTGTTTTTCACTGAAATCTGCATTTTTGCAAGAGAGACAATAGGCCAGAGTACTCAATGCTTTAATAATGCATACCACTTTAAATCTGATGTGATGCAAATCATGTAAACATCTTGGATGAATATTCTGAAACATGAGTATAATATAATGAAAATTCTGTAATGTCTTGGGTGAATTCTAAGATACACATTTGCTGCAGTGTGATTGTACACATGCATTCTATGGTTGAAGCTTCAAGCAAAAAAGAAAAAAGAAAACTAAATACAATTGTTTCTTGCTGATTCTGATCATATTTTAAAGACAAAACAAAATAGTTATGACGATTACATGCCCATAGAATATTTAAATCTGTTAGAAAATTCATATTATAAAATAATAATTTCATTATTATTACAATAACATTTAGTGCCTGGTTACAATAATAGCAATAAATCATTATATTAATTAATTTGTCAATATAAAAAACAATGTCAAATCTGTCATTAAAGTGTGTGGAAGAAAATCATACTTACGTGATGTAGGATTTCGAACAAGAAGCCTACGTAAACGGCCTTTGCAAGACAGCTCATGAGTAAAAAACTTGACAGGCACTCCTCTGTTAAAAAAACAACAACAGAACACAGACTATAAGAAACAAGCTGATGGCATTCCATTTACATAACAAGAGAAAACATTTAAGCACAGGGGAAGGACAGAGAAGGAAAGAGAATAGTACATCATGGGGAGGGTCTCGGATGGACACAGGCACTGTAAGACAGAAATACAAGAGTTAAACATTGGAGACAAAGACACGCTCAAAACAAGACGTCTGTATTCAACTGCTTTTTGCTTACAGAATATTGCTGTATATAGGGATTTGTTTGTTCAAAGTGTTGGGTGGAAGGGTGGGTGGGTTTTATTTCTGACCCTTTCATCTTCTGTGCCACCCTAGTGGCATCATTCCAACAGCACTCAGTCCTGTCATTCCACACACACCAACACCCATGGTCATCCTGCCGCAGCCCCACAGCTGACAATTAAAAAAAAAAATCAACATCAGGTTACCATATGACAGCCCACCTGAGACATGCTAACCTTCAGCAGAGTACAGTCCATTTGTTAGTGTTAAGTCAGGTGTCTTTTGTTGATCCAAGATATTCTGGACACGACTTATTAACTACCAAAATTACTTGCCTGGTCATGAAGGCAGCCTGAGATAACAGTCACAAAAAAAAAAAAAAAAAAAAAAAAAAAAATCCTTAAACTGACCACAAATGTGGACATGGCAAGGAAACTGACACTGAGGTCACTGTGACATAGGGCATGAAAGGCCACAGAAGTTGACAGTGTTCTCTTCATGATGATCGATGAGGATTGTTAGGCCACAGAAGTTGACAGTGTTCTCTTCATGATGATCGATGAGGATTGTTAGGCCACAGAAGTTGACAGTGTTCTCTTCATGATGATCGATGAGGATTGTTAGGCCACAGAAGTTGACAGTGTTCTCTTCATGATGATCGATGAGGATTGTTAGGCCACAGAAGTTGACAGTGTTCTCTTCATGATGATCGATGAGGATTGTTAGGCCACAGAAGTTGACAGTGTTCTCTTCATGATGATCGATGAGGATTGTCAGGCCACAGAAGTTGACAGTGTTCTCTTCATGATGATCGATGAGGATTGTCAGGCCACAGAAGTTGACAGTGTTCTCTTCATGATGATCGATGAGGATTGTTAGGCCACAGAAGTTGACAGTGTTCTCTTCATGATGATCGATGAGGATTGTCAGGCCACAGAAGTTGACAGTGTTCTCTTCATGATGATCGATGAGGATTGTCAGGCCACAGAAGTTGACAGTGTTCTCTTCATGATGATCGATGAGGACTGTTATGATGAAGGCGATGCTTGGAAGTTCTATTCTGGTCCCTGACTACAGGACAGGGTTAAACTGTATGTTTTATTTCCTAAAAAAATCCCAGCATCAACCAGGACACAGTAATACAGATATATGCAAAGCTGGTTAATTATCTTTTATGCTTTTTTTTTATGAGCATTGCATTTGCAAGGTAATTTCCAAATGCAACTGAATGAACAGCATTTCGTTTCATGCAAAATTCAGTGTTTTTGAGAAATCTGATGAATGGCATTTGCCGACTCTGACAATGATGCTGATCGTTCCATTACAGTAGGTTTTAAGGGTGCCATGACAGACACTTGTTTGGGTGGTGACTGCACCCTCCAGATCATGAACACTTCATCCTGTCCTTTTTCCAACGCCCCCGATCAACATCACCTCCCCTTTCCTCTTCTTATCAACCCGTCCATCCTCCCAACTTCCTCTCATTCAGTCTGTACCTTCACCACTTTGGTGCCTCCATGATCAAGTTTTCTCTTCTGTAGTATGACTGCATTTACCAACTTTCAAAGTCATTGTAGTATGACTGCATTTAACAACTTTCAAAGTCATTGTAGTATGACTGCATTTAACAACTTTCAAAGTCACTGTAGTATGACTGCATTTACCAACTTTCAAAGTCACTGTAGTATGACTGCATTTACCAACTTTCAAAGTCACTGTAGTATGACTGCATTTACCAACTTTCAAAGTCACTGTAGTATGACTGCATTTACCAACTTTCAAAGTCACTGTAGTATGACTGCATTTACCAACTTTCAAAGTCATTATCTCTGGGTCTTTATGCTCTGCCATGGACAGCCTTCTTGCTGATCAGTTCTAACTCACAGGTATCAGTTCAATGCCTTCCCTTATTGGGATGCCGGGGGCTCTGTCAGCGCAAACAGCTCCTCCACCTTCAGAACGTTCTATGCTGACCTTCTGTTTCCTGTCATCCTCTTTCACTCTGCCTGAATTTATTTTTGACTTTTTACTGTCAGCTAATTTCTACCTGTGTGGACCATTCTGATTGTACTGGAAAACTCTGACGCATTTTGTTCTGGCTACAACTCGTGACATGCCAACTATCTAGTTGTAATCCTACGATCAAGGAGTGAAAACTGTACTCAGTGTGACTGTCCAGAGTTGACACGCTAGTTTCCACTCTACACCCTCTGTCTGACTATATAACCGTTTCATGCATTTTCCTTCAAACACTAGCTTGTGTTCATCAATGGTTTTACATTTTCTCTTTATCTGAGAATATGAAACCGATCAGAATGGTAGCACTCTCAACGCTGCTTACTCTTATCTGCCTTCAGAATGTTGATCATTTGCTCATTTATGGTGTGTACATACTCTTTGTTGTTTCATGCCTTTTCGTAAGATGTGAGCTTTTGCTTTTCTTTCTTTTTCAAGATATAACCTCCCCCCCCCCCCCCACCCCACCCCACACCCCCATAGCCCTGTAGAGTTGACAGGGCTGAAAACCATAAAGTGCCATGTCCCACTTCAAGAGTCTATCCACAGGCTATCAAGCATTCTATGCCACAGGGGTACACAAGAACGAAGGTCTTTTGTGTCACATGATCCACAGGGTGTGTCACGGGAACGACCTGGATGTGATGTCATTTACTCTCGATTTCATGGGCAGGTTGCCTCACTGTGGCTCCCTGACAAGACGATAAATGTCGATAGTTTGGAGCTCAGTGGCAAGTAGCCTTCCATGCACGTTGAGTCAGAACAACCACAACTCAGAATATTGAACAGGGACCTGGATGGACTAATGGGTAAAGCATTGTTTTCTTGGTCCAAGGATCCTCGGTTCAATCCCTGCTTGTGATAAGCTTTTTTTTTTCTAAAAGTTTTCTCTTCAGAGACCAAATCTGTGCGGACTTAGTGCCCCTCCAAGTCTTCCTAATGTGATTTTCAATCAAGAGCCACCATGTAAACATATGCATTAAAAAGAAAATAACAATAATAAACATGAAAACTCTTGCACACATTAAATCCTATTTCACCTTTTCTAGAACAACCAAATATTTTATGTAGATGACATGCAAAAAAAAAAAAAAAAAAGAAAGAAAAAAAAAAGAGAAAGGAAAGAAAAGAAATTTACATAGTTTTATGTTCTTACACCCCCCCCCCCTCGCCCCCCAACCCCCCCCCCCCACCCCCCACCCCCCACCCGCTCACGATGGCAGGACTGAAACTGGTAACATGTGGAGAAATCCCACCAATGGTGAACCTTGGAACTGTAGCTAAAGAATGAGGAAGACAAGGAAGAAGACAATATTGCAGAATGACCTGCAATCAGCATGTGGTCTTCTCTAAGGAAGAAGGCAATATTGCCAGAATGACCTGCAATCAGCATGTGGTCTTCTCTAGGAAGAAGACAATATTGCCAAATGACCTGCAATCAGCATGTGGTCTTCTCTGTGAGGACCTATTAGAAACCTGAAGCATGATCATGATGCTGATATGTGACCCTTGACCTGAACTATACATGCCCATATGAAATCTTTTCATTATAAAAAAAAAAACAACAAACACCATCACCACCAAAACCCAGTCTTCACACTTGCATTCTTACTGTTTTTTTGTCTTTCTTTTGTTTTTTCTTCCGTTGTTGTTGTTGTTGTTGTTACTTTGCTTATGTTGTCTTCCTTCTTGTCTGCCATCCTAGCTCATTCATCTCTACTTTCTAACCCTAAATAATCTGAGATTCTTTTTCTGGACTATTTGACTGCAATGACAGCTATGATAGGGCTGAAGTGGACCATAATTATGCTAGTCATTCTATGAAGTAATTCAGCCGACTGGAAGTTTTTACAGCTTTTTAAAAACTTGCTGTTATTGTTGTTAAGAGTGAATGGTACTTTTAAGGATTTTTTTCATTTCAAATTACTTCACAAAAACACTGATACAAAAGCGCACATACATGTGCACGCACACATCACACTTCAGTACCTTAATACACCTAATATTAGTTTCCACTGACATTGTACTGTATTCCATTGTACTGTACTGTACTATATTCTATGAAATAGTTCTTTTTCATTATTTGCTTTGCATAATTTCATCATCACAACAACTTCTCAGTGAAATTTGGGCTGAGATCTCCATCTAATTTCCCTCTGACGTCCAAGACAACAATTATCTTGGTCATATCAAAGATGAAGCTGACCTTCGATGGAAAGAAGCTGAACTAGACCTTGACTGTTCCAACTCTTGTTTTTTCATCTCTGTCTCTTCTTTTGAACAGATCACTGTAATACGTCCATCATGCCATCTGTCCAGTCCTCTTCACTTCCTTCTAGTTGGCAGCAACTCCACCTCAGCATTTAACTGTCGCTCAACCTGTCTCTCCCCCCCCCCCCCCCCCCCCAACCCTCTTACTTCTCATTTCAATGACCTCACTCCTTCACTCAAAGTGAATTTCTCCCCCATCCCCAGATCACCCCTCATCCTCTCAAACCAAAAGAAAAAGAAAGAAAGAAAGAAAGAAAAAAGTCCTACTGTTCATGCATTCTTTCCCACTGTAAAGATGGTGGATGGTGGAGAGGTAAACAGTCTTGCCATGTGTAGTTAGGTATTCTGGGCACACATGGTCCTAAGATAGAGTTAAGGTCAAGCCGTAATCCGATACCTGTTTTCTTCCACTCAGGTGACTGGCTGTGAATTCATACCAGGTCTCAGGTGTACGTGTGTGTCTAACTTTAAGTCTAGTCTGTGCTTCCTCATTACTGAAGTGCTCTGGACGTTTAAGGTCGCTGTGACAGACATGTGGTTAACTCACTCACAGGATATGCTTTCTCTTTCCTTCTGTCGTTTTATTCCCCATTGATTTCACTTTCTTATGTGCTCTCATTTCTATGTTAGTTGATACTTATAATTGTAATGAAATACGTGAAAACACCCAACTACTTGCATGCACATCCACACCCACACACACATATGCACCTACACACACACACATACACACACACACGCGCGCGCGCATGCACACACAAACATACACATAATGCACATACAAGTATGCATGCTTGCACTAAAAATAACACACACACACACACACACACACACACACACACACACACACACACATACACACACACACACACACACACACACACACTTTTTTTTCTTTTTCTCACAGTTGCAGTCTAGTAATGCAACATCAAAAACTCTATCATGAAAACAAAACAAACAAAAAAAGCAATTCAAATATTCATTTAAAAAAGAAAACAAAAAAAAAAACAGTGGCATTATTCACTGTTCTTGTTGTCAGTGATCTATTTATAAATCAAAATATTATAATGTTATGAACACAGAATTGTAAATTACTTTGATTTACGTACATCATTTTGCTTCCTTTTTTTTTTCTTTTTTAAAAAAAAATCTTTCAGCACAAAGCCTGTGGAAAAGGATATGTATTGTTTTCAAATTTTTATTGCCTGTCTGCATGTATCTACAGGAAAACCAAAGGAAAAAAAGAAAGAAAGAAAGAATAAAAATTAATTCCACTTTTTTTCCCAAATTTCACAGGGTTGTTTGGCAATGTTGTCTACAAGCAGTTAAATTTTGAGGTCTCTAGCCTCCAGACTGACAAAACATCAATGGAAAAAACTGTTTACAAACAACTGAAACAATCTGTGACATTGGAGGTAGTTTCCATTTGAACACTTAAACAGGCATGGATTGTGTCCCTTTATTGAATACCATTTTGTGGCATTTATTTCCTTCTTGAAATCATTCATTATTTTTACTTCAAATGATCATCAATTACAAGCAAAACCATATGACAATTTAACACACACACAAAAGATGAAGAAAGTTCCTGTTCCTGATGTTTTAAAAATAAAACTTTCCTGATGTTTTAAAAATAAAATTCATACAAAAACCAAGGCTGTATTACGATGAACTAACACTGAGAGTATATGTTCTATCATTAAAAAAAGACATTTTTTTTCTTTATTTTGTTTTATACACAAACTATTTTGTGAATATCTTAAACACTCATTTTCAAGTCTGTTTATCTATAGGCATGAAAATGCTCCTCGTCATTTTCTTCAGCATTTTCAATCTATGCATAGACAACATAGCATTCTAGGCGTTTCACCGGTCATACATTTCATGCCCATTTGGCAGTCTTTTTCTTTTTTTTAGTGGTTATGAAGTTAAAATTGTTGCTCCATATAGTTTTGTGTGTGTGTGTGTGTGTGTGTGTGTGTGTGTGTGTGTGACGGTGGATGGAGGGTGTGAGGGAGTGTCAGAGGAGGGGACAAGAGGGGAAAGGACGGGGAGAGGGAGGATGGGTGGGGGAGGGAGTGGAGAGATAAGCAATTAATTCTTACCTGTCTGTCACTTTGTGCCCCTTGGAAATATCATTCAAATAGCATACGTGCGTGCTGTTGTACTGCTTTGTGTTGAGGTGTGTTGTGGAGTGGTGTAGTGTGTAGTTGTGGTGTGTTGTGTTGTGTTGTGTTGTGGTGTGGTGTGGTGTGTGTGGTGTGGTGTGGTGTGGTGTGGTGTGGTGTGGTGTGGGTGTGGTATGGTGTGGTGTGTGTGTATGTGCTCCTCAGAGAATCATAGACAGAGAGACAGAAAGGCATGGAATTTGATTTCACTATGATGATTTTGTTAAAGAATAAAATGGTATCCTTTTTAATCCACCTTTCCAATTCATTCATTTCTTCAACCTAAAGCTTTGTTCTCAGTTTATCTTCAATACAATCTTCAGTTATCTAACAATAAAATGCTCTCTTTGTCTCTGTTCATGTGTGAATGTGTGTGTCTGTGTGAGTGTGTGTGTGTGAGTGTGTGTGTGTGTGTGTGTGTGTGTGTGTGTGTGTGTGTGTGTGTGTGTGTGTGGTGTGTATGTTTTCCTCTGTATGTGTGTGTGTGTGTGTGTGTGTGTGTGTGTGTGTGTGTGTGTGTGTGTGTGTGTTTTCCTCTGTATGTGTGTGTGTGTGTGTGTGTGTGTGTGTGTGTGTGTGTGTGTGTGTGTGTGTGTGTGCGTGTGAGAAAAAGAGAGACAGAGGTTGAGAGAGAGACGTGTGTGTGTGAGAGAGACATATGTATGTGTGTGTGTGTGTGTGTGTGTGTGTGTGTGTGTGTGTGTGTGTGTGAAGAACAACACAGAAGAAGACAGACACACAAATGCGGACACAAAGAAACAGACAGCAGTCACAGAGAGAAGTGTGGTGGGGAATTACAGACAATGAAGCAGGAAAACATGCACACTGCTTTGACCAATCTGTTAGTCAGCACTGACAGCATTCAAACAAAAGGGTAGGGACCTCGGAAATAGGGGGCCAGTGTGGCTTGTTCTGGATCTGAAACTTATCATCAAATGAAATCAATACTTGTTGTGCAATAACAGAAACATGCCCATCTCTGCTATTGCTTTTTTCTTTTGGTTTTTGGTTGGTTGGTTGGTGTGTGTGTGTGTGTGTGTGTGTGTGTGTGTGTTCGTTCGTTCTTTAGTTTTACGTCTGTTCACCCTTAAGTGATATTAGACGGGAAAGGAGGGGGGGGGGGGGGGGGAATAGGAGAAATAAAGGTATGAAAGAAGAGATTGTTTATGCATGCGTTGATATTGTTTAGAGAGTGTGTGGTAGTAAAGATTATGTGTTTTTCCTACATACCTACACCTACAATTCTATATAATGAGCAAGCTTTATATGGGGTATGAATTGTTGAAAATGACAGAATTAGTAGAAAGGAAGTGAGGTTTACCATCTATATCAAACGCGACTTAACAATTAACAGAAGATTAGTATAACAACAATTGAATCGAACAATAAATTAACTATTCAAAGGAAAAGACCAATAGGACTAAGGTGTAAAACTTCTGAAAAACATTTAAGAAGATGGAAGTCATTTAACACTTCCTGAACAGTTAATGGTATTTGACGAGTCAGTAAATCCCCTGTAGTTTTCGTCATTAATTCTTTGATACTAGGACAGTGTAAAATCAGATGGCTAATGGAAATTTGATTTCCAAATACACATTTAATATCTTTAGAAAATTTTGTTTTAAAGGCATTTAAACGAATTTTGAACATCAGAGAACTAATATGCCTTGAACTTGTATTAGATATGTGATTTAAAATTAATTTGGAATTTATTGTGCTCACGCTTTTTATACAGTTGTGTGAATATTGGCTATCTGATGTCTTCAGCATGTTATCAAACTTATCTCTCGCTAGTTTTTCAATGTGATTATAATACTCGTGCAGATCTAGATTTATGTTAATTAGAATTGCCCCTTCAGTATTACGTCCTGCATTTTTAGCTGCTCTGTCAACCAGTTCATTGGCATATATTCCGCAAGGGGAAGGAACCCAGTAAAAAGTCACACTAATGTCTTTAAATGCCAATTGATGAATTACATGTCTGATTTCTAGTATCATTTCAAGACGTTTTTTGGCATTTTGATGTTTGATTGCTTGTAATGCCGATTTAGAATCTACACAGAGTAAAATTTTACAACTATTCATAGGTAACTCCTCAATATGCTGTAAAGCCATTAAAATAGCTAACAACTCTGCAGTAAAAACTGAATAGTGATTACCTATATGATATCGTTTGACTGTTTTCATAGTAGGAATTACAAATGCTGAACCTGCATTGCCATTAAGTACAGATCCATCTGTGAATATTTTAATGTAATCACTATAGTAATTTTCCATGTGATCATTAACTAAATTTTTCAGAACGTTTGGAGATTGACTTTTGCTCAATTCTGTATGATCAATATCAAAAGTAGGTTTAATTTGTTCCCAAGATGGTACAGGTAAAAAAGATGGCTTAATTGCTATTTTTTTACTTTTTAATTCTGTAGAATTAATCATGTCGGAGACAAACGAATTAATTGGTTGCAAACAGTGTATTGTCTTAGCCCTGTTAACAAAGTCATGCTTAGAATTCATCTTTGTTTCTTCATTACAGAATGAGTTATGTGCAAAGGATTTTAATACAAACTTAGCTGCAGAGATTTTCCTATGTTCATCAAGAGGAAGAACTCCTGCTTCTTTATATGACCCAAGATTGTAAGCATGAGTCGGCACTCCTAGTGCCAGTTTAAAGGCTTTACAATCTATACTTTGTAGCTTGTTTAACAAATGTTTTGGTGCACTAAAGAAAGATTCCTGGCCGTAGGTTAAACGCGAACGAACTAAGGAATTAGCAAGACATAAAAGTGGTTTTGTGTCCTGACCCCATCGCTGTTTACTAATAATTTTGAGAAAATTTAAAGCTTTTCTGGCTTTATTTAATATATAGTCTATATGTTGATTCCACGTAAGTTTGGATGATAAATATACACCTAGAAACCTTACGCTTTGCGAATAATTAATGACACTGCCACCAACAGTGAAATCAGGCAGTTTTTCTGGGTTATGCCCCGAATTAAAAAGTACCATATGTGTTTTTTCTAATGATAAAGAAAGTCCATTTTCCTTCATAAATATATCAATTTTATTTAGTTCGCGTTGGTACACTTTTTTGGTATAGTTAAGTGCTCTAATTGGAGTTTTACGCTTCATTGTCACCTTCATCCACATGCATATATCATCTGCATACTGGGCTAAAACTGTATCTTTTGATAGATTATTTGGAAGATCTGCTATAAGTATATTGAATAAAATAGGTGAAATAACCGAGCCTTGTGGAAGACCCATCTGAAGTTCTCTGGACTTAGAATATGTGCTTCCAACTCTTACCTGTATGAAACGTTGTGATAAAAAATTTTGTATACAGTTATACATATTACTATTTATATTGTAGTTTTGAAGTTTTTGGAGTAATCGGTAATGCCATACTTGATCGTAAGCTTTTTTCACATCAAAAAAGGTTGCTAGAATATTTTTCCGTCTGCCAAACTGCTGTTTAATTTGTGTCGTAAGTTTGACTAAATGTTCAGTAGTGGAGCGACCTTTGCGAAAAGCGGCTTGATTTTTTGGAATAATGTTTTGTTTTTTGTTTTGTGTGTGTGTGTGTGGTTGTGTGTGTGTGTGTGTGTGTGTGTGTGTGTGTGTGTGTGTGTGTGTGTGTGTGTGTGTGTGCGTGCGTGCATGTGTGAGTCTGTGTATGTTTGTTTATGTTTTATGCTATCCTTTTTTTTAAAGCAATATGAGTTTTGAGTATGAGTGCCTTGTCATAATTTTCCCATAAAAATCATGATATCAAACTTGATAATGTGCAACTGGGCCATTATGTAAAGGAACATGCATGGGTTGTAAAAACTAATTTCAGCAAGCTCTTTTCAAGTTAGAATGGTTAGAATTATACATGTGTACTGTTCGTGTGATATGTAATGACTCAACCATTTTTTTGCTGATAAATTACAGAGAAAAAAAAGTATAAAAATTACAGAAAAAAAAAAAATTCTGAACAATATATTCTTTCATTAAAAGCAGACCACCCCATAGGCCATGTGTGCACTGTGTCTTAGCTTGTCACTCATGCCACGGTTAGGTCACTCAGTTCCTTTTTTGTGATCCTTCTCTGCACTCAGTACACTGCCAAGTGCTGATTTTGGTTTAAAAATTAAATGATGGTCCAATACCTTATGTGACCTTTGAAACAGACGTTTGTACAGATTGACTAAAATGTCTAGCTAAATATTCAAAGACGTGTTTTATTATGTAGATTTATGGCATTTTCAGTGTTGATTGCTGACAGAATACATGCTTGTGAAAAACAGATCATTGTGTATCAGGAAACATCAGGATACTTTTCATAGTCACATCTCTCCAATTCAAAACTATGTGCTTGTTAGCATCTCTGTCGATACAGAGTATTTTCTGTGAGTGTGTGTGTGTGTGTGTGTGTGTGTGTGTGTGTGTGTGTGTGTGTGTGTGAGAGAGAGAGAGAGAGAGAGAGAGAGAGAGAGAGAGAGAGAGAGAGAGAGAGAATTCAAAATGCAGTTCTTACCTTACATATTGATGCAATGCACATTCACTTTTCCTACCACATAAGAAATGCATTTAAGTCACCTCGCAAAACATCACATTCATCACAAATGTTGTGAATCTCTGGGTCATTAGGGAATATTTTCAGAATTCTCTCCACACAATTGGGCAGATCCCTTATGAAACTATAAAACAGACAGCACAAAGAACACTTCCTTGACTGTCAACACTAAGTCCATTTGCAGGTAAGGATTTATCCATATTCACAGTCAAGTGATGTCAAGTGATGAGTTCTACTGCCATGCTGGCCAAAAAATCTTGATCCATCTCTAAATTCATCAGTGTTCCCAGATGCTAAACAAGTTTGGTAGTGACACTATGAAATAATTAACAGATCACAACACCGTAAAAATGATGTCCACACTTTCACTCTTATCCATGAATTTGTAAGGTCATCAATTAGTTCTAATAATTGAGATATAAAACCCTGATATTTCCGGAACACATGCTGAGCTCCTGAATGCCGTCTGGTATTACTATTAGTCATGTGACTTGTACTTTATTTCAAATAAACAAATCCAGAACTGCACTTGTGACACTTGTCACACTCACAGGCCAAAAGTTTCCTGCATCACTACAACTTATTTTTCTGCACAGTGCTGCAGTGTGATGGAAACTTTCCAGTATGTGGTGACTTGTGTGATACAGAATGGTCGAGGGAATACCTAGAACTTTCGTAATCTAATTCATGTGAAACATTTATGTGATTCGACCCAGTCTTGCCTTGTGATTAACTATTTCTGTAAATCACTATGTGATTTTGTCGGTCTTTTCTCCTATTTTCAGGATGGATACCCTTATTAAGTTAACGTGAGCAAACACATTGGCAAAAAAAAAATTGACATTTTTATTTCATCTGCATTAAAAACTGCAGCAGACTTATCAGGCATTATCAAAGGCTTGAGTCATCTTTTACTTGGATAAAAAAAAAAATCTCAAAAAATATCTATGATCTGACTTTATTCTTGCAGGAAGCTCTCTCTCATCTCTTTGTGGGTCTTTCTCATGATTAAAAAAAAAAAAAAATTATCATTCATTCTTACTCCGAGAGGTATATCTTTATTCAATAATTTATCTGGCTATTCTTATTCAAGAATTGTTATTACCAAAAAGATATAACTCTTTTTCACACTTCTCTAAATTGCTTCTGCTGTCATCACTGCTCCACATTGGTTTGAAAATCCTATTAGTTTTACTTTCGCTTTAGATGTTTTGCGAGTAATAGATTAGAGGATCAATGAAAATCCAATAATTGTTTATATTTAAATCATCATAAACTATCAATTCATACTGACAAAAGCTCATTTTGATTGATCTGCAATTTCCTTTTGATCAAGTCAAATTATATACCTCTGCCCCCTCTCCTACATTCAATTCAGCATACACAAAAACCTTCACGGTCAATTGATTTTACCAAAGGTTGAATAAGAAACTACCTCGCCACTTGCCCAACCTGTCTTTTAGGTGGCTTGTCATCAGCTGGTATGAATATGCACCCCAAAGAATTCAATAAATCCATTTTCTTTTGACCCAGGCTAGAAACCATCCCTGAGAACTGTGGGTAAATTCCACTGCTACAATTATTTCAGTCCTCTTCAAAAGCTTCAGCATTTGTTGTTCATTCCCATCTGTGGTGTGAGGTCTTTTTGTATTGCTAGTAGTTGTTGTAGTTTTTTGGGGTTTTTTTTTTTTCAAACTGCAACAACTTTTTTTTTAACCTTCCAGGAAACGACAATCATTTAAAAGTGCATACTTCCAAACAGTCGCACTACCATGAACCCAGAAACGAATTCCCCCCTTACGCAGTTTGTTAGCAAATAAAGCAGATCCTACAAACTGATGCTTTCCTCAGTACCAACATTACTTGAATATGACTATGAGTAACTTTCAGCACTCAAAGCAAACACGTACTATTAAACATCTGAACGAACATCATAATGATAACATGAATAATGTTCTTAATCTTACTGACTAAAAATACTTACATCTGGGGAACATTTACCTAAATTGGTAACCACTCACCATTCTCTAAACATACAAGTACACCGACCTTCTTCTAAAAGAACTTTATTTAAAAACAAACGAACAAAAAGCCTCCCGCCTCCCCACAAAAAAAAAATAAATAAATAAATAAATAACTTTTCTTTTAGGCAGTAAACAAGTAGGGTAACTTTTGCTCCCATAAGAAAACCTAACACAGAAACTTTTATTCAAGACTGGCACAGCATTTTAAACTTGAATAACATCAGACAAATACAACGACGAACAACCTAACGGTGGGAGGAAAAAATCAAGCGCAAGCCAACAACTCAACTGTCTCCATAATAATGACTTAGCAAAGATTGGGGGAGGTTAAAGATTAAAAAAAAAGTGTAAACATGAAATTAAGAAAATATATTATAGATATGAAAACTTTTCGCTAGCTGCATGTGGGAACCATCGTAATCCTTTTTAAAAACAGATCTATTTGTATTGCCTGCTCCGAGACTTTTCGTCCATTGGATCTGAACTCCTCAGAGAGTTACAGCTAATTTACCACGTTGAAAGCACCGGTTCTCGTCCGATCGTATCTGCGCTTCTGGCGTCAAATAGAGACACACCACAGTCCGTAATTCTGTGGTGTTCTCACCACCAAGGGTGCAAAACAGAATCCAATAGCACCCCCAAAGCAGCCAGCGAAGGGTAGTAAATGAAACAAACGAAAGTGTGGGGAGGAAAAAAGTTGCTGAAAAACTAAAGACATCATGCAAACAGTATAAAATGTAGGGGACAATCTTTGAGCCTACGCTTGAGGATCCACCCAAGGATGCAAGGGAGATCAAAAGACAAACACAAAGATGGACAGAAACAAATACAAATAACCTCGATTTAATCGAAACGAAATTGAAAATGAAATGAGGCAGGGAACAGTAAACAATAAATTTTTGGGGTGAAAAAGAGTCAAACATATGTTTCAATATTTGATAAACCTCTATTAACTGTCCCCCTCTTTTTCAGTCTGTTCCTACTTTCAAACTTAACAATTTGAGTTTGTAACTTTGAGTCACGAGATAATTTTACGTTTTTGGAAGAGCCATGTGATTTGTGTCGTCTGCTTCAGTGCTTGATATGCCAGAAATTTAAATGCCAATATCACGACATAAAAATGCAACACCACTTGCAAAACCTTTTTAGATTAAAAAGAGAAAAAAATAAAAGCTTCTTCCTCTAAAATTGATATACAGTCCGAAGTTAAACAACTGTTTATAAGATTTACATAACTTTAGTCAAGTTGCTCAATCAAGCAAGCGCGCCAAATTGCGACAATCTTGCAGACAGCTTGGAGGTGGGAAAGGGTGAGGGTGAGACTGTGGGTATGCGCATGTGTTATAAACAAAGCTAGGCACAGCAGTTGTTTTTAATGTTACGTTTGAAATGGATAAATCGAATGTGCTGCACGTTTCGCATGAACCCTGAATTAGGCAAACTAGACTGATTGTTGATTCGCAATCAAGACTAGTTACTTACCCATCTCTGTCCACTTCGTCATCGCTTTCCTCGTCGCTGGAATGTTGCATCCATTCTAGATCTATCCCGTCACAGTCGCTCTGCTGCATTGTCGTTGATCACAAAAACTTTGAAAGCGTTCCCTTCCGACATTTGAAAAATACCCCTTGTCCGAAAACTTTTAAGTTTTCTTTCATCCCATTGCGTGGCTAACCGAAACTCCGACTACTTTCCACCTGACGGCAAGCAGAACAGAATGCCCACGCACGCACAGCAGTCGTGTGCTCGCGGTCCTGCCGTCTCTTTGCTCCCTGCCAATGTCACCGTCAGGCCATGTCATAAATCATACGCACACGCGGACAGTCGGCCTAGCAGTGGCAAACTACACGCAACTCGACGTTGTCTTCCTGGCGTGCGATTAGAGATGACTGTCTTGGACACATCTGCAAAAAAAATGAGGGGCTTGTTTTGAAGGCTGCGATAAAAGCAATGAGGCAGTTTGAGGGTTAGGCCACGGCACATATCCGTGTCGGCGTCCCGCGGATCTCATCAGCCCGAAGCCTCACGTCGGTGATTTTTAAGCCAGAGAAGGTAGGAGGCGGAGGGGTGAGGTGAGGTGAAAAGATCGTATGGCAAAAATTCTTGCTTGTCATGGTTTTGAACTCCAAAGCAATGGTTTGTGTTCTCACATCAGAAGTCATAAGCACTGGAATGATAACACAGTTGCGTCGCTCGCTGCTTGGAGTAGCCAGCCTCACTGATAAAGTCACTGAACGATCATAGGCTAGCGATCTTGAGTGAGTGGGCTAGCAGTTACGAATGTTATCAGCTTGGGCAGATCCTTTGAGAACAGAAGTGACAAACATGAGTGAGGGTGCTGGGAGGAGTGGGGGGGGGGGGGGGGGGTGCGTGTGCCAGCATCAGGTTCGAGACATTTTATACTCAACAATAATGTTGCTAGAACATGACTTAATTTGACCAAAAGCAAACACCCCCCCCCCCCCCCCCAAAAAAAAAAAAAAAAAAAATTAATATATGTACCCTCAGTCACCCCAGTTTTTATAATTTTTCTTTTCTTTTTTCTTTTGTAAAGGCGGTCTTTTTTTAAGTGGGGCCTCCATCTTCCTCTTGTTTCCCACTTTTTCACTTTTTTTCCCTTCAAAGCGTCACACGCCGTGCATTGTCTGTGTGTTTCATTATTAAACAAAAAACCGTTTCATTGAGGCGACGCCACCAGAGTGCCGCCGTTCAAAAAGTTTTGGTTTGTCATAATCAGATTTTTTTTTTTTTTTTTTTTTTTTGGGGGGGGGGGGGGGGACGAGCTCATCTGGTGACAAAAGCAGCTAGACTTTTTTTTTGGGGGGGGGGAGGGGGAAGGGGGTGTCTCGAATGTCTTCTTCTAGCGGCAAAGGCAACCACCTTTACTTCATCACTGTAAAGATTCTGCTGCACGCGAGCTAGTTTGCGTGTGTTTATATTCGTGCCATCCATTTCCCGGCGGGGCGCACGATGGTCATTTCTTCCCGGTAAGGTGGAACTGGATTTATACGTGCACAATTTTTTAAAACTATATGCCTAGCATGTAGGCCTACTGGGCAACTACATTCCGAGTGCATCACAAAATAAGACTGCATAAAACGGTTAAGAGCAACAAGAGAGCAGAACATGTACGCGATTCATAATGTCCGTTTCAGGCTATCCATCATTGTCTCAGTTCCATAACCTGGGGAAAGCCATTGGTTAAATAGGATCCGGCACGGTAAGCCACGAGGCTGCTGAGTCATCAAGGAAAAGGAGAGAGGTGAAGGGGTACCGCCAAAGACATAGCCCACTTTCAGGGATAGGTAGAATAGCGACAGCGCTGTGGACTCGCTTAACGGTTGACGAATTAGTTTAGTTGCTGTTGTTGTTGTTGTTGTTGTTGTTGTTTTTTCCGGGCCCGCACTCTTCATGGGTTGATCTGGCAGGTGTCCTGGCCGAAACTGTCGTCTGCTCAGGATGAAGTCCGGACAGACTGGGCTAGTCCATATTCTATAGCCGCTAGGTCTGGATGCAGTAGGGAGAGGGCTGCTGACGCTGACTGGTCCATACTGTCCGTAGTGGGATACTTCAGGTTTGGCTAACCTGTATCCACCCCCCCCTCCCCCGATCCCCCTCCACCCGTTTCCTTCCAAACCAGTGTTCCCTGATGGGACAGCCTCAGTACAGCTCAAAATGTTCCTTTCATTCAAATAGTCCTCCATCTCCTCTTGTTCAAGACTGAAAAAAGGCTGAACGTAACAGCACTTACAACAACAACGACAGAGAGAGAGAGAGAGAGAGAGAGACTAAAGGTATAACGCATACGTATGTCAGTTGAATATACGGAAAGATCCACCCAAAATACAATGAATCACACAAAAAAAAAGGGGGGGGGGGAGTAACGCTTATTCAGTATTGGATACGAAACAGAAAAATAGATTCACAGCACATGAATGTGTCTAACTGAGATGTTACAAATCACGGACAGAAAACTGCACAAGGCAATACAGTACTTCCAAAATGGCTGCCAGCAGGAGAATGGCAATGTAAGAAAAACTGAAGCGGAAAAGAGATGAAGAAAACCCGGGTTGTCAGCATCGTAATTTGTAACACATTAACATTTTAAATTACCTTCTCCCACTGTTGATATGTAGGCCAGTCTAAGATGAGACGAAGAGGTACGTGGGCGGAAAGCGGAAATAATGTCTGTATTTTGTCATTTAGCGCACAATGCAGTTTTGTATTCCCGGGCCCTTCGCCTGCACACACACACACACACACACACACACACCCGTCACACACACACACACACACACACACACACACACCCGTCACACACACACACACACACACACACACACACACACACACACACACACACACACACACACGAGCACGAGAAAGGGAGGGATGTATCAAGCGATAGATTAAATTCCATACCCAGAAAGTCCCCAGCTCTCCCACCTCCCCGTCCCTACTTTTTGTTTTGTTATGCTTTTGTTTGTTTGTTTCTTCTGAAAACTGTTCAATAGCAGGGAGGGGGGGGGGGGGGGGGTTACTGCAAAGATTGAATTGACAGCGATAATTGCTGGTACAACTTTTCGAACTGAATTTCATTTTCTAACTAAGATCGTGAGTTGTCTGCGTAAGATAAATGCATCGTTTTGAAATAACTTTAAAGTAGTTTTAGAATACAAATACAGATTTTTTGCCGCAAATAATGTACTAAAGAGAATACGTTTAGCTGAAAACGATAAATTTCATCCTTGTAAAATTGGAGAGAAAAAATTCCGTGGATCACCATTTGTAGTAATGCGCTTGTTCATATCATTTTGGGGGGGATTGCAAAACATTGAAAGATAAATATGAAAAAGCAGCACAAATTTATAGATATTGAGAGGGCGGGGGGGGGGGGGGGGGGGGGGGCGGGAACGCGAAAGGGATATGGGCGAACCATTTGACCTTTCAATGTTCTGGGAAAAGGACTACATTTCCAAGAGCAATTTTTTTTTAAAACTAGTGAGCCAGTAACAGTGTCTGACTCACGTGCACGTGTGTGTGTGGTGTGTGGTGTGTGTGTGTGTGTGTGTCAGTGTGGTGTGTGTGTGTGTGTGTGTGCGTGGAGGGATGAATGGTTAACAAACTGATCCAACATTACTAAGAGCGTTTGAGTACCTTTCTTACATCCATCTTCACTCCCATTCATCCTCAATCTCTCCTCTTCATCCCCCCCCCCCTTCCACACACACCACACACACACACACACACATACACACACACACACACACACACACACACACACACACACATGCACACGCGCTCGCGCGCGCACGCACACACACACACACACACACACACACACACACACACACATCGACACACAAACACGCACATAGACTAAGTGCTCCTATTCCTTTATTTCTACTAGAAAACATATCAGTGAACTGATAATACTTCATATCAGGAAACAGTTCAATGTATGCCTCTGAAAGCGGTGGTCTGAACAAGCTAAGGTACCAGTAACATAATTGTGTTTTGTAATGCTGATCCTCTGAGGTCCAATTGTATAACTTGCTCTCTCCTGTTTATTACTCATTCGGCTGTCTGTGATCACCATTCATTAAAGTTTAAATTAAAATCAAATGTAACTATCATCAGCAGAATGTCGCGTCACATCGACATCTTCGATTTGTATTAGTGTGCGTGCGTACGTGTGTGTGCACGTGCGCGAATGTACATGTGTGTATGTGTGTGTGTGTGTGTGTGTGTGTGTGTGTGCGCGCGCGCGCGCGCGTGTCAGTATGTATGTGTGTGTGTGTGAGTGTGTGTGTGTGTGTGTGTGTGTGTATGCGTGTGTGTGTATTTGTGTGTGTGTGTGTGTGTGTGTGTGTGTGTGTGTGTGTGTGTGTGTGTGTGTGTGCAAGGTAGTCTACAGGCTAAATCTCTATGTCACCGATCGGCGGGTACTAAACTAGTACGTCCACGTGTTTAAGAGTGGTGTGGATTCAAGATATAGAGCGTGTGCGCGTATGCGTGCGAGTGTGTGTGTGTGTGTGTGTGTGTGTGTGTGTGTGTGTGTGTGTGTGTGTGTGTGTGTGCGTGCGCGCGCGCGGGGTAAGACTGGGGTTTAGTTAGCTGGGGTTAGGCTAAGTTCCTCAGGGTTAGGTAGTAGGGTTAGGCTAGGTAGGAGGCTGGGGAAATAGGACATACAGTATTCTTTCATTCCAGTCTTCACTTATTGAAGGAATGGAATGGAAGCGGGAGGTTGGTTTCGTTCCCGATTGTTACCCTTTTGTTACTTTGGTTCTACACCAGAGGAGGCGGGGCAGGATATCGGCTGTTGTTGTGTTGTCAAGTCTGTGAGTTGTTGTGGTAAATTGTCGTGTTGTTGCACGAGCAACAACTAGTCCGTTGGTCAGGTGTGTCAGCTCTGTGGAGGGATACACTGCTCTGACCAATCGTTGTTTTGTGTGGTGAGTAGAGTTCGCTTGATTCCGACCAGGGCGGAATGCGTTGGGGTAGCTTCACTTCGGTCCCTGGTGTTCGTCGGAGTGGACGTACTCCTTGTAGGTGCGGCGGCAGCGCCGGTAGTTTTTGAAGAGTGACTTCGAGTCATAGTTAGTGCCAGGTCCTCGTCGGGTTTGGGTGCCCTTGGCCTGTGCTGAGTCGGTGTCGTCCTTGTTGGCAGCCACTGTCAGCCAGTTGCAGAACTGGTGTGGTTGATCGTCTGTATGTCCAGTTGTGTCAGCAGGTATCCTGTTCCGTCCTGAGGCTGGGGCCAGACCACCTCAGTCTACTGCCGCGTGCCGGCAGGTGAGCGGCGCTTTCCAGTACCTGTTGTTTTCCCGGGAGAGGGAGACCACCCAGGCCGGCTGCCTTCTGTGGGGCAGCTCTCCTCCAGCTACCGGTGCTCTTCCGGGAGTTCTCCGGCACTGGTTCCTCTTCCCTGTTCAGGCGTCCTGTGAGAGGGCGCTGCACCAGGCTTTTTTTTCACCCTCAGTGTCCGACGGGGCCTTCAGAGGAGGAGGCGTCCTACGAGCCCCGGACCCGTCGAGAGGGCGTCTGGTGTGTGTGCGTTGGGTGTCGTGCCCATCGCGGGGAGGAGTCAGACTGCGGGAGGCCACGGTCAGCGCCGGGGTGCAGAGTCTTCGGGGAGGGTGTCGGCCCGCGGAGGAGCCACGGACAGCGCCGGGGTGCAGAGTCTTCCGGGGAGGTGTCAGCCTGTGAGGGGCCACGTACAGCGCCGAGGACTGGAGCTTTCCGGGCCGGGATGGGTTGTCCCATGTTTGTGATAGAAGGGGTGTAGCGTTAGGTAGTAGGGTTAGGGGTGTTAGCTACTGCCTCCTTTTAGGACGTAGTGGCCGGCACAGTGTAGGGTACTTGTCGTTGCCTCCCTTAGGGACGCAGCGACCAGTTTGGTAGTGGTCCCGGGTTAAAAGAGAAGGGTGAGTCCTGGGGAGAGGTGTGGGTGGTAGCGGTCGTTAAGAGATTAGAGTCCCTTTGGTAAATCCTTGTCCCTAGTAGTTAGTCACCACGTGTGCGGGCTATCGCTGTGTCCCCAGGTCACAGTGATATACCGCAACTGGTGTTTTAGGTTAGGTTAGGGTCTTCCAGGTCTTTATAGTAGAGTAGGGTGAGTCAGCGGGAATTGGGATACTTGTGTGCAGTTGTGGATGTGCGTGAGTGGTGGCGCCATGGAGTGTGTGTGAAATAAAGAAGCGTGCGTGATTGTAAAACTGTGTTAGTGTGCTGTGTTGTCTGACCTAGGGTGTGATAGGCGTGGGTAGGGGTGGTAGGGCCGTCCGGCTTAGCGACCGTGACACTTTGGTGGAGATGCGGGGTACTTAGGTGGTTCTGGGTAGGTGATAGGTAGCTAGAAGGGAGGTAGGGGGTGTTGTGTCCGGTGTGTACGTTGTGTGAAATGTAAGTGGGTGGTTGGTGGGAGCGTACCAGTACCCTGGGAGGTGGTACGCAGTGTCCCTGTTCACTTTAGGCAGCTTTCCAGTGGCATAGGGCGGGGCACTTGTGTTGGTGTGATTGGGTTGGCGCTACCGAGTGAGTGAGGTATGAATGGTCAATAAACATTGAGTGGTTGTTGGAAGTGTGAGTGATTACACCGTACAGTGTAGGTGAGGTGCCGGAGGGTACCAGGTGTCTTTTGTGTCCCTTACATATGGTATACCCCAGTGAGTAGGTAGAGTGGTACCCGGCCCGTGACTGTGCACACTGTGTGCTCGGATATCCTGTGGGGGTTAAGGGCAGTGTAAGCCCAGGTGACTGTGTGGGGGAAGCACGAGGGTGCGCAGTGTTGTGGCATAAGGTGTGCTGTGAGTGCACCTGGACTTGAGGGGTGCAAGTGCACTGTGATCGTGTGGGTGCGGCCTACCAGAGACAGTGAGGCCTGTGACTGTGGGTAACTGGTGCGCATGCACAGTGGACAGTGGACACACGGTGTCACGTGGTTCAGTCCGTGACCAGACAGTGCATTGGTAGTATTGTATGGGTTGGAGCCCATGTGGGTATATGTATGAGGTACACAAGTGTGGGTGGAGTTGTGCTTGGTGCGTGACTCATTGAGAGTATTGTGTGCTTGTGCTGAGTTGCTTCAGGGGCTAGTGCGTAGTCAGGAACCTCCAGTTGCGCTCAGATCGCACTGTCCGTTGCTAGCTCTGTGGTGGTAGGGGTACCCTATGTCTAAACACACCCGAGCCCATCCGCAGTACGACCCCGATAGTGTCATGGATCCACAGGCCCCTACGGCGGATACCAAACCTAAGGTTAGTGACCAGGATGCGGGGGTGGATCAAAAACAGGGGACGGGGGCTTATGCAAAGTTTGCCAAGTTGGGAGCGGCGATGGGTTTAGCTGGGGGAGACCTCGCCAAGTTCGTCACAGACTCAGTACGTAATGAGGGTGAGAAGACGGCGAGAGAAGCAGAATTGGAGCTCCGGATGGAGGAGAAAGTGAGGCAGAAGATGAAGGATGAGAGGGAGCTGGAAATGCAGCGGACGCAGATTGAAGAGAAGAAGGCTGCTAGGCAGAGGGAGCTAGAGATGCAGCAGAGGAAGATAGAAGAGGAGAAAGCTGATAGGCAAAGGGAGCTAGGGATGAAGCAGAGGGAGCTAGAAATAAAGCAGAAGAAGATCGAAGAGGAGAGGGAAAGGTTAAAGCGGAAGGATGAAGACGAGAAAGCAGCGAGACAGATGGAACTGGAACTGCAGAGGAAGAAGATGGAGGAAGAAACGGCGATAAGGGAAATAGAAGCTCAGACACGGCAAGCCAAGTTAGAGGCAAGGGAGCGAGAGATACTGATACAGGAGAGGCAGGCCTTAGATGAAGCAGCGCATAGGAAACGTTTGATTGAGGTGGAGGAAACGAAGCATGTCCACCTTGAGCCGTTGGGAGAGAACGACGACGTGGACGCTTTCATCGCCCAATTTGAGCGTGTAGCCCAGATGTGCAAGTGGAGCAAGACCTCATGGCCCACACGTCTGATGTCTCTGCTGAGAGGAAAGGCTAGAGAAGCGGTGATGCGGTTAAGTGCGGATGAGTTAGGCGACTATGATCAGATAAAGAGCGCCCTGTTAAGCCACTTCAGGCTAGATGCTGAGGCCTACCGAGAAAAGTTCAGGAGCATCAAGAAGGACGCTGCTGAGACTTTCGGCCAGATGCTGGGAAGGATGAAGCGGTGGTTTTCCCTCTGGTGTGCGGCAGCGGGCAAGGATGAGAGTGTGGCAGAGGACGTAAAGGATCTGCTGTTCCAAGAACAGTTTTATCAGCTATTGTCTCCAGAGTTCACGATCGAGGTCCGGAAGACATGCCCGAAAACTGTTGAACAACTTGCAACAGAAGCTACTGTTTTGGCAGAGGCCAAAAGACTGGGGAGGAAGGCGAGACAAGACCGAACAGTTAACCAGCCCAACCTGGGTAATACACGTGAAACAGCAGGGAGCCAGCCCGCAGGGAGGTCCCAACAAAGTGATGGTGCACTACAGCAGCTGAACAGGAGATCAGAAGGGCCTAGATCGACCATAGTTTGTTTCAACTGCAAAAAGCCAGGCCACATCGCTAGGAAATGCCCTGAGCCCCATTCTGTTGGAGCTGTTCATTGTTGTGACCAGCCCCAAGCTCGAGTAGTCCCTACGTTGTGTCGCCCATGCGCTGAGCAGCGGTACGAGCCTGCGTGCATTGTAGAAGTTAACGGGTCTCCGGCCAATGGATTACGGGACACTGGTGCCGGACACACCGTAGTGGCCAAGTGGTTAGTACCGGCAGATGCATACACAGGAGAGACAGTCCCAGTAGTGTTGGCTGAATCCAGATGTAGGTCTGTGTTACCTGTGGCGGTAGTAGAGTTGAAGTCACCATTCATCGCGGGGAAGTTGGAGGTTTTGGTCATGAATAGCCCTGTGCAGGAAGTCCTGATCGGAAACTTCGCAAAGAGAGTAGGAGATCCCGGATGGACACGTGTGCCTGTATACGCAGACCCGGCATTGGTAGGGGCAGTGCAGACACGCGCGCAGAGAGCCAGGGAGCAGCAAGAACCCGTACCACTGCCCGTCGAGGAATGCATTCTGAACACCTCTACCCAGCAGTTAATTCAGATGCAGGACCAGGATGAAACCCTGAGGAAGGCTCGGAGTGCGTGTGAAGCAGGGACGCACTTCCACACCAAGTTTGGACGAGTCGAGTACGCTCGGAAATCTGGTGTACTGGTTAGGCGGTTTGAGGGTCCCAAGGACGTAGCGAGTCAGATCTGCGTCCCAGCTGAACTACGGACCACGGTGATGAAGCTAGGCCACGACGTACCATGTCTGGTCACTTAGGTACCACCCGAACCAAGGAGCGAGTTGGTCGCCATTTTTATTGGCCAGGCATGCATGCTGACATTCGTCGGTACTGCCAGTCATGCTTCCAGTGTCAGCGTACTGTGGACAAGGGAAGAGTCTCAAGAGTTCCCCTTGTAAGGATGCCACTGATGCGCAGGCCCATGCAGATACTGAGAGATCGGTGGTTGCAACCCGAGAGGCAAGAGCTCTGCACAGCGGCAGAGTACGTCGTTAACTTGAGGAGCAAGGTAGCCGAGACGTATGAGTTGGCAAAGAAGAACTTGGCAACCGCAGCTTGCAGGTACAAGCGACATTCTCATTTGAGGACGAAACCCAGGAAGATAGCTGTAGGGTCTAGAGTGCTAGTGGGAGGATCACAAGGTGGGCACTGCAGCTGCAGCCATTCCAGCTTACGGTGCAGGCAGTGTCTGGGAAGGACAATGTGGCGGCAGACTTCTTGAGTCGCTTGCCGTAGAGAGAGGGAGAGAGAGTGGGGGAGAGAAAGAGAGAGAGAGAGAGAACCTTAAGTTCCATTTACGTGAGTCATGAGAGGTTGACATTATTGAAGCTATGCATGTGTCATGGGTAGAGAATGGCATAGCAAAGTGTTACTGAGGGTGTGGTATTTGTAGCACGTGTTACACAGCAGTTGTGCGTAATCAGAGCCCCTCAGTTATGGAATTTATATGTAGTGCGTAGTGTAACGGCTGCCTGTAAGTGCCTGCATTAAGGTCATATGTGGCAGAGTTAGTCCAGGTTGATTAATGTAACCTGTGGTTGTTGATGTATTTAAAGGTTGATGTTGTTGGGATGGAAGTTTTGGAGTGCATCAAAAGTAACAGTAGGACAGAATGAGTGATAGAGAATTGGATTGTTATAGGTAGGGTGTGGCCAAAACGCCGATCGAGTGAAAAGTTGTTGTTGGTTTTAACCTGTAGTTAAAACTTAGGCAGGGGGGTGTGT
>CM065742.1:2427329-2429829 GCA_033310375.1 Conus canariensis | reverse complement strand
GCCAGGCGCAGCTTTGACTGTAGTAGAAAATACACAGAGTTTTGGGCCTAGTCTGTAACCGTGGACTCGGACCTACACACGCAACGCACGCGCAACTACAAGGTCACTCTGAACTTAAAGCCACATGTCACACAAGGGAAGCTTGCCGTTCACTGCGAGTGTGGCATAGCAGCGGACGCCAAGGGAGAGGTGGCAGATCTCCTTTGAAGGACACTGATGTGAGAGGTCAGTGTCAGGTGGCGCAACGATCCTTCCAGCCATATGGGTGACGGCGGATCCAGCCTGTGTCGCCGGGGGACGGCTCCTGGAGATGTGGGGCGATCGGCGATGGAGCGCTGCCTGACTACGACTACCGTGGCCCGTAATACCGTGCTCTGAGCCAGGCAGACATGGGAACACTCCTTATTGAGCTGGGCTGAAAAATTGTCCTCTCGGCCGTAGTCTGCGTGGCCCACCGAACATTAGGGACTTGTGCAGCGCTCCAGCGACTTTCGTCTTGCTCTCTCTTTGAGGCGGCGTCACGCGGCACAGGACCATCGCCACCCGACCACGAAGAAGGCCGCCTGGTGGTCCTGAAGACAGCCTTTTGGTGGGGGAAAGAGGCGAAATACACCGACACCCATCGTCGGCTGACCAGCAGCCGAATTTGAACTGAAACTCAAAAGGAACCAGAGCTCCGAGAGCGACGGACGATGGCCCCACAGGGAACTCGCCCACTATTGCCAGCGACAGCAGATGCCACAGAACATGCAAACCTATGTCTGCGACTGTACCTCGTGTTTAAGGGCCTCAGGCCCATAGAACGTTAAACTCACCCACGAACGAACAAGGCAAGTCTTAGTCTCACTCAAACACTCGCTGTTGTGCTCGCTGTTGTGCTCGCTGTTCGACTCTTCAACAGGTGTTGCCACATGGGTGAGCGAGCACAAGAGCGACTGCTCGCCCAGTTTGGGAAGAGGGGGGGAGGGGTGGTGGTGGTGGTGGTGGTGGTTGAATAATAATAATGATAATGATTATTTATGGCGCTTAATCTTACATCATTAGCCCTAAGCACGTACAAATACAGAAAAGGTTAAAGAAAACATAAATGAAACCAATAAGAAGAGGAAGGTTGCGATAAGTACCATGCGACTACAAACAAGGGTGCATATTGACACCCACCCACCCACCCACACACACACACACACACACACACACACACACACACACACACACACACACACACACACACACATTAGTCGCAGAATCAATTTGATAGGCAAGGGGAGGGGGAGAAAGAACTGCTGTTGATAGGTGAAGGGTGTTGTTTTAAGAGATGCCTTGATGGAAGACAGAGAGTTTGAACGACGCACTGTGTAGAATTTTCAGCTGAGACCCCTGTACGGTCACCATCCAGTCAGAGCAAAGTCCAAGATCGATCGTGTGCACTCCACCATCTCCTCTGCCAAGATGAAAAAGGAGATTCCCAGTCAGCTTGTAGGCCTAATTTAATACTCTTCACCTCAATAACTAAACCAGATCTCTTCAACGTGCATTGAACAGACATAGAGAAAAGGACCGCAGTGACTCCACACCACATATATTGAATCCCATAATCAGTCCAGCTGCAAAGCATTCCTGCAAACAACATGCCTGCAGAAGCTGTGATCACGTTGATGTATCACTCTGAACCAGTTCTTAGCGCTAGGAACAGATTGTGTCCCCTTTCGTGATGCCGTTGATCAGGAACAGATTGTGTCCCCTTTCGTGATGCCGTTGATCGTACGCTGTTCTTGACAGCACAGCTGCAACGTTGCCACTAACATGCAAGGGGAGAGAAACAATTGTAGTGTTTTTGCTCCGGCATACACATGCCCATGTAGACTTCTGTAACACCTTCCTATTATTTTGTATTATCATCATCATTATTATTGTTATTATTATTATTAACACCTTCCTGTAACACCTATTATTCAACATCGGAATATATTACTCAACAGGTCGAAGGGCTAACTGTTGTTGTCCAGAGCCCAGCCGACCTCAAGGTCTAGGTCCACATCAGTCAGTGCTGCAAACAAAGTTCAGATCAGAACTATGTATAAATACAAATTCAAACGCTAAGACCTGAAATCCACAACCCGGTCAAACCCTGATATACTAAAAGATTCACTTGTAACAATGTTTGTGTCTAAACAAGTTTCGGTCCGATGACTTGGGGGGGGGGGGGGGGGGGGGAGTGGCGACCCTCCTCCTCTGCACACTTTTGATCCCCCCCCCCCCCTCCGCACACTTTTGAGGTGGCTTATATCATCTCAGAACAGACGGATCTTTGTGCAATCCGCAGCAAGATGCTTGTGTCTGTTGTTGTATACCTATTATGTATAATCCACGTTTCTTACAGTTCAGGTACAGCGTCAAGCTTTGCTTGATACGTGAACTTGGTTTACAAGCAGATTCAGCTTCTTTTTGTCCACAGATTGCGCTGTCAACATTTATCTCCCTTGTACTGAAGATGGATCGG
>CM065742.1:2412329-2422329 GCA_033310375.1 Conus canariensis | reverse complement strand
GATAATACTGTGGTGTTCTCACCACCAAGGGTTCAAAAAAGAATCCAACAACACTCCCAAAGCAGCCAGCGAAGGGTAGTAATAAAACAAACCGAGAGTGTGGGCAGGAAAAAAGTTGCTGAAAACCTAAGGACATTATGCAAACAGTATAAATGTAGGGGCCTTTGAGCCTACGCTTGAGGATCCACCCAAGGATGCAAGGGAGATCAAAAGACAAACACAAAGACGGACAGAAACAAATACAAATAACCTCGATTTAACAGAAACAAATACAAATAACCTCGATCTTAGATATAAAGTCCAAAGATAACCTAGGTTTTCTTGCCAATATCTGACTTCACTCGCTGCAAAGTGTCGCGAAGAAACGCGCCCATTCGCCAAACTCGCAAAGCCCGGGCCGTCAACGAAATCCAGTCCGACACGATATCCTAAAGGACGTTCCGTCAACAGGTGTATATTGGAGGTTTTTCTTACCAACCGCAAGAAAGTTTGCAGAAATTGTCGAATCTCGTAGTTTGACAGATAATGATGGGTTGTTCGCCTGTCGAGTGGACTAGGACCACTTCAGTCATGTTGGGGTCGAGGGGGGTAGGACGATTTGTGGGTACGCAGATGACTGATAATGATGTCAATAAATAACAGAGTCAGAGGTAGAAGTCAAACTGTTGAAATGACTTGATCTTTAATTGTGCTTAATCAACTTCAACTTCGATGCACGCCACATGCATACTGTCGGAAAGCACTGGAGGTCAGAGAGGAAATCTGTTTTAATGATGTTCTGCCTGCGAAAACCGCTTTAAATAGTAACGCTGTCTCATTGGTACACAACTTAGTCGGCTGTCTTATACTCCTGCAAGTGGGGCACAGGGAGATCAGGCCATGACAGGACGTAGTGTCTTTTTACTGCTCTCAGCACGAAAGGTGTCGCATGGCCAGGAGGTTTACGAGCAGCGAGAAACTTGATATTTCGGTGAAAAGACACGATATATTCAATTAGATCTCATACCAATCCTTTGACGTTAGGTTCGACATCACGGACCGTGCAACATGACAACATGACAACATGACACTATGACAATATGACAACATGACAAAATGACAACATGCCAAATTGGCTGCTACCTCTAGGCATGGAAAGGAGTGCAAATGCTCAGGTTTACTCTCCACGCCCATCTCGGTGATAAGGCAGACAGATCACCCTCCCAGGAGAATGGGCACTAGGGCCTACTTTACACTGCACCCGATCAACAGACCAACACTTAAAGATGGGCAGTGAAAATGGCCAGTTTCTTGTTGGGCGCCAGCGGGATTCGAACACGCGACCTTTGACGGTGAACTCGGTAATCTAACCCACTGTGCTCTGGCATCCAAGTACTAACAGCAACTCGTGAAGTGCAGTTTGGGAGCGCGCGTACGTGTGTGTGTGTGTGTGTGTGTGCGTGCGTGCGTGCGTGCGTGCGTGCGTGCGTGCGCGCGTGTGTGTGTGTGTGTGTGTGTGTGTGTGTGTGTGTGTGTGTGTGTGTGTGTGTGTGTGTGTGTGTGTGTGTGTGATGTGCTCATGCACGTGCGTGCGCTGGCGCGTGCGAGTTTATATCTGTACTGAGTAACCCAGCTTCCAAGTTTTTTTCTTCTTTTTTTTTAACCATTACAAGTGCTAGCGTCGCCAAATGTGGCAGAATGATAAATATTGATGAGACCACTTCAGCCATCTCCTGTTTAAAGCCGTCACCACTTAATAAAGAACGACATATGCGATGAACGTTTTTGGTAGTATTTCCAATATTAGATGAACTGACATATACATGTAATTGTGACTGGTTACAAAGTATTGCCGTGTATACTGGGAAAATTAATGTTAAGTGAGATCATAGACAAATTACGAAGCAAATACTAGATTACGTTCTATCTAGATTTGACCATCCAATGCGATTTCTACGTAAAAGAAAAATAGACGATTCACAGAAACATAAAACCAGGCAAGGTCTCGTGCAGATAACTTGTCAAACAGAGCTAAGAGAGACGACTTGATCGTTTACGGTAAATTAAGCAAGTGAAATCACATTAAAACTGCAAGCGGAACAATTGTATGATTTATTTCAACACCATCAAGTCTGTACAAAAAATAATTTGTTAGTTTTGCGTGATTGTTAAACTGATAGAAGGTATAGGCCACTTATTCTCTAGACTAAACGGATGCATCTAGTTAAAATTTCATAAAACGCCATGTACATTTCATCAAAATAATGCGTCATAGGTCATGTGAAAGTTCAAATCATTCATGATGCACATTTGGAATGCGTCGGCATTAAATCAACACTCGAGCGTTGAGTCACGATACCAAAGAAGGAGAGGGGCAAACGTTAGCGCAGAGGGGCGTTAGGGCGGGGGGTGGGGGAAGAGAGAAGAAGAGCGGTCTGTGTTAGCGGAAAGTGTGTATACAGGGACAGTGGGGGATGGGGGGGGGGGGGGGGGGGGGAAGGGGGGGGGTGAAGAGCAGTTGTGGTGGAAGGATGAGGAAAGTAAAGGAAGATTAAAAAAAAAAGAAAAAAAAAAGCTTCGCAAGAATTAATTTATGCCCGCCCTTCCTTGCTGCAGGTGTTCGTTGCGTAACGGCCATTGAGAGCAAAGCCGGTCAAGGTCAACTTACAAACACTGCTGCTGTGTTTACCAGTAGTTTGCAAGCCGATGAGCTGTGAAGGAAAAAAAAAGAAAGAAAAAAAAAAGAGGGGCAGTCGGAGGCGGAAGGAGAAGTGAACGGAGGTAGAGGAAAGAGGTTGGGAGAGTAGGATGAGGGGCGGGAGTGTAGATGGGAGGGAGGGTGTGTGGCAGTGGGCCAATAGCTGAAGGCTCGGTGTGGATGGATAGAACATTGAGAAATAGACCAATCATCAGTGGATAGAACATTGGGAAATAGACCAATCATTAATGGACAGGACATTGGGAAATAGACCAATCATCAATGGATAGAACATTGGGAAATAGACCAATCATCAATGGACAGAACATTGGGAAATAGACCAATCATCAATGGATAGAACATTGGGAAACAGACCAATCATCAATGGATAGACCATTGGGAAATAGACCAATCATCAAACTATTCTCAAAAAATGAGCCTATGGTTGCAGTGTCATGCTAACTGCCACACATTCTGTGCAGGTGGGATGCTATGTGCTGGTTGGCTGTGAGCCACCACAGTATCCAGACCAACCACAGTATCCAGATCAACCACAGTATCCAGATCAATCTAGCCAGGGACGTGGACTTGACGGTGGCTGTGTAAAGTTTTCTTTTTGTTTCTTTTTCATCAGTACTGCAGAAGACACACCGCTCAGATTTTTTTTTTTTTTGCTGAGGATTAAAAAACAAAACAAAAAAAAATCAGGAACTTACACAAAGAGGATGGCAACAGCCACGCACATGTTATACAGCATTAGAGGAAGTTCCATAGTCCATCGGTCGTTAGGTGCAGTGAACTGTCAGAAGCTCACAGTGTCTACGGCACGGCATGATGGACGGCGTAGCCCATCCTCTCCTTCCGCCGCCTTTAACCTTCCCTGAGCTGAATCATGTACCTATATACTGCTGGATGGACAGAGGTGTGTGTGTGTGTGTGTGTGTGTGTGTGTGTGTGTGTGTGTGTGTGTGTGTGTGTGTGTGTGTGTGTGAACCCCAATAACTCCAATTTGCCTGGTTCGAACTCACGACCGTCAGCTCCGCAGACGAAAGCTCTAACCATGTGACTGAGGGTCCGTTCATTGTGCGCTATGCTCCACATCAACTCTGTGTCTTGCTGGGACAGAAAACATCACTAACCATGTGACTGAGGGTCCCTTCATTGTGCGCTATGCTCCACATCAACTCTGTGTCTTGCTGGGACAGAAAACATCACTAACCATGTGACTGAGGGTCCCTTCATTGTGCGCTATGCTCCACATCAACTCTGTGTCTTGCTGGGACAGAAAACATCACTAACCATGTGACTGAGGGTCCCTTCATTGTGCGCTATGCTCCACATCAACTCTGTGTCTTGCTGGGACAGAAAACATCACTAACCATGTGACTGAGGGTCCCTTCATTGTGCGCTATGTTCCACATCAACTCTGTGTCTTGCTGGGGCAGAAAACATCACTAACCATGTGACTGAGTACCCCTTCATTGTGCGCTATGCTCCACATCAACTCTGTGTCTTGCTGGGGCAGAAAACATCACTAACCATGTGACTGAGTACCCCTTCATTGTGCGCTATGCTCCACATCAACTCTGTGTCTTGCTGGGGCAGAAACACGCACCATGACCTTTCTGTCTTTGATAGAGGCGGGTTAAACAGATGCAATACACATCGTACACAAAGTTGGGGGGAAAAAAATAGCCGTAGCGAATTTTAAGGGGGTGTTCTTCATCATGAACTTGATTTTGGTCACCGTACAGAAACAGAAGAGGCAGCAAAGGGGTGAGGCATGGGGCGGGGGGTGGGGTGGGGGGGGGGGGGAGGGGGAGGAGTGGGGGGGGGGGGGCGGAGGGTCGTCATCATGAAGTACATGGCTTAAGTTTAGATAATCATTTTTTTTACGTTTTTCAATGGTATTTGTACAGTGCGGGGGTATGTAAGGGTGTGACTGATTATAACAGACTGAGCTAAGACAATCTCAAATTTGTCCGATGTCGCTGAGATGATCTGATTCTGATTAAACGAACAAAATACTCCAGCTCTGCACCTTTCTTCCTTTTTGCTTTTCTTTTCTATACTACACTCTTTCCTAAATCTACGAAAAGCACAGCTTACTCATCCTGAAGAGAGAGAGAAGAGGAGAGGAGAGAGAGAGGAGAGAGAGAGAGAGACAGAGACAGAGACAGAGACAGAGAGAGACAGAGACAGAGACAGAGAGGCAGAGATGTTCGGGGTTTTTTTTTTTGTTACTTAAATCAACTTTATTATCTCAGAAGAGAAAAAAATAACGTGGTCGCACACGCATCCACCACAAATAAATGATCAAACTGACAAAAACAGACAACGTGTATGCTAAATTCACATGATTCATATCAAAAGCAAACAATTAGTGTAACAGTGGCGTACAGGTTGTGTATTGAACTAAATCTACATAACTACATACACACGTGGTCGCTCATTACACCTGCAATCCGGTCTCCCTGTCCCATCTCCTGTTAATAGCACATGCATAGATGGTGTCTGTATCTCCGTTTGTCCCATCTTCTGTTAATAGCACATGCATATAGATGGTGTCTGTATCTCCGTTTGTCCCATCTTCTGTTAATAGCACATGCATATAGATGGTGTCTGTATCTCCGTTTGTCCCATCTTCTGTTAATAGCACATGCATAAGATGGTGTCTGTATCTCCGTTTGTCCCATCTTCTGTTAATAGCACATGCTATAGATGGTGTCTGTATCTCCTGTTTGTCCCATCTTCTGTTAATAGCACATGCATATAGATGGTGTCTGTATCTCCGTTTGTCCCATCTTCTGTAATACAATGCATATAGATGGTGTCTGTATCTCCCGTTTGTCCCATCTCTGTTAATAGCACATGCATAGATGGTGTCTGTATCTCCCTGTTTGTCCCATCTCTGTTAATAGCACATGCATATAGATGGTGTCTGTATCTCCCTGTTTGTCCCATCTCTGTTAATAGCACATGCATTAGATGGTGTCTGTATCTCCCTGTTTGTCCCATCTTCTGTTAATAGCACATGCATATAGATGGTGCCTGTATCTCCGTTTGTCCCATCTCCTGTTAATAGCACATGCATGTAGATGGTGCCTGTATCTCCGTTTGTCCCATCTTCTGTTAATAGCACATGCATATAGATGGTGTCCTGTATCTCCCTGTTTGTCCCATCTCTGTTAATAGCACATGCATAGATGGTGTCTGTATCTCCCTGTTTGTCCCATCTCTGTTAATAGCACATGCATTAGATGGTGTCTGTATCTCCCTGTTTGTCCCATCTCCTGTTAATAGCACATGCATATAGATGGTGCCTGTATCTCCGTTTGTCCCATCTCTGTTAATAGCACATGCATGTAGATGGTGCCTGTATCTCCCTGTTTGTCCCATCTTCTGTTAATAGCACATGCATGTAGATGGTGCCTGTATCTCCCGGTTTGTCCCATCTCCTGTTAATAGCACATGCATGTAGATGGTGCCTGTATCTCCCTGTTTGTCCCATCTCCTGTTAATAGCACATGCATGTAGATGGTGCCTGTATCTCCCTGTTTGTCCCATCTCCTGTTAATAGCACATGCATATAGATGGTGCCTGTATCTCCCTGTTTGTCCCATCTCTGTTAATAGCACATGCATGTAGATGGTGCCTGTATCTCCCTGTTTGTCCCATCTCCTGTTAATAGCACATGCATTAGATGGTGCCTGTATCTCCCTGTTTGTCCCATCTCTGTTAATAGCACATGCATGTAGATGGTGCCTGTATCTCCCGTTTGATCCCATCTCCTGTTAATAGCACATGCATGTAGATGGTGCCTGTATCTCCCTGTTTGTCCCATCTTCTGTTAATAGCACATGCATATAGATGGTGTCTGTATCTCCCTGTTTAGTCCCATCTTCTGTTAATAGCACATGCATTAGATGGTGCCTGTATCTCCCTGTTTGTCCCATCTCTGTTAATAGCACATGCATGTAGATGGTGCCTGTATCTCCCTGTTTGTCCCATCTTCTATTAATAGCACATGCATATAGATGGTGCCTGTATCTCCCTGTTTGTCCCATCTTCTGTTAACAGCACATGCATATAGATGGTGTCTGTATCTCCCTGTTTGTCCCATCTTCTTTAATAGCACATGCATATAGATGGTGCCTGTATCTCCCTGTTTGTCCCATCTCCTTTAACAGCACATGCATTAGATGGTGCCTGTATCTCCCTGTTTGTCCCATCTACCCTTCGCTCTTCCCCTACCTTATCATGTGTTTGTGCGTGGCATAGGAATCATTATTACACATGTTTCGTTTCTGGTTTTCTTTCTTTTTTATTTTTCGGTCTCGTTTCCAAGAATCGTCTTTCTTTTTACCGTTTCATTTACATTTTGTTACATTTCATATCAGTTTTACCACCAGCAGGCATAACCCCATCTTTTGGCCTGCCTACAGAACATTACATGAAAAAAGAAACAGAGCACAAAGAAACAAACATTTGGATGTGTCTAGGAATTATTACCAGTGATTTGTTTTCTTTGTAACGTTCGCGGGAAATATATTTTTCAATATACTTAAGTATACACACATACACACACACGTACATACGGAGACACATTTAATTGAATTCTGATTTCTGAATCTGTTATGAATAATTGAACTCAAAGACATTCTTGAGACATAGACAAAGTATTGATATAAACAAGAGGTGACACGTATGTTTTTTTTTTTTAACCTACTTCGTTTCTGAACAGCGGAGTCGATGACACTACATGCCCTATGTATTATTTCAGTATATATTTTTAAAGTTGATTTTTCTCTTTCTATTAATTTTGTGTGTGTGCGTGTGTGTGTGTGTGTGTGTGTGTGTGTGTGTGTGTGTGTGTGTGTGTGTGTGTGTGTGTGTGTGTGTGTGTGTGTGTGTGTGTGTGTGTGTGTGTGTTATACGTTACATACGCATTTATTGCCCCATCTCCTCCTTGAGGATGCCAAAAGTAAATAACATGTGTCCATAAACCTTCTGGATATTCTGCGTTGGTAACTTCTTCTTTTCTTTCATGTGTATGACTCCGCCTGTTCTGTTCGTTTTTTTTTAACCCCGTCTTGTCTTTACTTCTACACTGTCTGTCTGTCTTCTATGACTTCTATGACTATACTGGTCTTTTTTTTTTTTTTTTTAATAAGTCTAGAAAATCGTTACCCCCCCCCCCCCCCTCACTTTCCCACCCCATGGATGGGAGCGCCGGGGAAAGGGGGTGGGGGATGGGTAGGAGATATAAATTTCAATATAGATTGAAACCTAAAGAAATCTGAGCCAGTAATTTCCCCTTTTTTCTGACACCCTTTACTAAACCATTGGTCTGTACTGTCTGTCCTTTCTGCAATGTTATTGAGTGATATGGGTTGTCGTGCTTTTTTCAACAGCGAGCGTCGAAGCTCTGTGATTGGCGTCCATTTTGCGCTGCAGTAGGCTTACGTGTTTTGTTTTGTTTTTTCTTTTACTTTCTTTCTTTCTTTCTTTTGTAAATATATTCTTCTTAGGCCTGCTTAACGAGAGCTGAAACAGTAGAACAGATAAACTACTAAATGTCCACTCTGCAGTGCAGGAAGCTGATGTGGCGGATAGAGCAGGCGTAGTTGCGCGTGCATTCTGCTGCGCTGTTAGCTGACAGGGCTGTTGAACGATTTCTAAGTAATGAGACCTGAGCGACTGGGAGAGTCCTAGCTGTGCATTTTGCCGCGCTGTTAGCTAATCTTGCCTTTGAACGATTTTCAAGTAGCGAGAAGTGGAGGAGAGGAATGGACGGAGGTGTGTACTTTGTCGTGCTGCCAGCTGGTATGGCTTTGGAACCATTTTCCAGTTACCAGGGCTGCACCACTGGCATATGCATATCAGAACATTCTGCGACGCCATTAGCTCCTTAGATGTTCAATATTTTTTTAAGTAGCCGGAGTCGAGTTCCAGGAACGGGCATACTTGTCGATTCTGCCGGGATATTAACTGATATGACTTTCCATGCTGTTTCAGCAGTGACAGATGAAGCCCTGGAACACTCACTATGGTGCAGAGCCATGCGTTGATTTGGCTCTTTGATGCTGTTATGGCTTTTAATGAAATGCTTAATGCTTAATGAAAGATGGGGGATTTGGCTCTTTGATGCTGTTATGGCTTTTAATGAAATGCTTAATGCTTAATGAAAGATGGGGGATTTGGCTCTTTGATGCTGTTATGGCTTTTAATGAAATGCTTAATGAAAGATGCGGCCCTTAGATTTGTACTAACTGTCCATTGTGCACAGCCATAAGTCGCTATGGATTAAAAAAAAAATGCTTTTCATAATCAGTAAGATATGAACCCGGGAATGGGCACCAATCGTCCGTTGTGCAGTGCCGTCATTTGATATGGCTGTTTAATTGCTGTTTATAAGCAGTGGGAAATGGATCCTGCCACAGGCACACGCTATCTGTTCTAAAGTTCTGTTAGATGAGGCGACTTTTTGATCCCTCCTCGTTGGCTCTGAAACAGTTCTGAATGACTCTTACGGTCTTTTTTTTTCTTTTAAACAAGACCTTCAAAATCAGTTCGTTTTTCTCCCATCGGTGTTTTTCTTTCTTTCTCTCTCTCTCTCCCTCCCTCCCCCCTCCCTCTCTCTCTCTCTCTCTCTCTCTCTCTCTCTCTCTCCTCTCCTCTCTCTCTCTCCTCTCTCTCTCTCTCTCTCTCTCTCTCTCTCTCTCTCTCTCTCTCTCTTTTTAATCAGATCGTCTACGGCCTCTCCAAACAGGAGGTCTGAACGGATCACGCAGTCATAGCAACACCTGATCACACCGCTACCTCCAGTTGTCCGACGGATCCCTGAACAGACATTTAACCACAGAATCCCCTGAAGGAAACCTCTCTACCCTAGCCTGCACTTTTCTGAAGGAAACCTCTCTACCCTAGCCTGCACTATTCTGAAGGAAACCTCTCCACCCTAGCCTGCACTATTCTGAAGGAAACCTCTCCACCCTAGCCTGTACTATTCTGAAGGAAACCTCTCCACCCTAGCCTGCACTATTCTCAGACACTCGGGTCTTTATACTGGGGGTCTGCCATAATAACGGTGACAGTTATCGTCGTCAAGTGGGCGCGACAGGTTATAAAAAGAAAAAGAAAAAAAAAAAAAAAAGAGGAAAGAGGAAAGAGCTGCACACAAGCGTGTCTCTCTTTTTTTTTTTTTTAATGCTGCAAGCATAATTAAGCATGAAATGAACAGGTTGACATCCAAGAAGAGAAACCGGTTTCAGAGAGACAGGGAGGAAAAGAGGAGTGGGGAGGGGGGGGGAGGCGTTACAC
>CM065742.1:2404829-2407329 GCA_033310375.1 Conus canariensis | reverse complement strand
AAATGATGACACTCTATTTTTGAAATATCAAGACTGAATTTTGTGGTGACAAATTTGTAGATAGCCATGTACATTAAAAGCTGTGAGTAAGGTTTCAGACCTTGGATATTGAAATCGTTCCTGTCAAAGTAAAAGCAAAATTTTCATCACCCTCTTTATAGTTCAGACAGTGATCGACGATGTTTCGACCATAACACGCACGCACGCACACACACCACGCACGCACAAGAGAGAGAGAGAGAGAGGAGAAGAGAGAGAGAGGAGAGAAGAGAGAGAGAGAGAGAGAGAGAGAGATTTTCTTCAATATAGGCCACAGCCCCTTCTAAAAGTGAGAGAGAATTCATTTACAATGACACTTGGATGAACACAGCAGACACATTTACATATTGAGAATAGAGTCCTAACATCTTTAAACGAAAAAAATCATTACAGGAACATGCTTCAATATCAGCATTCAGATTCTTTAACTGCATTAGCACGCCTGTTAAAGGCTTTGTACATATACAAGCATCAATTCTCCAGTATGTTGTATGCTGTTACTATTTGTCGTCAATAAAGCCACAATTGAATAAACATGGGTTTGCATAAAACTTACGCGGAATGTACTTTTGGACAGAGAGAGAGAGAGAGACAGACACAGACAGACAGAGACAGACAGACAGACTGTCAGAGAGACAGAAAGACAGAGAGAGAAATCGAGAGACAAAGAGAGAGGAGACAGAGAGAGACAGAGACAGAGACAAACAGTCAGAGAGACAGACAGATAGAGAGAAATAGAAAGAGAGATGGTAGAGAGGGGTGGAGACAGAGAATCTCCCATAATTATCACAGAAATGTGAAATGAGCTGTACAACCTATTAAAAGCAAACAAAGAAACAAAGTACTGAATTTGTCCCCGTGTTGCTAAGATTTGCCAACCAAAGGACAAAACATTTCAACTGTCCTGTTGTGCCTCCGTCTTCTCAACAGCCACAACGCTGTGACAGTCTGTAGGAAAGACTGGTGGAACACAGGGTTTATTTCAGCAGTGTGTGCTTTCAGACGTTAAGGACCGGACCTCTCCGGCATGAATGAATTAGGAGTGAGACAGACAGCCGACATAAAACAGCTGCAACAGAACAGGAAAAGGAGGAGGGATGCATAGCGTGTGCCGGGAGTGAAATGGGTAGGGGGGGGGAGGGGAAGAACGAGGAAGTGGACAGGAGAGGGAGAGAAGAAGTGTGATAGGCAGGGGGGGGGGGGGGGGGGGGGGCAAAGATTTTGTTTTTAATTAAAAGAAGAAAAAGACCTGGCCTGTGGCTTATGTTCTCTCTCTCTCTCTCTCTCTCTCTCTCTCTCTCTACTAACGCTTTGCATCAGAAGTCGCGAGCCGACTCCAACACAGTTTTCTCAAAAAATGAATGGGCCGAGAAGAAATCCGGACTTTGACTTTGCCATGGGGTCAAAAGGTCAATGACACTTGGTGAGGGGACATAAGTCACATCGTTGTTTGTAGGAATGTCATCTTCACATCAACAACAACAACGACAATGACAACGACGACAACAGGAGCCGCAACAACTGACGCACATTAAGAATTATTTTTTTTTTTTTTAAAGGAGGGTGGAGGGGGGTGGGTGAGGAAGGGGAGAGAACAAATGCTGAACGCCAATAACACACACACACACACGCCCACACACACACACCGCACCAACTGCCTGCACGCACACACACATACACGCACACACACACACACACACACACACACACACACACACACACACACACACACACACACACACATGGCCCACGCAACACACATGGGCCCATGCCACACATCATACACACACGTTCACCACTCCACTACACACACACACACCCACACACACACACACACACACAACACACACACACACACACGCAAATGGTAGGTAGGGCACTCAAGGTCTGACCAGCGCGTTGGGCTAATGCGTAGGTCAGACATCCGCTGAGTCGTAGCCACGAGACCCTCTTCTTCAATTGTCTCATCTTTGTTGTTAATTCATTTATCCATCAGCTTCAAATCATGCGTAGTGTGGTCTCAAAACTTAGCGGATGTGGTGTAGCGTATATGGATTAGTCCGCACGCAGTGACGCCTCCTTGATGAAACTGAAACTGAAACTGAAGCCAATAACAACGAATATTGTGTTTGTCTGGCAACAAGGGAGATTTGTGGTTTTCTGTGGCGCTTAACGTCAATAACAACGAATATTGTGTTTGTCTGGCAGTAAGGGAGATTTGTGGTTTTCTGTGGCGCTTAACGCCAATAACAACGAATATTGTGTTTGTCTGGCAGTAAGGGAGATTTGTGTGGTTTTCTGTGGCGCTTAACGCCAATAACAACGAATATTGTGTTTGTCTGGCAGTAAGGGAGATTTTGTGGTTTTCTGTGGCGCTTAACGCCAATAACAACGAATATTGTGTTTGTCTGGCAGTAAGGGAGTTTTGTGGTTTTCTGTGGCGCTTAAACGCCAATAACAA
>CM065742.1:2403582-2404729 GCA_033310375.1 Conus canariensis | reverse complement strand
CCACAAATACCCCCTCCCTTCCTCCCCTCCCCCCCCCCCCCCCCCCCCACCACACACACACACACACGAACGGTACTTGCGTCTCCACGAAACACTGTCGAGCAAGTTACCAGTGCCTGACACTGCTTTCCACGAGGAACGACCTTGAGAGGACATTCGTGTCCTTTGTGACGAACGTAGATCAGAGTTGGCTTGAGAAAAGCTATTTTGACGACACGGTGTTGTCAAGGTGTTGGACTGGGAGGAGAATGGGGAGGTGGCAGAGGAAGGGGAGGTATGAGGCTTTTTTTTTTTTTTTTTTTTTTTTACAACATCTCAGGCTTACATCTCGTGCGTTTCGCCGCCATAATAGTTTACAGTGCGCTCTGTCGAGGCAAAAGCATGTTGCCTCGTGTACTGCAAGCGTTCTGTAGCGGCCGTCATGTATTGTTCGCAGATAACGAGGGCAGGCGGGGGGGGGGGGGGGGGGGGGGGGGGGGGAGGGGGGGAGTAGTTGTTTCCTGGGTGCTTCCTGCCGCTTTCACAAAATATTGGGAGAGGAGATCCCCCCCCTCCCTCCCCCCCCCTCCATTTCGTTTCCTCTCCGCCTTCTCCTTCTTCCCGCTCACCTTCTCCTTCCCCCCCCCCCCCCCCCCCCTTCATTATTGTTCAGCATTACATGTGGAAACCCACTCGTTTCATGTGAGGCTGATCCGACCTGTAGAGGGGAAACAAGATCGTCAATATGGCGGCGATTGTTGGCCTAGTTGTATTGCGTTTGTCAGGCATGCGTGTTTTTCTTGGATTTTTCATTTGTATTATCCGCTTGTTTGTTTCACATCAAACAATGCCTCAGTCTAACTGATTTTTTTTTTCCTCACTGGATTATCTATCGTCCTAGGTTGCTCATAATGGTGAAGTAATGCACGCTCGACATCACGCGAGTTATCTCCCTTTTTTGAGTTGTCTCTTGACAAACTTGAGCAAAGCGTTCTGCCTGGGGTACCCACCCCAGGCGTCACTGCGTGCGGACTAGTTCATATACGCCACACCACGTCCGCTAAGTTTTGAGACCACACTGCACATGTTGTTGTTCGTCCTTTGATTTCGAAGATGACCATGACTTCAGTCCCAGATGGAAGATCGCTGAGTGTGGGTCCGCAGGTAG
>CM065742.1:2381082-2393582 GCA_033310375.1 Conus canariensis | reverse complement strand
CTTTTCTTCCCTCCTGTCTATCTTTCTCCCCTCCTGTCTTTCTTTTCTCCACTCCTGTCTTTCTCTTCCCCTCCTGTCTTTCTTTCCTCCCTCCTGTCTTTCTTTTCTCCCTCCTGTCTTTCTTTCTCCCCTCCTGTCTTTCTTTTCTCCCCTCCTGTCTTCTTTTCTCCCCTCCTGTCTTTCCTTTCTCCCCTCCTGTCTTTCTTTTCTCCCCTCCTGTCTTTCTTTTCTCCCCTCCTAGTCTTTCTTTCCTCCCCTCCTGTCTTTCTTTTCTCCCCTCTGTCTTTTGTTTCCTCCCCTCCGTCTTTCTTTCTCCCCTCTGTCTTTCTTTCTCTCCCCTCCTGTCTTTCTTTTCCTCCCCTCCTGTCTTTCTTTCTCCATCCTGTCTTCTTTTCTTTTCTCCCCTCCCGTCTTTCTTTCCTTCCCTCCTGTCTTCTTTTCTCCCCTCCTGTCTTTCTTTTCTCCCTCCTTCTTTCTTTTCTCCCCTCCTGTCTTTCTTTCCTCCCCTCCTGTCTTTCCTTTTCTCCCCTCCTGTCTTTCTTTCCTCCCTCCTGTCTTCCTTTCTCCCTCTGTCTTTCTTTCCTCCCTCCTGTCTTTCTTTCTCCCCTCTGACCTTTCTTTTCTCCCCTCCTGTTCTTTCTTTTCTCCCCTCCTGTCTTCTTTCTTTTCTCCCTCCTGTCTTTCTCTTCTCCCCTCCTGTCTTTCTTTCTCCCTCCTGTCTTACTTTTCTCCTCCCTCTATCTTTCTTTCCTCCCTCCTGTCTTTCTTTCCTCCCCTCCTGTCTTTCTTTTCTCCCTCTGTTTTCTTTCTCCTCCTCTGTCTTTCTTTTCTCCCCTCCTGTCTTTCTTTTCTCCCCTCTGCTTTCTTTTCTCCCCCCCCCCCCCCCCCCCCCCCCCCCCTTTTTTTTTTTTTTTTTTTTTTTTTTTTTTTTCCTGTCTTTCTCCCTTCTGCTTTTTTCTCCCCTCTGTCTTTCTTTTCTCCCCTCCTGTCTTTCTTTTCTCCCCTCCTGTCTTTCTTTTCTCCCTCCTGTCTTTTCTCTCCTCCTGTCTTTCTTTCCTCTCCCTCCTTTCTTTTCTCTCCTTCTTCTTTTCTCCCCTCCTGTCTTTCTTTTCCTCCCTTCCTGTCTTTTCTTCCCTCCTGTCTTCTCTTCTCCCTCCTCCTGTCTTTCCTTTTCTCCACTCCTGTCTTCTCTCTTTCCTCCCCTCCTGTCTTTCTTTCCTCCCTCCTGTCTTTCTTTTCTCCCCTCCTGTCTTTCTTTCTCCCCTCCTGTCTTTCTTTTCTCCCCTCCTCGTCTTTCTTTTCTCCCCTCCTGTCTTTCTTTTCTCCCCTCCGTCTTTCTTTTCTCCCTCCTGTCTTTCCTTTCTCCCCTCCAGTCTTTCTTTCTCTCCCTCCTGTCTTTCTTTCTCCCCTCTGTCTTTTTTTCCTCCCCTCCCGTCTTTCTTTTCTCCCCTCGTCTTTCTTTCCTCCCCTCCTGTCTTTCTTTCCTCCCCCCTCCTGTCTTTCTTTTCTCCCTCCTGTCCTTTCTTTTCTTTCTCCCCTCCTGTCTTTCTTTCCTCCCTCCCTGTCTTTCTTTTCTCCCCTCCTGTCTTTCTTTTCTCCCTCCTGTCTTTTCTCCCTCCTGTCTTTCTTCCCCTCCTGTCTTTCTTTCTCCCCTCTGTCTTTCTTTTCTCCCCTCCTGTCTTTCTTTTCTCCCTCTGTCTTCCTTCTCCCTCGTCTTTCTTTTCTCCCTCCTGTCTTTCTTTTCTCCCCTCTCGTCTTTCTTTTCTCCCCTCCTGTCTTTTTTGTCTTCCCTCCTGTCTTTCTTTCTCCCCTCCTGTCTTTCTTTTCCCCTCCTGTCTTTCTTTTCTCCCCTCCTGTCTTTCTTTCTCCCCTCCTGTCTTTCTTTTCTCCCTCCTGTCTTTCTTTTCTCCCCTCCGTCCTTTCTTTTCTCCCTCCCTGTCTTTCTTTCTCCCCTCCTGTCTTTCTTTTCTCCCCTCCTGTCTTTCTTTTCTCCCCTCCTGTCTTTCTTTCCTCCCCTCCTGTCTTTCTTTTCTCCCCTCCCCTCTGTCTTTCCTTTCTCCCCTCCTGTCTTTCTTTCCTCCCCTCCTGTCTTTCTTTTCTCCCCTCCCCTCTGTCTTTCCTTTCTCCCCTCCTGTCTTTCTTTTCTCCCCTCCTGTCTTTCTTTCCTCCCCTCCTGTCTTTCCTTTCTCCCATACCTCACTGCTTCGTTCCACCGAAACAAAAGGCGCAGAGTACACGGTGCACCGACCCTGACCAACTCAGTTCTCTGTACATGTTAGACAATGGACACCTGCATCAGGCAACTCAGTTCTCTGTACATGTTAGACAATGGACACCTGCATCAGGGAGAGAGTCATTTCAAGTCCATCTTGCTGAGTCTTCATTTCTCCTTCACTTTTTTCCTCCTCCCTTTCTAACCGGTGACCTAGTTCCCGCAGTATCAGTTCCCCTTTTCTTATCTGACAACCCCAGTCCCATCGCTGATGTATTCCAGATGAATGTTATCAACCCATTTTGACGTAATGCATGACGTCTTATTTTGGCCTCATTCTTGACGTCTTATCTTATTTGATCCACTATTTCACATTTTCTAAGGATGAAAGAGCCAATGTAGAATTTACCACGTATTCGCAATCTCTCTCTCTCTCTCTCTCTCTCTCTCTCTCTCTCTCTCTCTCTCTCTCTCTCAATTTTGCAACAGATGCTTTCATTTTCTCTTGACCATAATCATAAAATTATTTCGTCTTATTCAGGTACATTTGGCAAGGTATATCTGAATGAATCCTATCTTGTTGTGCTAGCACTTATCATTGTCGAGAAACAGCCAGTCTGAAAAGTTACTATTGACACTCACACATTCAACAAAAGAACAGGATGATGAATGACCCAGATTCATCGCTACACGCGTACGTCAACAATGGATGCGAGGCGTCTCGTATTTCTCCACAGATATAACCCTCTCCTGCCTTTCGCTAGGGCCCCCCCCCCCCCCCCCCCCTTCACCCACAAACCTCCAGATAATCTCACCACCCATACTCCCCCCCCCACCCTATTCTTAACCATGGTGTTCACCATGTCTCATCCACTCCACTCCTTCCTCCCCCCCTCCACCCCCCCCCCCCCCCTCTCAATTGATGACGTCGTCCGTGAAGCTATGGCGTCAGCGACAATGTGACATGCCGTGACGTCATCATCCTGTGATGGATCGCTGTGTGGACCGACGCCTCATGCAGCCCAACTACGCAGGATGACGCACGCGCGCGCGCGCTGTGTGTGTGTGTGTGTGTGTGTGAAACTTGAAACTTGAAAACTTGAAACTTTTTTTATTGTCACTAAACACCATCAAAGGATTTATGGACACAAGATGGCGATGATTAAACAACTCATCGTCCAAAGAAATAATGATTTGTTCATTTTACACAAAAAGTCATTATGTAAAGCAGTCATATACATATTTCGCAATTTCAACCTGAAGGTCATCATTAGACATCAAAGTACTTATTTTCAATGAGGTAGCGTCGTATATATCCATTTTGTTTATGATACGTTTTTTTAAACGTATTCCTGATTTTATCGTAACGTTTACAAGAGTCTAAAAAATGTACCTCGTCTTCTATTATATTGCAAGTTGTACATTTCCTGTCTTCACGCTTAATATGGGAATATCTACCTCTTTCTATTGCGAGGTCATGTGCGCTAATTCTTAATTTACAAAGTTCTTTCCTGTAATGTTTATTTGTGCATTTGATGAGGTACGGTTCAAGCCTATATTTATTACTGATGTCATTATAAAATTTTAACCTTGGTGCTCTTTCCTTTTCTTTTTTCCAAAAGTGTATATATTCACTTTGTAACTTTCTCTCTATTGCATAACGCAATTTTTTAGGGTTAAGTGTACTTTGGTTATTCCATACATGTGTCATTCCAATATTACTTAAGATCTTCTTTACAGAAGATTTCCATGAAGATGATGGGTCAAGATCTTCGTACGCTTCTCTTAGATATGAGTCTTCCTTTGATTCCATTATATGGATCCAAAACATGACTACTTGACTCATTATTTCTTGACACAAGGGAAATCTTCCAAGTTCAGCTAGTACTGGCAATTTCATTGCTTTTCTGTGTACGCCTAATATATGTCTGCAAAATTTTACATGTACGTTCTCGATCGGATTATTGGATAATAAGTATTTGTGATAAATGTCGAACATTGTAGTCTGCTTTTCAACATGTCCTATCTTTTCTGTAAATGGAAACCAAACTTCTGCGCCATAAAGCATAACTGGTGAAATCAAAGCATCAAAGAGTTTTGCTATTGATGATACATTGACATGTTCTCCCTTTACTTTACGTAGTAAGGAGTGTACAGCTTTGTTACCTTGTTTTGCTAGATGATCTTGTGCTTTATGTAACTCTCCACTTTTATGAAGAATTATTCCTAAATATTTGAATTCATTTACTGTCTCAAGAGAATCGTTTCCACATGTAAATGCGGTTGAAAATTTTGAGTCAGTTTTAGTGAATATGACAACTTTTGTTTTATCTTTATTTAGTTTCATGCCCCATTCTGTACAATAATTATGAAGTCGGTTAAGTTTGGTTTGTAATCCTGATTTTGTGTTTGACAACATAACTATGTCGTCAGCATATAATAAATGCCATATTCGTGTTTCTTTCAGCTTGTTTATAACAGGAGAATCATTGTTATCAATATAGTTTGAGATATCATTTATGAAGATATTAAACAGCGTCGGGCTAAGCGAACTGCCTTGAAGAAGTCCTTGTTTGACCGGGACTGATCTTGTAAATCCATTATTTGATTTTCCACAAACCATCGCGTTTGTGTACATATCTTTTATAACCCGATAACAATAGCCATTGATTCCTATATTGTATAGTTTCAGAAGTAAAGCGTCATGCCATATGCTGTCAAATGCTTTTCTAAAGTCTACAAAACAACAGTATAGTCTGCCATTCTTTTTTCTTATTTCACTATCAATGATCTTTTTTAAAATGAATATCTGGTCTGTTGTTCTGTAGGATTTTCGAAATCCTGCCTGTTCTTTTATAAATAAATCTCTGCTTTCTATGTAATTTGTTATCCTGTTGTTTAATATTTGACAGAAAGCATTACTCAGGCAGCAGTTTAAAGTAATTCCACGATAATTGTTAGGATTTGTAGGATCGCCGCTTTTATAAATGGGCACACAAATGCCATGTTTCCACAGAGTGGGATACTGGCCATATCTTAGTACCCAGTTAAATATGTTCTTAAGAGGTATAATTATATTAGGCAAACTGGCTTTGATTATTTCATTTGAGATTCCGTCCTTTCCCGTGGCTTTTTTATTTTTTAAATTTCGAAATGTCTTATGGATTTCTGATATACTAATTGGTTCATCAACGTTTGGATTATATATAACATTTCTTGCTTCAGACAATTTGTGCTCAATCAGTTTTTTTCTCTGTTCTGTTATTTCAATATTCCTGCTAACTAATTTTTCTAAGTGAGATATCCATTTGTCTTCATGGATTTCCTTCCTTTTATTTTGATTCGTATTTTGCATGTTTGTTAATTCGTTTAGTGTTCTCCATACTTGATTTGGATCCTTTTCAAATGCTTCATTTAGTTCTCTAACAAGTTTGTCTCTGTATATATTTTTTGTCTTTCTTAAAGTACTTTTGTATGCCTTCACTGTTGAAAAGTATTTTGCCTGTAGGTATCGATTGAAAGGGTGTCTGTTCAGTGCATTTAAAAGTGATCTTACTTCTTTCCTTAGAAAAAAAAACATTTTTCATCAAACCATTTTTTGTGTTTCGGATTTTTTTTTCTTTTGCGCATTTGTCTTTGTTTGAGTGATAAGGATGCTGCGTCTTTTATTGCTTGGGTCAGATCATTAATCATGTTGTTAATGAAGACCGAGGTCTCCGTATCATGATCTTGTGTCTTCTCCATACGTTTTTCTATTTCTTCTATACGACTCTTCATGATAGGGTTATTTAAAGCAATGTTCAGCTTTACTGCAGATTCGTCATCCCAAATAAATGACGTAATGGTTGTGTTAACTTTTGTGTCATTTCTGTTTGACGTGTTATTACGTAAGGGAGCACTGTCAGCATGCGCATTTGTTTTCATATTAGGTCTATCATTGCTAACAGTAGGAAGTAAAATTGACAGTTCAATAGGACAATGATCAGAATATACAGTGAGTTTATGAACTTTGCATGCAATAACATCTTTCATTAGCTCTTGTGATATAATGAAATAATCTACAACGCTACTTCCTTTTGTGTTGAAACAAGTAAAATTTCCTTGAAGATCGCCAAGTGAGCGACCATTAAGAATATACATATTATTTTCCAAACAAATATCTACTAATTTTCTTCCATTTTTTTGTATAACGTTGTCTTGAGAGCATCGTTTGTGAATAACGTTATAAAGATTGTCATTAGGATATGCATACAAGTTGTTTTCACCGTCCGTGTCAGTATAATCTATTAATTGTCCAGTTCTTGCGTTAAAATCCCCACACAATATAACATTCCCTTTGGTAGAGAAATGTTCTGTTTGTCTTTCCAACTCTTCCCAAATGCGCACCGTATTATCACGTCCATAAGACGACGATTCAGGTGGTATATATATACAACCGATGAAAGTATCAAGCTCGTCATTTGTGGAAGAAAGAATTAACCAAACAATGTCAGAATTACTCGTTGGGTGAAACTTGATTAGCGTTCGTAGTTCCTTCTTGATAAAAACTGATATTCCCCCTGATGCACTGGGAGGCCTTGTTCCGTTTTTTCCTGCAGTAATGAACACCAGGGGCAAAGCCTGGTATAAAGATATCGTTAATATCTTCTCGTTCAAGATGAGTTTCTTGTAATATTACTATGTCATAATCAGAACATATTCTGTGTATTTCTTCTTCAAAGAATTTGTTAATCATACTACCATCGATTGTCTCCCTAAATCCTTTAATGTTCCACGAAAATATCTTAACTTTTTTCTGTACCATATGTGTTAATATTGAACAACCAATGTTATTAAAATCATATTATCCAAACACAATTTCATACTGTGATTTAAACTCAAGTGAAAAGGAATAAAGTGAACATTTCTAAACACTTAGTTCAAAGAAGCGCATCTCATGTGGTGCTATGTATGTAGACTCACACTGTCATATCATAATGTCAAATAAAGTATTCGCAATTTTTTTTTTTTTTTTTTTTGTGGATGAAAATTTGTCTCAAGAAGTTTTAGTTCTCAGTTGCTCTGGTTACCAGAATCCATAGTCCCAATAACGGTTGTTTTTGTACTCGTTCCAGTCGTATTGGTAGCTGTTGCGGTTTGCCCGGAAGTCCTTGTAGTTGTCACGTTGTTTGTTTAAGTGCTTGTTTTGATAGTCATTCCGGTCAGTCCAGGTGTGGTAGTAGTTGCTGTGGTCTGCCTGGAGATCCGTGTCGTTGTCCCGTTCGTTGTATCGTCTCGCCGTGTATCGGTTGTGGTAAGGCCTGTTGTAGTCGTTGTAACGTCCCTGCCTGTCTGCATCTGGCTGGAAGCGCTGGTGGGGTTCCGCTTGTCGACGTGACGTGTAGAATTTGTCCGGTCTTTGTGTAAAGAACTGTTGCCGACTTCTGTCCTGGTGTTGCTTATTTCTGGTGTTATTTCTGTTAGGGTTTTGTCTCCAGGAGAAGTCATTTTGACGTCTTGTCCCCTTTTCGTTTCTTCCGTTGCCTGTTGTGCTCGTTTTTTGTGGACAGTTTCTGTCTCTAGGGAAGCGTTTGTATGGTCGGGGTCTTTGTTTCTTCCAAAAAAGACTGTGCACGTGCCTCCCGATATTTGTTGCCAGAATACTGGCACCCTTTTTTGAGGGATGAATGATATCTGCTAGATGGTATGGAGATTTTTGTAGATTGTTGTGTTCGATGAAAGATACACTTTTCTCCTGGTAGAGAGCGGCAAACACAGTGGCGTTGACGATTTTCCCCTTTGCATTCAGTTCTTCTTCATCTGTTGGTGCAATATGGCTTACAATTAGTTTGGTCTCTTTACTGCACATGGACTGACATGTCTTCACACAGGTAATGATCTTTTCACTCACTTCCTTTGGTGATAATGTTTTCAATTCATTAATTCCAGCGTGAAGAAGAACAGCATCTGGCTGTTTGCCGTGTAAAGTTTCTATTTCTGTAGCACAGTCTGTGATTTTTGGTCGTTTTTTCATGGTTACCTTTAAGCCATATGAATTTCCAAGCCGTTCAGCATCAACCCCTTTTAACACAGAATCATGTAAAATGAGCAGACTGGGCAATTCATCATAATCCATGTCTGTGTCACTGTTGCTTGTGTCTGTGTTTTTGTCAATGTCTGTATCAAAAAATAAGGTACGGGCAGGTTTTTCTTTTTCTTTCAGATCAGTTTCGTTTTGCGACACAGTTGATTCTAAGGTAGGTCTAGGATTTGGTGTCGTTTTGAGAGAGGCACTACCTTGTGAATGCTGAGATGTGGCATTTTTTTTATTTTTCTGGTATTTTGGGAGGTCTTTTTTGTGCAAATCAACTGACTGAGACGTATCAGTTGATTTCTGGGTCGACACAGGAGTTTCTACGTCTTCTTTCGGTGATGGGGAAGGTGACACAAATGACGCTTTTCCTGCTAGGTCTATCCTTTTTGATGCCATTTTTCCAATTTCTGTACATATCATATCCTGCTTTTCTTGAATCTGTAGTTTCATCAAGATGATTGCATCCTCCAAGTTATCAATTTTTGTGTTTATGTCTTGTTGAAATGCAAAGACTTTTTTCTGTAAATAGTCACTGTGTCCTGCAGTGTCATCTTGTTCTTTTGTAGTGTTGTCATGTGACGTCATTTGGTGCATGGCCATGAAATCTTCCATCATTTTGTCGTCAACATGTGGTTCCGCGCACAGCTGGCATGAAAATTTTCTTTGTGTTTTAAAAAAAAGGCAAATCTGGTAGAGAGGGAGCTTGGAGCAGGACCAGTGAACTCTTCGATGGCAATCGGTACACTTTAGAATTCTTTCTTTCTTGTTTACTTCACAGAAACATGCGTGTTTTTCATTGTCTTGTGTAGTTTTAGAACGCTGTTCTTTTTCAGTTATTTCTTTTGTTTGATCATCTGCTGTTTCGTTATCAGAGACCTCATAATTTGTCAACATACATTTTGAGTCATTGTTTTTCTTTTCCAGTATAATTTGGGGGTTCAAATGTCCTGCTTGCCTCATAGCCTCTTTGGCTTCTTCTAGTGATTCGTAGCCTCTGTGTACTGCTCCCGAGAATCCGTTGACCGACTTAGATGCTAGATTCCAGTTGTCGAAAATGCCAACAGATCTACCGACACTTACCGCATAAAATTGTTTATGCACACAGTTCTTTTTCATGGTGGTCATATTTCTTCACACTTGGATTGATGAAAATTGTGTTTGGCAATATTTTTCAATAGCATCGATTCAGGTTCTGTCGATTGTCCGCCATCTTGGATCTCGTGTGTGTGTGTGTGTGTGTGTGTGTGTGTGTCTGTCTGTCTCACACACACACACACACACACATACACACAAACACGCACACACACGCGAGCGCGCACTCACGCACGCACGCACACACGCACGCACGCACGCACACACACACACACACACACACACACACACACACACACACACACACACACACACACAGAGCGTGCGCGTGCGTGCGTCATCCTGCTTAGTTGGGCTGCATGAGGCGTCGATGTTCGATGTGCTTGTGGCGCCCTTGATAATTGTACAACACACGTTCTATACTTTTGCCCCTACTTTGATTCCGATTTGTCAGAATTTAGAAAGGATGCTTCAAAGTGCATATTCCAGGATACCATGTCTCTCTTAAATTTTGTACGAATTCTTATGTTAAGCCCAGTTGGCTCAATCCTGTAATTGCTGTTTCATGATCTTATTTTGTACAGTTGTTTGTTTTGACTTTTGATGTCTTTTTTTTTTTTTTTTTTAACAGTTTAGTTCTTACTTAGAGTTTCTCCTCATCACACATACACGCACACACGCACATGCACGCACGCGGGCGCGCACTCACGTACGCACGCTGCACGCACACACGTACGCACGCTGCACACACACACACAAACACACACGCACACCACACACACACACACACACACACCTTGTCTAATATCACATTTAGTGAAAAGACGTTAAATTGAAGAAGAAGAAGAAGAAGAAAAACAACAACAACAACACACACACACACACACACACACACGCGCGCGCGCACGCACGCACGCACGCACGCACGCACACACACACACACACACACGTGTGCATGAATGCATACCGAGTAGCCACTCAAACGCGCAGCCTGCCACGTACACACCCACATGCGCTCACCAACATACACATACGCGCGCACACACACACACACACACACACACTCGCGCGCTCGCTCGCACGAGCACACACACGCCTTCACGCACGCACACATGCATGCATGCACGCGCGCGCGCACACACACACAAACCACACACACAGGGGGAAGGGAAAGAACTCGCTTCATGTTGAATGAAAATATGGCAAGATTTGATTACCCTGTATAAGTAGAGAGACATGGATTGATTGATCGATTGATCTTTAATACACAAGGATGGAGATTTTAGGCCAAAGCCTAGTCTTACAATCTGTCCTTGTCATGCATACATTATTTCAACACATATCGTTCATACTGACAATTCAACATAACAACATGGTAATCTAATTCTACAATGATAAGCAAACTATTCATAAAAGCACTAATGAGATGGGGGATGGTAAAACAGAAGGAAACTTACAAACAAACAAACAAGACTACAGAGAGAGAGGTCAGAGGAGGGTGGGGAAGAGAGAATGGTAGATAGGGGAGGAGAAAAGGGATGGTAGACAGAGTGGGAGTGGGGATGAGCGATTTTAACGGAGAAGGTTTTATGTTTAGACGATTTATTCAAAGTATGGTTCACAGAAGACTTTGCGAATGGGCGCTAATCATTGTAATTGAATAATTTAATTACTGAGACATAAAATGTTTATGCAAATGTTCCTTGAAAAGTTTTAAAGTATTCATGTTTTGTAGATTCGGTGGAAGTGAGTTCCAGACATATGGTCCAGAGTAAGCTAGGCTTGTTTTGTATAGATCAATGCGTGGGTAGGGAAGAAGGAATTTCGTCGAGCCAGAAAAGCTGTTCGATCTTGTAAAAAGGGCATTGATATAACATGGCATAGTATCTGTCAAGATTGTAAACATAAATGATGCCTTGTTGAATTCCAGTTGCCTATTCAGAGGAAGTATGTTCAGCGCTTTTAGTTTTTCGTCTGTTGTTAGAGATACAGCTGGATGGAGTAGCTTTGCTGCACGTCTATGGAGAGAATTCAGCCTTTTTTGGTGGACGTCACTACTGCCGTCCCACACTGTTGAGGCGTAATTGACACGTGACATTATGTGTGCATTGAAGAAAAGTTTAAGCACATTACTGTTGACGTAGCGTTTTAATTGAGATAACAGGAAAAGGTGTTTTGAGACTACCTTGCAAACGTTATTGAGATGAGATTGCCATTTCAATTCTTTATCTATCGTTAACCCTAAAACACGATGCTCGTCTACCTGCTCGATAGAAGTGCCATTCAACTGAAGTTTTAGGCAAAGAGGAGTCAACTGGTGTTTTTGGCGGTTAGCTATAATCATAGATTTGGTTTTGGCTGGGTGTATGACCATTGAGTTTGAATGACACCAGTCTGACACGTCGTTTAGACTTTCCTGGAGAGAAGTTTCTATTGTCTGTAGATCACTACCATTCGTTTGGAGTGACGAGTCATCAGCAAATAAATCTGTCGTGACCTTTTCATCTGATACGGACAATGGTAAATCATTGATGAAGATGCAGAATAGTAGGGGGCCTAGTACAGAGCCCTGTGGGACTCCATGTCTGACAAAGTCTGAAGCGGAAGTTTTGCCATTAAGCACCACATACTGAGTCCTATCGTTCAAGTATGATTGGAATAATGAGATTGTCGGGGTATGGTTCAAGTAGACAGATAGTTTCTTTAGAAGAATGGAACGATCAACAAGATCAAACGCCTTTTTGAAGTCAAGAAAGACAACCCCTGTCATTTGTGATTGGTTCATATTTGAAAGCCATGAGTCACACATTCGTGATAATGCTGTGTGGCAGGAATGATTAGATCGGAATCCAGATTGGAATGGGTGAAATAGTTTGTTTTTCTCCATGAACTGAGATACGTGTGTGTGTATGTGTCTTTCAAGGGGTTTGGATAGAATCGAAAGTAAGGATATAGGTCTGAAATTATTTGGATCCGACAAACCATTTGATTTTGGAAGGGGGATCACTTTGGCGAGAGAGAGAGAGAGAGAGAGAGAGAGAGAGAGAGAGAGAGAGAGAGAGGTGCATGTGTATATATGCGCGCGCGTGAGCGTGTGTGTATGTGTGTCTGTGTGTGTGCGTG
>CM065742.1:2371082-2376082 GCA_033310375.1 Conus canariensis | reverse complement strand
TTGTCGATGGTTTCGTGGTCGTCGTCGTCGTCGTTGTGAGTCTGGCTGTTGTCGTTGTGGGTGTAGTTGTCGTCGTCGATGGTGTGGTTGTCGTCGTCGTTGGTGTGGTTGTCGTTGTCTTTGATGTGGTTGTCATCGTCGTTGGTGTAGTAGTTGTTGTTGTTGGCGTGGTTGTTGTTGTTGTTGGTGTAGTAGTTGTCGTTGTTGGCGCAGTAGTTGTTGTTGGTGTGGTTGTCGTCGTCGTTGGTGTAGTCGTTGTTGTTGTTGGCGTAGTAGTTGTCGTTGTTGGTGTGGTTGTCGTCGTCGTTGGTGTAGTCGTTGTTGTTGTTGGTGTAGTAGTTGTCGTTGTTGGTGTGGTTGTCGTCGTCGTTGGTGTAGTCGTTGTTGTCGTTGGTGTAGTAGTTGTCGTTGTTGGTGTGGTTGTCGTCGTCGTTGGTGTAGTCGTTGTTGTCGTTGGTGTAGTAGTTGTTGTTGGTGTGGTTGTCGTCGTTGGTGTAGTCGTTGTTGTCGTTGGCGTAGTAGTTGTCGTTGTTGGTGTGGTTGTCGTCGTCGTTGGCGTGGTTGTCGTCGTCGTTGGGGTCGTCGATGTGGTCGTTGTAGTGGTGGTGACAATATCAACACAGGCACCTTGTTCACACCACTGAACAACACACACACACACACACACACACACACACACACACAACACACACACACACCACACATGGGCGTGATGACGTTGTAAGTGTGTTCATGAAATGGAACGAGACACACACACACACACACACACACACACACACACACACACACATAATATTATATATAATATATATATACACCTATGGCCATCACAAACGCACACAACAGCGGTTTCAAACGGAACAGGTAGAGCAAGCAGCCCAAATACAGCTGATTGAGGTATAAACCCAAACCAACATCTTAGTACATACACAGTCGGCCAAGGGTTACCACCACTGAACCGGCCATTGAAGCCTCAAGCAAAACCACCAGGAGTTGAAGCACAACAGGACAGTCAGCTGCAGTCTTCATTCGACCAGCAGAGAGAATGATGAAAACAGAAGTGTCTCATCAACATGCTCGTTAGCCACTAAAGGGTTAATACACAACACCTGACCGATCAGTCATCACCCACACACACTCTCTCTCTCTCTTTCTTTCCCGGGGTCACGTGGTTTGACTCCAAGGGCGCCATTTATTTCAGCTGCGGCAAAAGTTATGTATTTTCCTGTGACAATGCCAGTTACTGGACTTCCAGCGACAGCGGAGACAGCCCTGAACGCCCTGCTGACGGACAATACCGTGTCCAGCTGGAAAATTTCAGGTGAAGGCAGCAAGACGGTGGTCGTTCTACGACTGAAGCCAGTCAGCACAGTGTCAACAACAATGGCGGATCCTGTGCTGAACCGGGGAACGCAAGTTCAGTACTACAGGAAGAAACCCCCAGCCAGGTGCGTCAAGATCAAGAGAGAGCCAAACAGCAGAACAGACGACGTGAACAGGGTTTTCTTTTATATTCATATTTTACTTTATTTTATGCTGACTGATGAGAAAGAGGATGATAAAGACGATGCTACGGATTTTTTTATTTTGGTCCGAGATTACATGACAGGGATATACTCTACGCTTCCTTTCATAATATATTCCGGCGTCAACCAGGCCCGAGAGATACAGACACCTGCAGTGTTGGTCAGGAAATTTGAGCTACACTCTCAGAGACGCATCCATAAAGTGAACGAAACTCGACTGTGTGGTCCCAGTCTTCCCAACTGAGCCCGTAGCAAACTCAACTCTGGGTAGGAGCCGGTCGGGGCTGAAAAAGACATGAACGGGTTGGTGCTGGTCTCGGAAACACCAGTGATGAAAATGAACTGACCGTACTTAACATCGAGTCAAACGAACACAGTACATTACAGGATATTACAGAAGAAAACATCATGCCTACATGCGATGATGATGACACCGCATTTTCAGAATGCTCTTCTGTCTTTGTGTTCTCGTCAGTCGGAGTGTAACTGTGATCCTGAAATCCAGCAGTCGGACGTCGACATAAGTGTTGAACAATCCATAGACAAAATAGTCGCCGGTTCTGGCACTGGGGTGGTACAGCATTATGTTGCTACTCTGACTGATCGACAGGTGCAGAGACGGTTGGGTGATCCGCACAGAAGTAAAGAGTTCCGGAAGACAGTAAACAAGTTGGGTATTTTTTGCTCCCATAAGAAAACCTAACACAGAGTAACTTTTATTCAAGACTGGCACAGCCTTTTAAACTTTAATAAAGTCAGACAAATACATAGACGAACAATCTAATAGTGGGGGAAAAAACAAGCACAGGCCAACCACTGAACTATCTTCATATTAATGACTTGGCAAAGATTTGGACTTAAGGAGAGGGGGGGATTTGAAGATGGAGAAACTGGGAACATGAAATTAAGAAAATATGTTACAGATATGAAAACTCTTCACTAGCTGCATAAGGGAACCATCGCAATCCCTTTTGAAGGCAGTATATTAGTATTGCCTGCTCCGAGGCCTTTCGTCCGCTGGGTCGGACTCATCAGGAAGACACGGCTGATTGTGTCTGCGCTCCTGGCACAAATAGAGACACACCACAGTCCATAATACTGTGGTGTTCTCACCACCAAGGGTGCAAAAAAGAATCCAATAGCACCCCCAAAGCAGCCAGCGAAGAGTAGTAAATGAAACCAAACGAAAGTGTGGGGAGGAAAAAAAGTTGCTGAAAAACTAAAGACATTATGCAAATAGTATAAAATGCAGGGGACAATCTTTGAGCCTATGCTTGAGGATCCACCCAAAGATGCAAGGGAGATCAAAAGACAAACACACAGACGGACAGAAACAAATACAAATAACCTCAATTTAATCCGGAAGGTTGTGCTTCATCGAACGGACAATAAGGGTGTGCTTCTGTGTGAGCCTGATGATATTGTGGAATATTCCCACGATCCGCACACGGAGGACGATTGCTGCTTCTGGCAGGAAGAAAGAAACATGTCGTCAGAAGAATGTGTCGAACTGGCCAGCCTCCGGAAAGGAAGACGCACTCGCAACACAGAACATGCAGGAATCAAAGCACGTGCTCTACGGCGGCTGCACGCTCTCCACGGATTGATCCAGTTCTACCTGGGGTGACCGTCATCTTCAGAACTGACAGTGAACGCATACCACTGACATTTTCTCGTACACGTTTTTTGTCATGTAAAGTGAAAGAAAAGTACATTGCTGTGGTATCCATGTCAGAAATCGAGTCGCGTTTTCGTAATTGTTCATCGCGCCGATTTGCTAAATGGGTTTAACAGCTTATTAGCATTAAAATTCGTTCATTCTCTTCTTTCCCATATCTCCCTCTTCCCCATTTCACTCTGTTCCTTTACCGCCCCCCCCCTCTCTCTCTCTCTCTCTCTCTGTCCACCCACCTTGCCGTCGTCGCATGGCGTGTACTCCTGGGGGAGGATATAGGTGCAGAAGGTGGGTCTGGAGGGGATCTTGCACAGCATGCCATAGCAGAGAGTCTGCAACCCCCCACCGCTCAGTCCTTGCTGCACCGACTGGGGAGGAAGAAACACACACAAGAACATATCACAGACGTCACTCTCTGCGTCATCCGCTATTTTACGTCATGCTTGAGATGGGGCTTCCCGCCCCCCCCCCCCCCCCCCAGTGTGTGTGTGTGTGTGTGTGTGTGTGTGTGTGTGTGTTGTTGTTGTTGTTGTTGTTGAGTTGCTGAGGGAGGTTGTTTCTGTGGAGGAGAAAAAGGACTGGGCCCAGGACTGATCCCTGGGGGACTCCTGACTCTACTGGGACGGCCTTTGAGGAAGCTCCATCAACAACCACCGCCTGCTGTCGGTTTGCCGGGAAGTTCTGAATCCATTCGTGGACCTGGCCAGTGATCCCGTAATGTCGGAACTTGTGGATTAGAAGGGAGGGGCAGACTTTGTCAAAGGCTTTCGAGAAATCCATCACAAAGACGTCTGACTGTTTCCCCTTTTCCATATTGCAGGATAGCTCATCCACAAGCCCCAGCAGTTGACTTTCACAAGATCTGCCTCGCTGGAAGCCGTGCTGTTCCTCGCGCAGGATGTTGTTTGCCTCTGCAAATCCCTAATTTGTTACAAATGTGCTCTAGGATTTTGCAGGCACACTCGTGAGGGAGATGGGACGATAGTTTTCAGGCCTGTATCGTTCACCCTTCTTGAACACCAGAGAGACGTTTGCCCTTTTCCAGTCTTTTGTACAATGCCTGTGTTTGTGGAGGACTGAAAGAGAAGCGTTAGAGCTGGGGCAATTTCATCACCAATTTCCTTCAGAAGACGAGGGGTGATTCTGTCTTGTCCAGGGGCTTTGCTCGGGTTTAGGCCTTTTAACAGCTTTCTGACTCCCGCTACTGAGATGTGGATGTGGTCACATGTGGGTCCTTCAGGCTCTGGGCTCATGCCAGTCCAGGACTCACAATCCTCTGGTGAGCAGGATAGTTTGCTGCTGAATGCTGACTGAAACTGTGCAGTCAGTACTTCTGCCTTATTCTTAGGTTCTGTAACTAGCTTACCAGCTACTTTCAATGGAGAGACACTGGCTATTGTTGTTGTTGTTGTTGTTGTTGTTTAGTCTGTTTAACGTCTGTTCACTAAAAGTGATATTAGATGGTGGGAAAGCATGGGGGAGAGGGGAAGGGATAGGGAGAGTGGGAAGGAGTTGACTGAAAAGTTTGAGATTTGAACGTACATGTGTTTGTCAGTACTTGCATGAGAGTGTGCAAGTGTTTGAAATACAATTGTTGCTTGGGGAAAATAGGTAAAAATGTTGTATGATTATAAAACAATGAGTATCAAAGCTAAGAACAGATGAAAATCAGTGAGAATCTACCAAACATGAAGCAGCAATAACGCATTAATCCTTTAACATCGAATTCACAAATAACACACTAAGAAAGCAACAGCCAACACATGGACTTGCTTGTAAGTATTATATTATATTATATT
>CM065742.1:2351082-2358582 GCA_033310375.1 Conus canariensis | reverse complement strand
ATATTGTAGCATCATAATGAAATCCAGGGGTAAAGATATTGTAATATCACAGTTAATTTCAAGGAGATACGTATGGGATTATTACAGTGGATTCCATGGAAACAGATATTTCAGTATCACAGCAGATCTAATAGAGGTAAAAACATGTCATTGGAACAGTTATGGCAGATGAATTCCATGGAAAGAGATATTTCAGTATCACAGAAGATTTCATGAGAGTAGATACTATAACATCACAGTAAATCTTACGGGAATAAACATTGCAGTATGACAATAATTCGATGGAAATAGACGTAACATCAGAGTATATTTTGAGGAAATAGTTTTGTATTACAATGAATTCTGTGGAGATAGAAAGTGTAACATCACACCGAATTTCAGTTGAATACATACTGTAAAATCACAGTAAATGACAAAGGAGAAGATATTGCAGATTTCAAATCGCCTAACGGAAGTGCCAACACAGGGTGCACAGAACAAACACAGGGAGACATCCTGGTTCATTCTGTGAGCTCTGTGTTGGCAGTTCTGCCGGACGATCCGGTGTCGTACGCACCATTCGTTCGGAGTTACGGGCGTGTGATTCATTTCATCATGGGAGGAAGAGTTACCTAACTTGTTCATTATTCATTCGTGAATAGAGACTAGCGACGTTTCCTCAAAGTAGTCTATTACTCTGGACTCTTCTGCTAAACCCAAACCTTAGCAAGATCATGGAATGATCAGTTCTTTGTTCACATCCGATGTCTGCACTTTCAACAAAGGAAACTACTTGATCTGAAATGGGAAAGAATTCGAGTCGCGCTTGCCGAAGAGGGTTATTCCTTGTTCAAGGAAATCTACGACTGTGTAGGTTTTGATTTCGTCCAAATATCATGTAATTCCAGATCGTTCATCATGTTATCTGCTTTTTTTTCTTGCTTTGGAGTTGTTGACATTTTCACGATTATAGTAACCTCTCGCTGGATCCAGCACTAGGTTCAAGTTTCCCCCTATCATTACATTACTTACACCTAAACGTGTGAGCACATACAGTAGTATCACAGTAAATTTCGGGGAAATAGATATTGTTTTATCACAGTAAGTTTCATAGAAATAGGTATTGTAATATTACAGTGAATGTTATGGAAATAGATATTGTAAATACCACTGTAAACTGCATGGGAATAGATATCATAGCATCAAAGTAAACTTCACAGGAACAGATATGCTCATATCTAGATATGCACTCCTTAGGAAAAGATATATATTCTACAAAGGAACAAATATATCCATAGGAATACAGTTCAGTTCGATGAAGTATACTGTAATACCACAATAAAATACGCTGGACCAGAAACTGCACCATTATGTAAATCTCATAGGTATAGATATCGTATTATTACAGCAAATTTCACCGGATACGATATTGTAGTATCACGGTAAATCCTATAAGAATAGATATAAGAACATCATAGTAAATTTCTACAGGAAGAATGTGTTATGAAAAAAACTGATGGGAACAGACATTTTAATATCACAGTAAATTTCATGGGATGCATATCATAATATCACAACAAATTTCATAGGAGTAGAACTATCAGTATCAAAGTGAATTTTCATGAGAACAGACAGTGTAGTATAAAAGTAAATCTCAAAGGAACAGATTATAAAGTATCACAGTTAATTTTTTTTGTATCGTTGTATCAAATTTATGGTATCGTTGAATCAAATCGGATTTGGTGGGAATAGATAATAAGTTCAGTCTCTCAGTAACTTTCATGGGAAAGGATGTTTTCTTATAAAAGTAAATTTCGTGGAATTGGATACTGTAATGTCACAGTAAATTTCACAGAAATAGATAATTGTGATACCACAGCAGATTCCAGGGGAATGGATGATGTGGTACCGCAGCAGATTCCAGGGGAATGGATGATGTGGCACCACAGCAGACTCCAGGGGAATGGATGATGTGGTACCACAGCAGATTCCAGGGGAATGGGTGATGTGGTTCCACAGCAGATTCCAGGGCAATGGGCGATGTGGTACCACAGCAGATTCCAGTAGAATGGATGATGTGGACCACAGCAGATTCCAGGGGAATGGGTGATGTCGTTCCACAGCAGATTCCAGGGGAATGGGTGATGTGGTACCACAGCAGATTCCAGGGGAATGGATGATGTGGCACCACAGCAGATTCCAGGGGATTGGGTGATGTGGTACCACAGCAGATTCCAGAGGAATGGGTGATGTGGTACCACAGCAGATTCCAGAGGAATGGGTGATGTGGCACCACAGCAGATTCTAGGGGAATGGGTGATGTGGCACCACAGCAGATTCCAGGGATTGGGTGGTGTGGTATCACAGCAGATTCCAGAGGAATGGGTGATGTGGTACCACAGCAGATTCCAGGGGAGTGGATGATGTGGCACCACAGCAGATTCCAAGGGAGTGGATGATGTGGTACCACAGCAGATTCCAGGGGAATGGGTGGTGTGGTACCACAGCAGATTCCAGGGGAATGGGTGATGTGGTACCACAGCAGATTCCAGGGGAGTGGATGATGTGGTACCACAGCAGATTCCAGGGGAGTGGATGATGTGGTACCACAGCAGATTCCAGGGGAATGGGTGATGTGGTACCACAGCAGATTCCAGGGAAGTGGATGATGTGGCACCACAGCCGATTCCAGGGGAGTGGATGATGTGGTACCACAGCAGATTCCAGGGGATTGGGTGATGTGGTACCACACTGGGAGTGCAGGCAAGAGAATTAATAATGATGCTTGCTCATACTCACGGCCTGAGCGAGGTAAGAGAAATACAGAGTGAGCTCGTCCACGGCTGTGGCGCCATAGTCCTCGACCCACCTTCAAGAACATGTAGGTGTAAACAACAGGAAATTCCTCTCTCTCTCTCTCTCTCTCTCTCTCTTCTCTCTCTCCTCTCTCTCTCTCTCTCTCTCTCTCTCTCTCTCTCATCCACATTTTTTAAAGGTATTTTTGAAAATATGTATGTTTGTTAGAAGTTTGTAAGTTAGTCGCTGGTCATGCTTAGTTAGTCCATTAGTGGGGCAAGGGCCGGATGAAAAAAAGCATGTGTTTGCTTATTGTTACCCTTGGAAATAAAGATCATCATCATCATCATCATCATCATCATCATCATCATCGTCAATCATCACACTCACACACACACACACACACACACACACACACACACACACACACCTCTCTCTCTCTCCTCTCTCACCACACACACACACACACACACACACACACACACACCTCCTCTCTCTCTCTCTCTCTCTCTCTCTCTCTCTCTCTCTCTCTCTCTCTCTCAGTGCTCCGAGAGGATTGTCCACTGCACCCCCCCCCCCCACACACACACACACCTAATTACAGGTCACTTACAACTGATATTCACTGAAGTCGACGATAAAGGCCGTCTCTAGAACGTGATTGGTCACGGCCTGACGTTTAGTCCGTCCTCCTCGACCTTGACCATGACCGTGACCTTGACCTCCCGATGTTGACTGTTGGTTGCGGGCATTTCGTTCCTGGTTGCGCCAGCCTTGATCTAATGCAAAGATTTTTTTCTGAGCCAATTATATTGGTAAATAGCTTTCGCGGGGCAAAAGTCATGGAATGATTTTAGGGGTGGGGTGGGAGGTGGGGGTGTGGTCTGAAACCTCTAGCCCAGTGACAGGAACCAAAATCTGAAAGCTCCGTAACATGCGTTCGGAGGAGGAGGAGGATGGGCGAGAGAATGGGGTGGGGGGTGAGCGGTGAGGGGTGTTGGGGTGGGGGATGGGGAGGCAAAAGGCATAAACAAAACCAAAAGCCTATACCTGACCAGCACAACATGTAAATAATGGACGGATGATGCATATCCTCATCTCCCTCCTTCCCATCTCCCCCACCCCCTTCCCTCTCCTTCCTCCCTAATTCCCGCTCTCTTTTTCTCCCAACCAATTCGTGCTTGATTTGAAAAGAAAAAAAAATCTTTTTCTTTCTTTTCTTTCTTTCCCCATTTTTTCTTCTTTTTTTTCTGCCAAGAACAAATTGAATCTGAAATCTCCCTCTTATCCTCGTCTCCCTTCCAACCATTCACCTGTATCCCTTTCACCCTCCTCCCCTAACCTCCTTCATCTGTATCCCTTTCACCCTCCTCCCCTAACCTCCTTCATCTGTATCCCTTTCACCCTCCTCCCCTAACTCCTTCATCTGTATCCCTTTCACCCTCCTCCCCTAACCTTCATCTGTATCCCTTTCACCCTCCTCCACTAACCTCCTTCATCTGTATCCCTTTCACCCTCCTCCACTAACCTCCTTCATCTGTATCCCTTTCACCCTCCTCCCTAACCTCCTTCATCTGTATCCCTTTCACCCTCCTCCCCTAACCTTCATCTGTATCCCTTTCTCTCCCCTAACCTCCTTCATCTGTATCCCTTTCACCCTCCTTCCCCTAACCTCCTTCATCTGTATCCCTTTCACCCTCTCCCCTAACCTCCTTCATCTGTATCCCTTTCACCCTCCTCCCTAACCTCCTTCATCTGTATCCCTTTCACCCTCCTCCCCTACCTTCACTGTATCCCTTTCACCCTCCTCCCCTAACCTCCTTCACTGTATCCCTTCCCTCCTCCCCTAACCTCCTTCATCTGTATCCCTTTCACCCTCCTCCCCTAACCTCCTTCATCTGTATCCCTTTCACCCTCCTCCCCTAACCTTCATCTGTATCCCTTTCGCCCTCCTCCCCTAACCTCCTTCATCTGTATCCCTTTCACCCTCCTCCCCTAACCTTCATCTGTATCCCTTTCCCCTCCTCCCCTAACCTCCTTCATCTGTATCCCTTTCACCCTCCTCCCCTAACCTCCTTCATCTGTATCCCTTTCACCCTCTCCCCTAACCTCCTTCATCTGTATCCCTTTCACCCCTCCCTCACCTCCTTCATCTGTATCCCTTTCACCCTCCTCCCCTAACCTCCTTCATCTGTATCCCTTTCACCCTCCTCCCTAACCTCCTTCATCTGTATCCCTTTCACCCTCCTCCCTAACCTCCTTCATCTGTATCCCTTTCACCCTCCTCCCCTAACCTCCTTCATCTGTATCCCTTTCACCCTCCTCCCTAACCTCCTTCATCTGTATCCCTTTCCCTTCCTCCTCCCCTAACCTTCATCTGTATCCCTTTCCCCTCCTCCCCTAACCTCCTTCATCTGTATCCCTTTCGCCCTCCTCCCCTAACCTTCATCTGTATCCCTTTCACCCTCCTCCCCTAACCTCTTCATCTGTATCCCTTTCACCCTCCTCCCCTAACCTCCTTCATCTGTATCCCTTTCACCCTCCTCCCCTAACTCCTTCATCTGTATCCCTTTCACCCTCCTCCCCTAACCTCCTTCATCTGTATCCCTTTCACCCTCCTCCCCTAACCTCCTTCATCTGTATCCCTTTCACCCTCCTCCCCTAACCTCCTTCATCTGTATCCCTTTCACCCTCCTCCCCTAACCTCCTTCATCTGTATCCTTTCCCCTCCTCCCCTAACCTTCTTCATCTGTACCCTTTCACCTTCCCCCCTCCTCTCTATCCTTCACCCCCCCTAACCTTCATCTGTATCCCTTTCACCCTCCTCCCCTAACCTTCATCTGTATCCCTTTCACCCTCCTCCTCTAACCTTCATCTGTATCCCTTTCGCCCTCCTCCCTAACCTCCTTCATCTGTATCCCTTTCACCCTCCTCCCCTAACCTTCATCTGTATCCCTTTCACCCTCCTCCTCTAACCTTCATCTGTATCCCTTTCGCCCTCCTCCCTAACCTCCTTCATCTGTATCCCTTTCACCCTCCTCCCCTAACCTCCTTCATCTGTATCCCTTTCACCCTCCTCCCTAACCTCCTTCATCTGTATCCCTTTCGCCCTCCATCCCTAACCTCCTTCATCTGTATCCCTTTCCCCCCCTCCCCTAACCTCCTTCATCTGTATCCCTTTCACCCTCCCCCCATCCACCGCCCCCACCCTCATCCCCACCCCCTCCTTCTTTGCCGAGTTTCGCTTTACAATATTGGGGGGTCATTATAGATCTCTGAAATCAAATTCGAACACTATCACCACCACCATCTCCCAAAACCAATCTCTTCTCCCTCGCCTCCCCGCACCACACCTCCTTCCCACCCTTCCTGCACGAACGATCGTTCCTGAAATAGAAGACCAACAAGGAAACAAACAACTGAAATCAAACAAAAACAAACACAAACAACACACAACAAAAAACAAAGCGTGATACCTCGGTGGGTGTCAGATACGGAGTCTCCAACAAAAGACACGGAGGAGTCGTCACGCCGAAGGGAGAACACTCGGTGTCGCTTCCGGTTTCCCGAGGCACGCCGGGACCGTCGCTCGGTCTCAGGGGAGATCATCAACTCCTGCCGCTCGTGTACGAAACTGCCGTCCTGCCATGAGAAGCCATTGCATGTTCTCTCTCTCTCTCTCTCTCTCTCTCTCTCTCTCTCTCTCTCTCTCTCTCTCTCTCTCTCTCTTTCTCTCTCTCTCTCTCTCTCTTTTTTTTTTTTTTAATGGAATCCGACTAAAATGGCCACTAATGTTGTTCAACTCCTGGAACAATGTGCGGAACATTTTGAGCAGTCACAACCGGTGGCTGCCCCTTTGCCCGATCCAACCCCCCCCCCCCCCCCCCCCCGCCCCTTCATTGCATCTCCTACCTCTAAGCCCCTCTGCCCTCACCCTCCTTACCTCTGTCCCTCTCCATCCTCAACATTATGTCACAGCAGCAGCATTCATCGTTTCCATTAGTCAACCGAAGATTTGTTCCTGTGTTTCAAAGATTGTCCACATCAACCTCCACCCTCCCCTCCCTGCATACTCCGCCACCCCTACATACTCTTCCCCCCTCCCCCCCTCCCCTCCCACACCCACACACCATCACCACCACCATATTAGAAGCCCACGTCCACACACACACACAACACACACACCACAACACACACACACCGCTCACACACCGCTCCCCTATAGGCTATAAGCATTTCTCAAAGTGTACGCATATATATATAAATTAAATACACAACAACTAAAAATCAACTACACACCAAAAACATATATATACATACATATATATATATACCATAAAATATAAAGTAATACCAAAGAAGATACAAGAAGAGTGAAGAGAGAGAGGGAGAGGAGAGAGAGAGAGAGAGAGAGAGAGAGAGAGAGAGAGAGAGACTGACCAGTGAATATTGACCATCATCAGTTCGTCGTACAATGACAGCTGCAAATCGGCTTGGGTCAGTGTACACTGCGCTATCCTGAAACCCAGGAAGTGCATCTGAATAAAATATACAAAATTCAAATCATTGAATTGAAATGTGAAACTGCATGTTAACGACAACATCATGGATAGGTTACAAGTTAAAAGCCTTAAGCAAAATGTACAGAAAAATATCATGCAAAAAAAAAATTGTATTCCACTTGATTCATATGCTGATGAAGTAAACAAACTGATTAACATACTA
>CM065742.1:2338582-2348582 GCA_033310375.1 Conus canariensis | reverse complement strand
ACAGACAGACAGACAGACAGACAGACAGACAGTGGGGGTCCACATGCGTACCACCATCTTGAGGATAGGCAGGGCGGGCCGGCCCTGGCCGTTGGCCAGCACAGGGCTCAGCAATGAGTGTCTGGTGAAGCGGAGGACAACGGGCACTTCCTCTGTCTGTGACGACACGGCAAGGACCAGTGACGTCGGCATGGGACTGACGTCATCGTCATAGCTGGCGCTGCGCTTCTCTCGCGATTCATACAGCTCCCGTAAGACAGTGACCTCCACTGGTTCTGCGGGGCCCCGAATGGGAAGCGAAGCAAGCAGTGAACACAGAGGAACGAAAAAATAAGGCGTGAAGAGAGAGAGAGAGACTCAAGACTCAAGACTCAAGATATTTTATTCATATTAGGCCTCGGCCCATCATGAAGGGGAATGTGAACATGTAACTGAGTAAAGATATATAACAGATTCAAAATACAAGTTAACGATGATATAAATGTATTCGTGTACCTTTCAAGAAGTCACAACATCTCTCATTTTAAATCCTTTATACAAAAACAAAGAAAGACTACGCACATCTTCAGGTTTGGTCGATGACATTAGCAAAACTCAGTTTAAACAGTGAAGGATGTCTATAGTATTTAGGCTTAATTAAAGTTTCTCGTATATGTTTAAGAGCTGGGCAACAGAGAACAAAATGCACCTCACTTTCTTCGCTTTCAGTACATAAGGGGCAAATTAAATCGTTGAACATAGACGTTTTGTATCGGAAGCGATGTAATGCCAGCTCAGAAATCCCGAGCCTAAATCTAGTCGTAATATATTTTAAGTGCCTATCAATATCTAAATGTAAGTAAGGTTTTAAACTGTGGTCACAGCAAAAGGCTCTATACAAGCTGAATCTATCACTAGTTTGAATATGATCGGACCAAGTTTGCCACCTACAGTCAATCATCCTTTGCTTGAAACAACATATGAAATCATGAACATTTCCAACGCCTTGACTTGCCCAAACAAATCCAAATCCATATTTAAACAAACATAAGCGTACATTTGTTACCCAATTTTTCTTACCTTTTATATCAAGGTCAAATAACATATCATAAGCTTTGCGTGGAATCCTGTGATTCTCCATTTGTATCAGCTTAAGCCAGTAGCGAATACACTTAACAGCAGAATTTATATATATTGGATAGCGATTGGTTTCACCATAAACAAGGTCATTGGGTGTTCGCCTGTCTACTCCTAAAAATTTCTTCTTCAACGCAAATAAATGGACTGATTCACAATGGACAACAGCGTTGTCTAGGCCCCATAATTCAGAGCCATACTGCACAACTGGGTGTATCTGAGAATCAAACAATTTCATAAATAAATTAAAAGAGTTGTTATCTAACATGTATAACCTTTTAAGAAGATAAATCAAAGCATTCTTAGCTCTGCTTGCAAGGTCATTGCATGCAGCAGTGAAGCTCAATCGCGTAGAGAAAAAAAATTCCTAAATATTTATACGCATTAACCACAGGCATTCTTTCACCGTTATACAACCATTTTTCTCTCACACTCAAATATCCACCCTTCCGAAATACTATGATATTGCTTTTAGTCACATTAACTTTAAGTTGAAGAGATGCAGCGGCGTGTTGTAAGCTGTTCAGTTGTGTTTGCAGACCTGTAACTGTCTCTGCCATCAAAACGACATCGTCAGCCAACAACAGAATAAATAATTCGAATGCATCTAGTGAAAATCGAGCGCCATGTCTTCCTTTATTAATTACTTCAACCGCCAGTTCGTTAATGAAAAGAGAAAACAGAACAGGGCTGCAAGCATCTCCTTGCCTTAATCCTGATGTGCAGGCAATGTAATCAGTTAACATAGAACCACATCGAACTCTGGCTTTGACATCATTGTACATGTTTTTAATGCATCTGAATAATTTACCTTTAATGCCATTTTTTAAGAGAATTGGCCAAAGAATATTTCGATTTATCGTGTCAAAAGCTTTTTCGAAATCAATAAATGCAACATACAATTTTCGATTATAACAAAGCTGTTTCTGTACGAGAGCTAGTAAAGAAAACATATGGTCGACTGTTGAGTATCCTCTCTTAAATCCAGCTTGATAATCACCTGTGATATTGTGTTCATCCACCCATTCTTGCAGTCTATTATTTATCACTATACCAAATAATTTACTACTAACATCACTCAAGGAAATTCCCCTATAATTGTTGGGATCACTGATATCACCCTTCTTGAAAATAGGTTGAATAACAGATTCAAACCAGTTCTCAGGAAACACACCATTATCAAATAGCTTATTAAACAATTTCAGAAGGAAGTATACAACTTGATCATTCGAATTCTTGAAAAGCTCGGCAATAATGCCATCGGGACCAGCTGCTTTATGGTTTTTTAGTTTTCTAAGTGCTAGCAATATTTCATCTTTAGAGATCGGACGATTCATATAGCCTTCCATTTCAACTTCAGCTGAATACTCATTTACTGTGTTGTCAGCATCCGTCTCCAGCAAGGCTTTAAAGTGTTGAAACCAGGAGTCGACTGATATATTATTTCTAGGCTGTTTTCTTTTGAAGGACGCGTTATGAACAACGTCCCAAAATTCTTTTTGGTTTCCCACTGTCGTTACCAGTTTATCTAGTAAAGCCTTGTTGAATTGTTTCCTCTTCCGCTTTAGTAAATTTTTATATTCACGAAGAGAGAGAGAGAGAGAGAGAGAGAGAGAGAGAGAGAGAGAGAGAGTGTGTGTGTGTGTGTGTGTGTGTGTGTGTGTGTGTGTGTGTGTGTCTGTATGCCTGCGTGCGTGCGTGTGCGTGTGCGTCTGCGTGTGCGTGTGTGAGTAGGTATTTTCAAATAACATAAAATGATAATGAATGAATGAATGAATGAATGAATGAATGAGGAGTAGGACCTCAACGACGGTAATGATGATAATGATGATGATTAAGATGGTTATGTTGAATGAATGAATGAATGAATGAATGACGCAGAAGAAGGAGAAGAAGAAGAAGAAGAAGAAGAAGAAGAAGAAGAAGAAGAACAACAACAACAACAACAACAACAAGAACAAGGACAAGAACAAGAAGAACAAGGGGAAAAAAAACCCTACCTGCATCTTTGAAAGCTGAAACAGCGGCCAACACCCCACAACACAGCAAGCACTGGAGAAACGTCATAGCTGTTCCTTTTACTTCTTATTCCAATGCCCACTATATTCGTATAGACACACAACTCCAAGCGTCGTCAACAGCTCCAAGAAAAGAACCACACCCAAAGACAATGACCGACAAACCAAAAGCGTAGACGTCGTGGGTATCGAAACGAAAAAAAAAAAAGAGAAGATTCACTCCTCTCCTGTTGTGAATGGTTGAGATTGTCCGTATTTCTCAACTCTGGGAAGGTTGTTTTTTTTTTTAATTTCAAGTAAGGGTCGTGTTCCTTCCAAACTCCACAGACCCTGTCGACTCAAGTCTACTGAGCGGTTTCAAGATTTCTCACAGTACTTGCCGACTTTATGTAAAAGACTTTATCCGACAAACGATTGTGAAATTGCGAAGACCCGCGAAGGGTCACGATCGTGTAAGCCGTTGGGTAAACTGGACAAACATGACTCAAAGCGGGTGACGAAACGGCGAGCACGTACCCCGGACACGCAGGCTTTCTAGCAGCTAAGGTGGGTTGTTTCTCTCTCTAAAGGACTAGGAAGGTTTTGACCAGTCATTCGGATTGGTACACGGGTGAGTGAGCACAAGAGAGAGCTGTCGGTCACGCTCCAGTGTTAGTTCTACTAGGAAGTGGAGGGAGAGAGGGGAAAGGGGAAAGGAGGGGAGGTGTGGGGCTGGGTGACATGCGGTTTAGCGTTCGGAGAGACGGGGGGGGGGGGGGGGGGGGGGGGGGGGGGGTAAGAAGTAGAGGAGAGAGAGAGAGAGAGAGAGATGATGAATGAATGAATGATAGTTTATTCACGTAGGCCTCAGTCCCTCGTGAAGGGGTAAATGTGCAATACACAACGCTTTATCATATCAAATCAAAACAGTGCATCAACGACTATGGCAATCATATCATGCAGCACTCTGAAGTAGCTATTTCTCTATATTGAAAAGCCTTTTACAAAAACAATGAAAAACTGCGTGTAACATCAGGTTTAGTACATGCCATCACTAAACTTAGTTTGAACAGACAGGGCTCTCGATAACATTTAGGCTCCAAAAACTGTTCTTTAGTTTCTTTCAGCCTTTGGCAACAAAGAGAGAGAGAGAGAGAGAGAGAGAGAGAGAGAGAGAGAGAGAGACGGTGGAGAATGTTAAGTGTAAGGATTTCTGGCGCGATGAGTTGGCCATGAAGGTGTCCAGATTGGTGTTGGCATGTGTCCAACGTGGTCTGGACAGACGAGGTTGTGAAAGGATCAGCGGAATGATCTGGTGTTTCTGATCTCATTCCTTGTAATTAAATGCGATTAAATGCTTCATGCTTTTTCTTGACGGTTTGGGATTATTCCTTAGGTGCTTGCGTATTCGTAGGAGCAAAAGAAATGACGCGAATGTTATTACGCAATTTTGGGTCATACGTCATTACTAAAAATCTTCAGAACACTGTGTGTGTCAAAAATAAATAAAACAAAACTATTTTTTATGGTATTGATAGATTAATATTTGAGATGGTATATTTCTTTTTTTGTTTTGTTTTTAATCTTGCAAGCTTCGACCAAATTAATAGAAACCTACATCCAGAAATTGTGAGAGAAAAGTTCCAATATTGTCACGACAAGATAAGGTATCTATGGGTATGATGTTACTGAAGAACGCAGACTACCACTGCTATAGTTCAAAACAGATGTACTTTGATACACTTAACCACAAGTTTTGCTTTTGAAAGTAAATATGCATTATTTTGTTCAAGTGTTTTCTAAGTCAACTGAGCAAACTTAACAAAACGTAAAGCGAGGGAGAGACTTCGTTCTGTCGCTTAAGTTGTTTTGTTTTGTTTTGGTTTGGTTTGGTTTGTTGTTTGTTATGTTATCTACTAGTTTTCTTGTAGGCCTTTTTCAAATGCGGAATGGTTAAAGGAGTAGATTCCAAAATCGGAAGTTTCAAAATGTCAGTGTCGTAATACTTGTTCTGTGAAAACCAACTTTTCACTCATCATTTCATGTGTGTTTTCCGATTTTTGTTGTCTAATTTATTAATCAAATAATCATATTTTCCGGTCATGGTAGGACGTAGGAATTCGGTTTCATGACGTATGCTTACGCAGTTCAAGATCTTCACAGCTGTCGGTCCTCTTTTCGCTCGTCTTCTCTGTTCTTGTGTCTGTTCATCTGTCCATCGGTGTTGTGTGTCGTTGTGCGTGGTGTGGGGGTGCGTGTGGGGGTGTGTGTGTGTGTGTGTGTGTGTGTGTGTGTGTGTTCATAACCAAAAAGAAGAAAAAAAAACAAGGAAAAAGGTGTGAGTGGAAACAATAATGAAAGAAGGTCAGGCACACTGCATTATATCACAAAAAGAAAGTCTAAACCCGGGCACACTGCATTATATCACAAAAACAAAGTCTAAACCCGGGCACACTGCATTATATCACAAAAACAAAGTCTAAACCGGGCACACTGCATTATATCACAAAAACAAAGTCTAAACCCGGGCACACTGCATTATATCACAAAAACAAAGTCTAAACCCGGGCACACTGCATTATATCACAAAAACAAAGTCTAAACCCGGGCACACTGCATTATATCACAAAAACAAAGTCTAAACCCGGGCACACTGCATTATATCACAAAAACAAAGTCTAAACCCGGGCACACTGCATTATATCACAAAAACAAAGTCTAAACCCGGGCACACTGCATTATATCACAAAAACAAAGTCTAAACCCGGCACACTGCATTATATTCACAAAAACAAAGTTCTAAACCCGGCACACTGCATTGTATTACAAAACAAAGTCTAAACCCAGGCACACTGCATTATATACAAAAACAAAGTCTAAACCCGGCACACTCAATTTATACAAAAACAAAGTCTAAACCAGGCACACTGCATTATATTACAAAAACAAAGTCTAAACCCAGGCAACTGCATTATATTACAAAAACAAAGTCTAAACCCACTGCATTATATCACAAAAACAAAGTCTAAACCGCACACTGCATTATATACAAAAACAAAGTCTAAACCACAGCATTGTATTATCAAAAACGAAGTCTAAACCACACTGCATTATATTACAAAAACAAAGTCTAAACCCAGGCATACTGCATTATATTACAAAAACAAAGTCTAAACCACTACATTATATTACAAAAACAAAGTCTAAACCAGCACTGCATTGTATTACAAAAACAAAGTCTAAACCCAGGCAACTGCATTATATTACAAAACAAAGTTTAAACACCACTGCATTTATTACAAAAACAAAGTCTAAACCCAGGCATCACTGCATTATATTACAAAAACAAAGTTCTAAACCCAGGCAGCTGCATTTATTACAAAAACAAAGTCTAAACCTAGGCATACCGCATTATATTACAAAAACAAAGTCTAAACCCAGGCATACTGCATCATATTACAAAAACAAAGTCTAAACCACTGCATTATATTACAAAAACAAAGTCTAAACCACTGCATTATATTACAAAAACAAGGTCTAAACCTCAGCATTGTATTACAAAAACGAAGTCTAAACCACAGCATTATATTACAAAAACAAAGTCTAAACCCAGGCATACTGCATTATATTACAAAAACAAAGTCTAAACCACTACATTATATTACAAAAACAAAGTCTAAACCACAGCATTGTATTACAAAAACAAAGTTTAAACCAGGCATACTGCATTTATTACAAAACCAAAGTCTAAACCACTGCATTATATTACAAAAACAAAGTCTAAACCCAGGCATACTGCATTATATTACAAAAACAAAGTTTAAACCCAGGCATGCTGCATTATATTACAAAAAAAAGTCTAAACCACTGCATTATATTACAAACACAAAGTTTAAACCTAGACATACTGCATTATGTTACAAGAACAAAGTCTAAACTACTGCATTGTATTACAAAAACAAAGTCTAAACCCAGGCATACTGTATTATATTACAAAAACAAAGTCTGAATCCGGGCACACTGCATTATATTACAACAACAAAGTCTAAACCGGGCACACTGCATGATATTACAAAACAAAGTCTGAACCCGGGCATGACTGCATTATATTACACAAGATGCAAAGCATCTAAACGTACTCCCAGTTTATCTTGAATACGCTGAGATATTCCATAAAGAGGAAAAACCGTCTTGGGCTGGTGTAACCGTTAGTAAATGGCTATTCTGGTGAACATAGGCCATCATCTGTGACCTATAATGAACATACTTACAAATTTCAGAAAGATCGGCCAAGTACTTTCTGAGATATTCCATAAAGAAGAAAACCATTATGGGCCGTTAGTAACGGCTATAATAGTAAACTTAAACATTGGGCATCATCCGTGACCGATAATAAACATAACTACAAATTTTCAGAAAATCGGCCAAGTGCTTTCTGAGATATTCCATGAAGAAAAAAAAAACGTTAGGGCCGTTATAGCCGTTAGTAACGGCTGTAAGCAGTAAACTAAACATCGGGCATCATCCGTGACCACAATAACATACCTGGAAATTTTCAGAAAGATCGGCCACGTAATTTCTGAGATATTCCATAAAAAAGAAAAACCGTTATGGGTCGTTATAGCCGTTAGTAACGGCTATAACGGTAAACTAATACGTCGGGCATCATCCGTGATCCATAATAGACATAACTACAAATTTTCAGAAAGATCGGCCAAGCACTTTCAGAGATATTTCATAAAGAAGAAAAAACCGTTATGGGCAGTTATAGCCGTTAGTAACGACTATAACGGTAAATTAAACATCGGTATCATCCGTGACCCATAGTGAACATACTTACAAATTTTCAAAAGATTGACAAAGTGCTTTCCGAGATATTCCATAAAAAAGAAAAACCGTTATGGGCCCTTATAGCCGTTAGTAACGGCTATAACGGTAAACCGAAACATCGGGCATCATCCGTGACCCACAATGAACATATCTGCTAATTTTCACAAAGATCGGCCAAGTACTTTCTGAGATATTCCATGAAGAAGAAAAACCGTTACAGGCCGTTACAGCCGTAAGTAACGGCTCTAACGGTAAAATAAAACATCGGGCATTATTCGTGATCCATAATGAACGCGCCTGCTAATTTTCACAAAGATCGGCCGAGTACTTTCTGAGATATTCCATAAAGAAGAAAAATCGTTACAGGCCGTTACAGCCGTTAGTAACGGCTATAACGGTAAACTAAAACATCGGGCATCATCCGTGTCCCATAATGAACATGCCTACAAATTTTCAGAACGATCGGCCCAGTAGTTTTGTCTTGAGCGAGTGGAACACATTTTGACCACGGACGGACGGACGGACGACACACACACACACACACACACACACACACACACACACACACACACACACACACACACACAGCATTTCTTCGTTCCTATTCTAAAGTACTCCCTGTTCAAAAAGAACTGGGAGTACAAAAACAGTCTTTGAAGAACAGCGGACACAAGATGAACAGTGAAGTACACCTAAGACATTTTCGTGACTGCTGGTGGAGTTCCTTCCTTAGCATAGTAGGAATGAATGACTGCGGGAGTCAGGGTGTGACCAGTCTGTTTCAAGACCAGTGGTCACTCAGGATAAACAAAGTCAGTGGAGCATGGCGGGTACCACGGTGGGTGTGTCCTGGTTACACTGAAGCGATCGTGCATGACGTAGCACTAACAGCTTTCCGGTCCGTTTGGTACAGCTGGATCGTGAAACGAGGTCACTTGGGGTCAGAGGGAGTAACAGTTTACAGACTGCTTCAGGTAATGAAGAACTGTCTGTTGTCTGTGTGTGTGTGTGTGTGTGCTGTGTGTGTTGTGTGTGTGTGTGTTTGTGTGTGTTTTGTGTGTAAATTGATCAGTTCTCACCATTTTTTTTTTTTTTTATTTCTCTGGCATTTGCTTTGAGTACGTAATGATTATTTTGCATTGATGAATCTCCTTCATACAATTCGCAATTACCATGTTTATGTATATGTGAAATTTTCATTACAAAAATTAACCTATACATGCTCGGCACGCTTACATTGAGGAATAAAAAGAAACACACCACAGCTCTAATGGGAAAATACACGCTTTCGCTTCCTCTTCTTTAGCACACCACACACACACACACACACACACACACACACAACACACACACACACCACAACACACACCAACACACAGATATACATAAATATATATAATATATATATACAGTCACACACATAATGTGTGTAAGCGTGGTTCGTGTGTGTGTTGAGAGAACGAACGAACGGACGAACGAATTTTATTTTAAGAGGGTAATGGACTAAGCATGAATGCTTTTTTACATCCAGCCCTCTGGGCAAGAAAAAAAATCGATATATAGTAAAAAGCAAATCAAACAAACTCACATGAAAAAATGCAACAATTGCTTGCATGAGAACCTTTGACAAAAAGAAGAAAGAAGAAAAAGAAACCAATAAACACCACCACCACCACTACCAACAACAACAACAACAAGAAAACAAAATGATCAGGGCAAGAGGGGGGGGGGGGGGGGGCGGTGAATGGAGAGAGAGAGAGAGAGAGAGAGAGAGAGAGAGAGAGAGAGAGAGGAGGAGAGAGAGAGGAGACCAACGGACCGACCGACCGACTGGCGATAGATAGTCAGAGATAAAGGAAGAGAAAGACATTGAAGCAGACATGGAGAAACACCCGCGAAAAGCTTTGAAAAAACACATTAATGGCATAGGATGATCAGTGCAATTTACGTAGAACTGAGTCAGCTTCGAACATCGCATGTTTGTTAAATTAAATCTGAATTGAGAATTTTCAATACATTTTAGGGTATAGTGCAGTCAAATCTGAGACATTCATAAG
>CM065742.1:2271082-2328582 GCA_033310375.1 Conus canariensis | reverse complement strand
CAGACACACCATTATCACTTACGACATTGCTAAAGCAGACATACCATTATCACTTACGACATTGCTAAAGCAGATGTAGCATCATCACTTGTTACATTGCTGGAGTAGACATGACTACGTCACTTATGAGTCAGTTGGAGTGTTGTCATCACGTATAATATGACTGCTATGGCGCACATGACGTCATCACTCACGATATCGCTAAAGCGTACATACTGTCGTTACTAATGACATCGCTAGAGCCGGAGTGTAGTTAACACGCTAGATCTGTGCCATTGCTGAAGAGGACTAGCTGTCATCACTCATGACTTATCAAAGCGGACATGCTGTCATCACTTCTTATATCACTAAAGAAAGAGTATCGTCATCATTTACGGCATTTCTAAAGCGGACATGTCATTTATGGCACTCTTAATGCAGACGTGTCATCATCATTTATGACACTCCTAAAGTGGATGTGTTGTCATCATTTATGACACTTCTAAAGCGGATGTGTCGTCATCATTTATGACACTCCTAAAGCGGATGTGTCATCATCATTTATGACACTCCGAGAGAAGACGTGTCATCATCAGTTTGTGATGGTGCGCTAGATCTCAGGACCCACATTTTCACCTCCATTTTCGAGTTTTCAGGTTTTTGCACTCTTCAGCTCTCTCCCTGTGGATCCTCGTCTTCATTTTGGATCTCTCTCTCTCTCTCTCTCTCTCTCTCTCTCTCTCTCTCTCTCTCTCTCTCTCTCGCCTGTCTTCATGTCTCAGCAAGTGTTCAAGATTTCAAAGTCCTTTTGTACCAGCAGAACTATCCCGCATTCAATCCCATTTCAGGCGAACTGTTTCTGACCATAAATCCAATCAGACAGAAACAAATCCAGTCCCTTTTTTTTCACGGGATTTACATAGTGACTGTGGTGTGGTACCTCAGAAGACAAAATTAACATATTCAAAAATGACCAGAAAGACCAATCACACGAAAACACCCATTCAATAGTTTCTCATCATGGAACCTTTCGGGTGCACAGCCGTCCACACCTTACGAATTATGAGACAGGTGACGTAGCAAGCTAAGATGGCCCGCTAGAAACAGGAACCACGGACAATTCGCTGTGGCCACGATGGTGATGAAGCACACGACAGATGTCACAGATGATCCATCCCTGCTGGAGTGACTTCCCTTGTCGGTCCGTGAGTAGCAAATGCTTCCTTCACGTCATTTCCTCCTCGTGTTGCAGACAGTTCATTCATAGTTGTATGAGTCGCTAGTAAAGGAAAACTTCTTCGATCAATTTAATTCAATTTGGGGCGAGTGGGGGAGGGGGAGACAGATAATGCATACTCCCACTCGTTAAAAATGTGCAGCAGATGAATTTGGAGCAATTGCCAGTATAAACATAATTTGATGGCCTTTTATTTTCTTTGATTTAATCCCTGATGGTATACACTCATGTTAAGGGTCAAATTTTGTTCTTGTTGATATTCTCAAGCGATCATGTACACATTGTGTTTTGGTAGTGCTCTTAGGGGGTCACAGCAACTTTTTATTGTACACTTAGGCGGTTAACTTCGACTATATATTGGATAGCTCATTTAGGGGGTGACTGGAGATTGTTGGTAGTGCTTTTAGAGGGGGGAGGAGGAGGAGGAGGAGGAGGAGAGAGAGAGAGAGAGAGAGAGAGAGAGAGAGAGAGAGAGAGAGAGAGAGAGAGAGAGAGAAGGGGGGGGTCCACCGCAAATAGCTAGTGTTCTTGATAGTTCTCGCAGGAGGATACTGGAAATTGTGTTCTTGGGAACGCTCTCAAAAGGTCACTAAAGATGATATTTTTGAATGCATTCTCAGGGTATCATATGAAGATTGTGTTCTTGATCGTGCTCTCAAAGGATCACTGCAAAACATGTTCTTGATAGCATTCTGTCAAGGAGTCATTGCAGATTGTACTCTTGATGGCACTCTGAGAGGATCACTGCACATTCGGTTCTTGATGGTACGTATAAAGAGTCACTGCAAATGGTGCTCCTGACAGAATTCCCAAGAGTCACTGCAGATTATGTTCTTGAAAGCAGTCCGGGGGTGGGGATGAGGGGGGGGTTACTAAAGGTCACTAAGGATTATATCCTTGAAAGTAGTTCTGCATACTGAGCTCCTGTGACTACCCTTGAGGGAATTGTTCGTGCAGTCTTTTTCTACCGCTCTTGGGGATGGGGTTGGCGGGTTGGGGTAGGGTGGTGGTAGTGTCCAGTGTACTGAATGAGGCGATCTTGAAACATGTTTTCAAAGGAAAACGATCTAGATTTTCTTTCTTTCTGTCGTTTATTGCTGATCTTTTAGCGTGGATGGGGTGGATTTTGTGGATTCTGTCGTTTATTGCTGATCTTTTAGCGTGGATGGGGTGGATTTTGTGGATTCTGTCGTTTATTGCTGATCTTTTAGCGTGGATGGGGTGGATTTTGTGGATTCTGTCGTTTATTGCTGATCTTTTAGCGTGGATGGGGTGGATTTTGTGGATTCTGTCGTTTATTGCTGATCTTTTAGCGTGGATGGGGTGGATTTTGTGGATTCTGTCGTTTATTGCTGATCTTTTAGCGTGGATGGGGTGGATGTTGTGGATTCTGTCGTTTATTGCTGATCTTTTAGCGTGGATGGGGTGGATTTTGTGGATTCTGTCATTTATTGCTGATCTTTTAGCGTGGACGGGTGGATGTTGTGGATTCTGTCATTTATTGCTGATCTTTTAGCGTGGACGGGGTGGATGTTGTGGATTCTTTTCATGTGTCCCAAGCCCCAGACAGAGGTTTGACTCGTGGCTCCTCAGAGTCGTGTAGAAACCGAGCAAAAGCTACTCCTGCCGAATTATATCTCCACAGAACGGCGGGCGTCCACTTGCATAGTAATTCTGATAGCGTCAAATCTTGCAGACTCTACCTTCTGTTGGAAACGGGTCTGTGCAGTTTCTGGAACAAATTCTGACATTTTCGCCCCTTTCCTCTCTAATGTCTGGTGCCCTTCTCTCGGCAGAGGTCTAACCATTACCTGTTCTTGTACGGTGCAGAAAATGTAGCATTTGATGTTCAAACTGGTCCTTCATTGGGTGCGAGCCTGGCGCAAAGATCCACCCTCACGCTCTTATGTACAGCGTGGGATGCTGGCGCAAAGATCCACCCTCACGCTCTTATGTGCAGCGTGGGATGCTGGCGCAAAGATCCACCCTCACGCTCTTATGTGCAGCGTGGGATGCTGGCGCAAAGATCCACCCTCACGCTCTTATGTGCAGTGTGGGATGCTGGCGCAAAGATCCACCCTCACGCTCTTATGTGCAGCGTGGGATGCTGGCGCAAAGATTCAACCCTTCTCTTATGTGCAACGTGAGATGCTGGCGCAAAGATCCAACCTCACGCTCTTATGTGCAACGTGGGACGCTGGCGGTGTTTGGCGCAGTGACACGACGTCTTGCAGACTCCCGTTCAGTTTCTGATTTCCTTTGGCGGTGCGGTGTAGGGTGTGTCATCAGAAGTCTGGCTAGGAGAGAAAGCAGGAAAATGCAGAGAGAGAGAGAGAGAGAGAGAGAGAGATCAGCGGTACAAACCCATCTCTCGATCTGTGTATTGTGTGTGCGCGTGTGTGTGTGTGTGTGTGTGTGTGAAAGGAATTAGGGAAACCACTGACCTCTGCCAAGGTCGAACAAATCGTAGTTCCATCTCTTTGATATGATCACATCAAAAGATAAGGGAGAAAAAAAAAAAAAAAACACCAACTTCAATGCGTTTGTGTTAACAAGAGGGTTGTGGGGTGGGGATAGCTTCGGTTGGCAAGGTTTTCCCTTCCTTTCATTATTATTTTATTCTATTTTATTTTATTTCATTTATTTCATTCTCAGTCTTCTGTGTGTCAGTGAGTTCTTGAAAGAAGACTGAATTAAGACGCCAGGGGAAGTGATTGTAGCTACATATTGAAAGAATTACTTCCCTTTTTCGTTTCTTTCTCGCACACACACACTCGCCTCCCCAACCCCCACCCCCCATCCCACCCCCACCCCCTTCTTCCCCCTTCCTCCCCCTTTTCTCCTTCCTTGCTATAAGCGGTATGGGAAAATCAGGAAAATCTCAACGTTTATGTAACAAAATTTGAATATTCAGGAAAGTGTGTTACTTCATCCGTAGTGATCGATTCTAGGTATCAGTTTGTAACAGTAAATTAACTGTGTTCATGATCAGTAGAATATTTGTAACGATCCTCTTGTCAAGCAGGTCATAGATCCGCCACTAGATCCGAATGCGCTCTAAGGAATTCGCCCCTGCCTACGATCCATCTTCTTTCCAAGTTTGTCTAAAATCGGTTCTGTAGTTATTGCCGTGATCTCTCTATGACAGACAGACAGACAGACAAACCAACCAACCATCAAACCAAGACGGATGAAAGCGATGGCCTAAGCAGAAGTTATGTTATGTCAAAACACCCGAAGTTATTCTTCTTCCTCGCAGCTAATTTCTTACCTTCCGTTCCAAAGACACCTGATGCGTCGACATCGTGCCGTCGATTTTATCGTTTTTATCATTTTTGTCAATAGTTATCTCAACTTTATCTCCCCCCCCCCCTCCCCCGCCTCTCTCTCTCTCTCTCTCTCTCTCTCTCTCTCTCTCTCTCTCTCTCTCTCTCTCTCTTTCCATTCTTCTAAAGAAACTATCTGTCTACTTGAACCATACCCCGACAATCTCATTATTCCAATCATACTTGAACGGTAGGACTCAGTATGTGGTGCTTAATGGCAAAACTTCCGCTTCAGACTTTGCCAGACATGGAGTCCCACAGGGCTCTGTACTAGGCCCCCTACTATTCTGCATCTTCATCAATGATTTACCATTGTCCGTATCAGATGAAAAGGTCACGACAGATTTATTTGCTGATGACTCGTCACTCCAAACGAATGGTAGTGATCTACAGACAATAGAAACTTCTCTCCAGGAAAGTCTAAACGACGTGTCAGACTGGTGTCATTCAAACTCAATGGTCATACACCCAGCCAAAACCAAATCTATGATTATAGCTACCCGCCAAAAACACCAGTTGACTCCTCTTTGCCTAAAACTTCAGTTGAATGGCACTTCTATCGAGCAGGTAGACGAGCATCGTGTTTTAGGGTTAACGATAGATAAAGAATTGAAATGGCAATCTCATCTCAATAACGTTTGCAAGGTAGTCTCAAAACACCTTTCCTGTTATCTTAATTAAAGCGCTACGTCAACAGTAATGTGCTTAAACTTTTCTTCAATGCACACATAATGTCACGTATCAATTACGCCTCAACAGTGTGGGACGGCAGTAGTGACGTCCACCAAAAAAGGCTGAATTCTCTCCATAGACGTGCAGCAAAGCTACTCCATCCAGCTGTATCTCTAACAACAGACGAAAAACTAAAAGCGCTGAACATACTTCCTCTGAATAGGCAATTGGAATTCAACAAGGCATCATTTATGTTTACAATCTTGACAGATACTATGCCATGTTATATCAATGCCCTTTTTACAAGATCGAACAGCTTTTCTGGCTCGACGAAATTCCTTCTTCCCTACCCACGCATTGATCTATACAAAACAAGCCTAGCTTACTCTGGACCATATGTCTGGAACTCACTTCCACCGAATGTACAAAACATGAATACTTTAAAACTTTTCAAGAAACATTTGCATAAACATTTTATGTCTCAGTAATTAAATTATTCAATTACAATGATTAGCGCCCATTCGCAAAGTCTTCTGTGAACCATACTTTGAATAAATCGTCTAAACATAAAACCTACTCCGTTAAAATCGCTCATCCCCACTCCCACTCTGTCTACCATCCCTTTTCTCCTCCCCCTATCTACCATTCTCTCTTCCCCACCCTCCTCTGACCTCTCTCTGTGTAGTCTTGTTTGTTTGTTTGTAAGTTTCCTTCTGTTTTACCATCCCCCATCTCATTAGTGCTTTTATGAATTGTTTGCTTATCATTGTAGAATTAGATTACCATGTTGCTATGTTGAATTGTCAGTATGAATGATATGTGCTGAAATACTGTATGCATGACAAGGACAGATTGTAAGACTAGGCTTTGGCCTAAAATCTCCATCCTTGTGTATTAAAGATCAATCAATCAATCAGTCAATCTCTCTCTCTCTCTCTCTCTCTCTCTCTCTCTCTCTCTCTCTCTCTCTCTCTCTCTCTCTCTCTCTCATCATTTACTGTAACAACTCTGGTCCTCTTGTTGGGCATCTACAGAATGCCAGCGAGGAGAAGGTTAGGTGTTTTTCTTTCTTTCTTTTTTTTTTTTTTTTTTTTTTTGGGGGGGGGGGGGGGGGTAGCGAAAAGGTGGGAGAAAGGAGTGGGTGGGAGGAAGGAGGGAGGCAGGAAGAGGATGGAGGTCGTGTTCCTGCGTTTTTTTTTTGTTTTGGTTTTTTTTTTGTTTGTTTTTTTGTGAAGGAGGAGAGATCCGTCATTGATTGCCTTTGGTTCGAGTCCCCAAATACCTCCCGCTTTGCTCGCGGATCCGATAAATCTGAATTTTGTTGGCATGCACGTTGCGCTGTTGGAGGGGGGGGGGGGGGGGGGGGTATGCCTGAATCATTTTCAACATGTCGTCACAGCCTCCTTTTAATCGACTTCGCTGTGCTTATGATCAGGCCCAGGGGGGTGGGGGAGGTTTTGTTTCTGTCTGATATTCCAGACTGCCTTGTGAGAATGTGAACAGCTTCAGATGAAGGAAGAGTGACATCACAATTCACAACAGCTTCTTGCAGCTTCCTCTGCATAAAAATCGGATTTGTCATTGCCACGTGAACTGGAGTGCTCGAGAGGCCAAGACAAAGTTATATCGGTACTCCGTGTTTATATCTGGTGGATCAGAAATAAAGTGTCACATGTCATGTCCAAAGGATTAGATTTCGATTGACAAGGTACAGCTATAAGCGAGAGATGTTAGTGGAACCACACAAGAAATTTCGGGATGTATCCAATGTGCACGGTTTAAAAAGTATGTATGTACATATCTTCTTCTTCTTCCTTAAAAGCTGGTGCACTCAAAAATGAGTATGTATGTATGTATGTATGTATGTATGTATGTATGTATGTATGTATGTATGTATGGCCTATGTATGTATGTATGTGTGTATGTATGTACCTGTCTATCTGTTTGTCTATCGATCTGTCTATATCTATCTCTATTTCTATCAATGTATGCATTCATCTACCTGTTTCTAACTAACTATCTATCTGTCTGTCTATTTTTATCTACCTACTTATCTGTCTATTATATATCTTTAAAAAATACTTAGGGCCTGATTTCACAGAGGGTCTTTTTTTCCGTCCCCACCGATAATGGAAGATAACTCTATCATCCATACATTCAACATGGCGGACGAAGAAGGACGTGAGATTGCGAAAGAAGAGGTTCCTTGTATCCCTGATGTAAAATACGAATGTAAGTGGCGGTGGACGTAACATTTAACTGAGTATCGTGGAGAAAATCATTATTCAGTGAATATTGTGACAGCTTCGGTAATTTTAGGCTTTTGCTTTGAAACTCGATGCAATGAAACAAGACAGCATGTTTCGTTCTCGCTTTCATTTTCCTTTCCTTCAGTCTTGTAAGAATTTCACCACATCGTGAAATCCTCTGTCAGTCAATCTCTCAGTCTCAGTCTCTCAGTCTCTTCCCCACCTCCCCGATCTCTCTGTCTGTCTGTCTCTGTCTCTCTCTTTGGCTCTTCTTGAGTTCTTCTTCCACCGTTGAGTGGCCGCCATCAGTTGGTTGATGATTCTGCCACGAGCGACTGTTTCGGGGGTCTGCTTGCGGATGGTACAGAGGTGCAAAAAACAAAACAGAAAACAAAAATAAACAACAACAACAACAAACAAACAAACAAACAAAAAACCGACGGCTTTCATGACCCAGCAGGCGATGTGGAGCTGCTGCCCTGGCTGCATGCACTGTCGGCAGCCCCGACCCACCATAAGGGAAGGTCAAGCCTACATCTTGCGCCAGGCCAGCCAATAAAAAATATAATAAAAACAAACTTTTGTTAGGACACATGTTTGGTGACTTGTGACAAGAAAGTGGCTCTGTCTGTTTGTCAGCAGGGCTCCCCCTCAGCTGCTGGTGAAGACAGAAGAGGGTGGTTCACCCCATATCTGAAATTCTAGAGGGTATTTTCACCCTCACTTTCAAACTTTAGAGGGTGATTTTATTAAGACTTGCCGTAACTTAAACAATATCTACAGCATAATCTTGGTGACTGGTCTCTGTACCAAATGCACAGAACATGTGCAGGTTCTTTTCATACAAAGTAGTGTACCAAAGAATCATTCATACAACAAAAATGAACACACCAAACACTAGCAAATTCTCTTTACTTTTCATTTTTCACTTTGTGATTTTCTTATCTTTGTACTGACCTGTGCTTTGATCAGTGCACATATGTTTGTGTCCGGCATGTCATGGACAGCCAGCACTAAGAGCTGCGCCGATTTGTGTGTGAAGTGCCGTCGCTGCTATTACGCTTGTTTTTTCTTGCGAGATCGCCATGTCCGCCTGTAGTCTCTTGGTCTGTGAAGCTGACACATGGTCAATGCTGTTGTCATGGCGACTCAAGGCTGACTTTTGAAAGTTTGTCGTCCCAACAACAAACGGATTTTGCTTGTACAGATTGGAAGTCAATTTCTGGCTTGCCGCTGTGCACACTGTACAGATCATTTTTGGCGGAGTGCATACCGAGTCTAATTTGAGCCATGGAAACTCTTGAACCCATGCTTTTCTAAAAGTTCCATGATTCTTTACGATCTTCTGATCTGTCGTCTTCTCCTCAGTTTTAGATTTTTTCCGTTCACTGCCACGGTCTTCCTCTGTATTGTTGTCAGGATTTGGTTTTCATTTCAACCACTGGTGAAGTAGAGACGCCATCTTCGCCGGTCGCAGAAAAAGAGAAGCCAGACTTTTTGAATGAGACAGTGCCAACAATTTCTTAGGGGCCAGATAATTGACCAATGAAAAACACGCATCTAAACTAAAGCGATGACGCGCAGCTGTATTTATTGCAGCGTGTTGGTCAAGACTTCGTAGTCTCGTTGTGCAAATGGGCAACACAGACATGCACGACGCAAGAAGCGAGGCTATTTTTTACTGCGGTCGGTTCTGAGAACTTGCGGTCACGCAGAGCACATGGCTAGCCTGAACAAACAGCAGACGCGTTCAACGAAATCTTAGAGGGCGATTCCACCTCCAGATTTTAATTTTAGAGGGTGAAGCTCACGCATGAAACACAATTCTAGGGGGTGAAATAGAGTTCTAGTGTGTGAATGACGCGCATTCTGTGCGTCATGGGGAGCCCTGGTCAGTCTGTCTCTCTCTCTCAATAATGCGCAGTGTAGTCTTGAAACATAGCGGATGTAGTGTAACGTACATTTAGTCTGCATGCCATGACATCACCTTGATGAAACTGAAACTGAAACTATGTTTTCTCTCACTGTCTCACTGTCTGTCTGTCTGTCTTTTTTGTTTTGTTTTAGAGTTTGTGAAACACTCTCCTACAGTCCTAGACTGAAGATGAGATATAGGTATACCGTAATACACACTCACAACATGCACACACACACACACACACACACACACACACACACACACACACACACACACACACACACACAAGCTTGCATGCTCTGTACAATTCTCTCTCTCTTTTCTCTTCTCTCTCTCTCTCTCTCTCTCCCCCCCCCTCCCCCCCCCCCCCCTCTCTCCTCCTCTGTCTGTCTGTCTGACTCTCTCTCTCTCTCTCTCGCAACTTGACAATGTTTAGAGTTTTATTCATTACTTAGTCTTTAGTTCTTCTTATGCATCCCATGTGAACTGCAGCTTTTTCTCTCTCTCCTTTTTAAACTGCATGGGGAGTCTGTGATATCACTCTGATGTACAGTTCACCAGGATCCTCCAACTGTCTCAGTTGTGTGTCAAGGCTGAGGTCTCTATTGATGTTTCCCTGTCCATTCCGCAGTGTGTTGTCAACCCATCATTATTTCTGTTATTTTCTGTCTTCCCTTCCACAATCTGCCACCCTCTGCAGTTCCACTCAGGATTCTGTTAGCAAGGCCATTGGATCTTGTTACATGGCCATACGAATATAGAACTTTAACTTAACTGATGTCAGCAGATCATTGTATAGTCCAATGTTTGTAATTTGTCTTGTAATTTGTTTGTCCCTATTGTCTGGCAGAATAGTATTTCTTATTTTGAAAAAGAGGAAAAATTTAAAAATACTTAGCCAAGTTAGAGCATAAAGTTGCATGTGTCATTAATATGATTTTTATTATAATCTTTAAACTAAGTCTGTTGAAATCAGCCAAATCAATGTAAGTAGCTTGACAGTATGGCACTATAAATTATAGGGACTTTTATACTAAATGCTCACAGTGTGTGTGTGTGTGTGTGTGTGTGTGTGTGTGTGTGTGTGTGTGTGTGTGTGTGTGTGTGTGTGTGATATGAAGAGCTTTTCATACTCCAAATGAAAATTTTGAAGGTCACCCTACCCCAAGTGATAATTTAAGGAATGATTTTGATTTTCAAACTTCAAAAAAGGCAAGCTTTGTTTGACTTATAACAACTGTGTTTTCTAAACTTACATCTTACTGTAAAGATGTCTGAAAGCACAAATGAGTATTATTAAACTTCCCATAGAATCAAGCCCTTTCCTAAGTGGCTGATGATAAATTTTTTCTTTCTTTTTTTCTTTCTTTTTTTTTTCTTTATTTTTCTTTCTCGTTTTTTCTTTTCTTTCTTTTTTTTTTTTTTTAAACATGTATCATCTTCTGCACCACTTCAGTGGCATTACTCCCTAGCAGCTGATTGCAGCTCCCCATTCACTGTCTTACCAGGCTTTGTCCCATCGCAGCTCCCCATTCACTGTCTTACCAGGCTTTGTCCCATCGCAGCTCCCCATTCACTGTCTTACCAGGCTTTGTCCCATCGCAGCTCCCCATTCACTGTCTTACCAGGCTTTGTCCCATCGCAGCTCCCCATTCACTGTCTTACCAGGCTTTGTCCCAGTGCAGCTCCCCATTCACTGTCTTACCAGGCTTTGTCCCATCGCAGCTCCCCATTCACTGTCTTACCAGGCTTTGTCCCAGTGCAGCTCCCCATTCACTGTCTTACCAGGCTTTGTCCCATCGCAGCTCCCCATTCACTGTCTTACCAGGCTTTGTCCCAGTGCAGCTCCCCATTCACTGTCTTACCAGGCTTTGTCCCAGTGCAGCTCCCCATTCACTGTCTTACCAGGCTTTGTCCCATTGCAGCTCCCCATTCACTGTCTTACCAGGCTTTGTCCTATTGCAGCTCCCCATTCACTGTCTTACCAGGCTTTGACCCAGTGCAGCTCCCCATTCACTGTCTTACCAGGCTTTGTCCCATCGCAGCTCCCCATTCACTGTCTTACCAGGCTTTGTCCCATCGCAGCTCCCCATTCACTGTCTTACCAGGCTTTGTCCAGTGCAGCTCCCCATTCACTGTCTTACCAGGCTTTGTCCCAGTGCAGCTCCCCATTCACTGTCTTACCAGGCTTTGTCCCAGTGCAGCTCCCCATTCACTGTCTTACCAGGCTTTGTCCCAGTGCAGCTCCCCATTCACTGTCTTACCAGGCTTTGTCCCATCGCAGCTCCCCATTCACTGTCTTACCAGGCTTTGTCCCATCGCAGCTCCCCATTCACTGTCTTACCAGGCTTTGTCCCATCGCAGCTCCCCATTCACTGTCTTACCAGGCTTTGTCCTATTGCAGCTCCCCATTCACTGTCTTACCAGGCTTTGTCCCATCGCAGCTCCCCATTCACTGTCTTACCAGGCTTTGTCCCAGTGCAGCTCCCCATTCACTGTCTTACCAGGCTTTGTCCCAGTGCAGCTCCCCATTCACTGTCTTACCAGGCTTTGTCCCATTGCAGCTCCCCATTCACTGTCTTACCAGGCTTTGTCCCAGTGCAGCTCCCCATTCACTGTCTTACCAGGCTTTGTCCCATCGCAGCTCCCCATTCACTGTCTTACCAGGCTTTGTCCCAGTGCAGCTCCCCATTCACTGTCTTACCAGGCTTTGTCCCATCGCAGCTCCCCATTCACTGTCTTACCAGGCTTTGTCCCATGCAGCTCCCCATTCACTGTCTTACCAGGCTTTGTCCTATGCAGCTCCCATTCACTGTCTTACCAGGCTTTGACCCAGTGCAGCTCCCATTCACTGTCTTACCAGGCTTTGTCCCATCGCAGCTCCCCATTCACTGTCTTACCAGGCTTTGTCCCATCGCAGCTCCCCATTCACTGTCTTACCAGGCTTTGTCCCAGTGCAGCTCCCCATTCACTGTCTTACCAGGCTTTGTCCCATCGCAGCTCCCATTCACTGTCTTACCAGGCTTTGTCCATCGCAGCTCCCCATTCACTGTCTTACCAGGCTTTGTCCCATCGCAGCTCCCCATTCACTGTCTTACCAGGCTTTGTCCATTGCAGCTCCCCATTCACTGTCTTACCAGGCTTTGTCCCAGTGCAGCCTCCATTCACTGTCTTACCAGGCTTGTCGTATGCATCTCCCCATTCACTGTCTTACAGGCTTTGTCCAGTGCAGCTCCCATTCACTGTCTTACCAGGCTTTGTCCAATTGCAGCTCCCATTCATGATCTTACAGGCTTTGTCCTATTGCGCTCCATTCACTGTCTTACCAGGCTTTGTCCCATCGCAGTCCATTCACTGTCTTACCAGGCTTTGTCCTATTTCAGCTCCCATTCACTGTCTTAACAGGCTTGTCCATTGTAGTCCATTCACTGTCTTACCAGGCTTTGTCCTAATTGCAGCTCCATTCACTGTCTTACAGGCTTGTCCATCACTGCATCAGCATGGCAGTCAAGTAGCAGTCGGTATCAATCGGCCATAGGATGCAATTTCTTGGCGCAGGAAAAGAACAAATGAAGTGAGATAACTTTACTTCAACTTCTGACAAAGAAGAAAATACTATTGTTGCATCTGTTTTTCACATCTTGATGTATTCAGATTTAATGTTTGAACCCATCAGGGGTGTTGCAGATGTAGATAACTGTTCCATGGGGGCTGAATAGACAGATGTAGATAACTGTTCCATGGGGGCTGAATAGACAGATGTAGATAACTGTTCCATGGGGGCTGAATAGACAGATGTAGATAACTGTTCCATGGGGGCTGAATAGACAGATGTAGATAACTGTTCCATGGGGGCTGAATAGACAGATGTAGATAACTGTTCCATGGGGGCTGAATAGACAGATGTAGATAACTGTTCCATGGGGGCTGAATAGACAGATGTAGATAACTGTTCCATGGGGGCTGAATAGACAGATGTAGATAACTGTTCCATGGGGGCTGAATAGACAGATGTAGACAACTGTTCCATGGGGGCTGAACAGACAGATGTAGATAACTGTTCCATGGGGGCTGAACAGACAGATGTAGATAACTGTTCCATGGGGGCTGAACAGACAGATGTAGATAACTGTTCCATGGGGGCTGAACAGACAGATGTAGACAACTGTTCCATGGGGGCTGAATAGACAGATGTAGATAACTGTTCCATGGGGGCTGAATAGACAGCATGTAGACAAACTGTTCCATGGGGGCTGAACAGACAGATGTAGACAACTGTTCCATGGGGGCTGAAAGACAGATGTAGACAACTGTTCCATGGGGGCTGAACAAGACATGATGTAGTAAACTGTTCCATGGGGGCTGAATAGACAGATGTAGATAACTGTTCCATGGGGGCTGAATAGACAGATGTAGATAACTGTTCCATGGGGGATCTGGAATAGACAGATGTAGACAACTGTTCCATGGGGGCTGAATAGACAGATGTAGACAACTGTTCCATGGGGGCTGAACAGACAGATGTAGACAAACTGTTCCATGGGGGCTGAATAGACAGATGTAGACAAAATGTTCCATGGGGGCTGAATAGACAGATGTAGACAACTGTTCCATGGGGGCTGAATAGACAGATGTAGACAACTGTTCCATGGGGGCTGAATAGACAGATGTAGATACAACTGTTCCATGGGGGCTGAATAGACAGATGTAGAAACTGTTCCATGGGGGGACTGAATGGACAGATGTAGATAACTGTTCCATGGGGGCTGAATAGACAGATGTAGACAACTGTTCCATGGGGGCTGAACAGACAGATGTAGACAACTGTTCCATGGGGGCTGAATAGACAGATGTAGATAACTGTTCCATGGGGGCTGAATAGACAGATGTAGATAACTGTTCCATGGGGGCTGAATAGACAGATGTAGATAACTGTTCCATGGGGGCTGAACAGACAGATGTAGACAACTGTTCCATGGGGGCTGAATAGACAGATGTAGACAACTGTTCCATGGGGGCTGAATAGACAGATGTAGACAACTGTTCCATGGGGGCTGAATAGACAGATGTAGATAACTGTTCCATGGGGGCTGAATAGACAGATGTAGATAACTGTTCCATGGGGGCTGAATAGACAGATGTAGACAACTGTTCCATGGGGGCTGAATAGACAGATGTAGATAACTGTTCCATGGGGGCTGAATAGACAGATGTAGACAACTGTTCCATGGGGGCTGAATAGACAGATGTAGATAACTGTTCCATGGGGGCTGAACAGACAGATGTAGACAACTGTTCCATGGGGGCTGAACAGACAGATGTAGATAACTGTTCCATGGGGGCTGAACAGACCTGTTCAGCACTGTACTAAAGTGGCCAGGGTGACAACACACTGAGGTGGGCTGTGAAGAGTGGCAAATTTTTCCTGATTGCTAGCAAGTAGCACGATTCGATCTCACGGCAAATTTTGAATGTAATTGATAACGAACCGCCAAGAAAACATAGACAAACGAATCAACAAGACAAAACATGACGCGTTTCGACCTCTTAAGTCTTCTTTAGGCAAGATACAGAACACTCAGGACTACAAAAATGAACGAGCAGTCACTTACCTTCATTCACTTCAGTGCAAGATGGGCGTGGCATCTGACTGTGAATTGAGTGTTCTACTTCCGAGTGATTGTACTTATTTGGACTGACTCCAGTTTATGTAGTTAGCTCCCTTTCTAAACTTGGTACACAGGCAGTCTATACCCGTTGATGATTTACTGTACGCCATCAGATCTTCTTGTGGTTTTGCTATATGTGATCAAACATGAATGATATCACAGTGATTTGTTTTTGTACATGATTGTGAAACTGTTGTGAATATGCACGTAGAGTCATATTTGTGAACATACATGTATATATTTGCTTATATATATATATAACAATTATGTTGTCATGCATGTGATCTGAATTTTAAAAGTGGTGAACTCATTTTAATTTCAGATCTGGATCATACAGCTGATGTGCAGTAAGTGAAATTTGATAAATTATTCAGTCAGAGTCAGTTTGATTAAAATTGAATCAAGTTCCAAAATAATCAAACTTTTTTCCCCTTGACCTAAAGCTCCTTATTTCTGTCTCTCTGTTTCTCTGTTTCTTCTCTCTCTCTCTCTCTCTCTCTCTCTCTCACACACACACACACACACACACACACACACACACACACACACATACACACACACACACACACACACACACACACACACACACACACATGCTCACTCTCCCTTTTTATGCATGCAAATGTACATCGCTGCATTTTTTTTTTAATCTATACTAAAAGCTTCATTACTATTGCTGATCACGACTATTTGCTAAGTTGTATGGGTGACTGATGCTTTTCCTTTAGTTCAAAAACATAAGTTGTATGAGTGACTGATGCTTTTCCTTTAGTTCAAAAACATAAGTTGTATGGGTGACTGATGCTTTTCCTTTAGTTCAAAAACATAAGTTGTATGGGTGACTGATGCTTTTCCCTTAGTTCAAAAACATAAGTTTTATGGGTGACTGATGCTTTTCCTTTAGTTCAAAAACATAAGTTGTATGGGTGACTGATGCTTTTCCTTTAGTTCAAAAACATAAGTTGTATGGGTGACTGATGCTTTTCCTTTAGTTCAAAAACAGTTGTATGGGTGACTGATGCTTTTCCTTTAGTTCAAAAACATAAGTTGTATGGGTGACTGATGCTTTTCCTTTAATTCAAAAACATAAGTTGTATGGGTGACTGATGCTTTTCCTTTAGTTCAAAAACATAAGTTTTATGGGTGACTGATGCTTTTCCTTTAGTTCAAAAACAGTTGTATGGGTGACTGATGCTTTTCCTTTAGTTCAAAAACATTAGTTGTATGGGTGACTGATGCTTTTCCTTTAGTTCAAAAACATAAGTTGTATGGGTGACTGATGCTTTTCCTTTAGTTCAAAACATAAGTTGTATGGGTGACTGATGCTTTTCCTTTAGTTCAAAAACATAAGTTGTATGGGTGACTGATGCTTTTCCTTTAGTTCAAAAACATAAGTTGTATGGGTGACTGATGCTTTTCCTTTAGTTTAAAAACATAAGTTGTATGGGTGACTGATGCTTTTCCTTTAGTTCAAAAACATAAGTTGTATGGGTGACTGATGCTTTTCCTTTAGTTCAAAAACATAAGTTGTATGGGTGACTGATGCTTTTCCTTTAGTTCAAAAACGTAAGTTGTATGGGTGACTGATGCTTTTCCTTTAGTTCAAAAACAGTTGTATGGGTGACTGATGCTTTTCCTTTAGTTCAAAAACATAAATTGTATGAGTGACTTATGCTTTTCCTTTAGTTCAAAAACATAAATTGATTGAAGTGCTGAATAATATCAGTACCTAGTTATTGACTTAGTTCAAAAACATAAATTGATTGAAGTGCTGAATAATATCAGTACCTAGTTATTGACTCAGTTCTGTTTATTTATCATAAATCATGACACATTTGATGTAGATCTTCCAAGGTTTTTTTTTTTCAGTATGAATCTTAAATGACACAAAGTTTTAAAGAGATTGTTGCACAGGTGAGAAAGACACAGACATGTCTGTAGCAGCCAAAGTAACCAAACCGGCACCTTCTACCCTCCTCTTGTCACCGTTCCTCACCTTAGAAAAACTATGTCAGCAGAGCAAAACAAAACAAAAAACAAACGTGTGTGAGTGGGTGGGTGGGTGTGCATGTGTGCATGTCAGTGTGAAGGAAATATTCTTGTTGTGAGTGACATCTTATCCTTGATTTACTTCTCAGATTGTAAAGATAGAGCTGCCTCGCATTTCTGAATGTGAAGTCAGAGTTATACAGGTCAGGAAACTAAACAATACCTTTATAGAGTTTTGAAAAAGGTGTGTGTGTGTGTGTGTGTGTGTGTGTGTGTGTGTGTGTGTGTGTGGTTAGCATATATGTATATACGCTTGTGTACACATGCTGAATCATGTGTGTATTCAGATGAGGAAACAACATAAAGAGGACATTTAGTTCAGAGGAAGAGGCAGTCTCAATGTTTATTTTGTATGTGTGTGTGGATTGTTTCAATAACACATTTCATTGTGTTGTGTTCTTTTTCAGGATTCATGCCTGTATCCTTTGTGTGAGACATGAAAAAGTGTCATAAAAGTGACAGTGATGGCAGTTAATTGGTGTCAGCCACTCTGTCATTAAGCAGTAGGAAGAACATCGAATTGTTCTTTTAACAGTCTGTCTTTTTAACCATAATTTTTTAGGACTCAATGCCTTTTTTTTTTAAAACTAAAAAACTACGTAGGTAGAAATTGTTACAACCATGAACACTGTTCATTTGACTGATAAATCGGTTTTGGAACCCTACTATTTGTAGGCCCACTTGTTTATATGATAGGGTCTTCTGACAGTTTTGGTATCTGTCGGAACGTATGATCAGAGCATTAATCTTCCCAGTGTGCATGTTTAATCCACTATGGCGGCTTTGAGGTTTCAAAACTGCATGATAATCATTTTCTTCCTGAAAAGTAATCATTTTGTTCAAGAAAACAATGGCAATTATTGTTTGCACGTATTATTATGATGGATGTGGCTGCTTCGTAATTAGTCATGTTCTTGCTTTTCAGCCTAGGGACAGTCAGATGTGATCACCGTGAAAACATAGTTATGACTCTTGAAAACAGCCTGGTATGACGATCAGATGTGATCACAGTGAAAACATAGTTATGACTCTTGAAAACAGCCTGGTATGACGATCAGATGTGGTCACAGTGAAAACATAGGTATGACTCTTGAAAACAGCCTGGTATGACGATCAGATGTGATCACAGTGAAAACATAGTTATGACTCTTGAAAACAGCCTGATATGGTGATCAGATGTGATCACAGTGAAAACAGGATTAAGACTGATGAACATATGATTATGACTCATGGAAACATGAACATGACACATAAAAACATTATTATTATGATTATTATAATGAATACTTACATAGCGCCTATTTTTAGCTAGAGACCAAGCTCTAAGTGCTTTACAATCCACACTTGTTTACACAAGGGGCTGCCTACCTGGGTAGTGCTGACTGAAGAGCTGCCAGCTGGCGCTTCATTCAGTCGTTTCCCGTGTCATCCAGCCAGTATCGTTCACTCAATTTCCTTACTTCCTTCATTCTTTCCATTTCTTACACAGGGTGCGTGCTATGTGTAATGTGTCATCCATACCAACGGCCAAACTGGTCTTCTCTTCCGAAAGTTGGTGACGGGATTTTATGTGTTTGCAAGATGTCACGCGTGCGTTCACACTCAGGACCTCAGTTTATAGTCTCATTCGAAAGACTGTATGGGAAATGGAGTCAGAACTAATGTTAACTCCGAGGGAAAAATCCTCCTGTACCGAAATGGCCCGGCGGAGATTTGAACCTGCAACCCCAGGATCACTAAGATTACGAGTCCGGCGCTCTACCAGCTGAGCTATTCCGCCCCCTAATTATGACTGGTTAACATAATCATAAGTCATAGACATAATCATAACTTATGAAAACACTGATCATTAATCATGAAAACATACTTGCTCTTGAAAGCAGTAAGTACAAGCCATGAAAATATCATTGTGAGTCATTTAATCATAATCAGACGTATGAAATTATGACATATGAAAACATAATTATGACTTACAAAAAATGATTATGACTAATGAAAACATAACTATGACTCAGGAAAACATTAATTATGATTCATGAAGACATGAAAAGATAATGAACCACAAAAACATAATAATGCAGTGTGAAAGTAGAATGAAGACAACGATGGCCCATGGAAACTGCTACAATGGACCATAAAAACATAATTAAGACTCATGAAAACATAGTCATGCCTTATGAAAATGATGAGTATAGGTCATGAAAGCTTAATCATAATTCATCATTATGACATGAAAATATAATTTCGACTCATGAAAACACCATTATGACACATGAAAACATAGTCATTATTCACAAAAGGAGAGATTATTTCTCAGGAAAATCTGTTGTTACCCTTAACATGTCCTCAGGGGGAGATGACTTGAAAGAAGCATTTGAACAGGTGAGTCACAGGTGCCATTTATACATGGATATACACACATGCTTTGTAAGGTAAGGTAATGTTGCTTACAGCCCAGCCGACCGCAAAGGGCCATATCAGGACTGTTACCATGTCGAAGTCAACCCACAAGTCATACACACACATGCTTGCACTCAGGTGTGCACATGCAGACAGTGACACACACGCACACGCACACGCACACACACATTGACAGCAATTAGTGCTGTCAGAAGGGAGCTTACCAGGTCATGTCCTGCATGTGTTTAATCAGAGTTGTGAGTGATTGCTCCTTATGGACCATGATGCTGGGACTGTCTCACCTGGATGTGGCTTCGTATGTGGGGATTGCCATGAGGGGCGTGGCACATAATGACATAGAGATGGGACAAAAGATGAGATGGAGAAAAAGAAAGGAAAAGAAGAGAATAGTTTGTCATCTCACTACTGTGTGTGGAGAAAAAGAAAGGTAAAGAGAAAAGAAGAGAATGGTTTGTCATCTCACTACTGTGTGTGGAGAAAAAGAAAGGTAAAGAGAAAAGAAGAGAATAGTTTGTCATCTCACTACTGTGTGTGGAGAAAAAGAAAGGTAAAGAGAAAAGAAGAGAATGGTTTGTCATCTCACTACTGTGTGTGGAGAAAGGAGTGTGGAGAAAGGAAAAGAGAAAAGAAGAGAATGGTTTGTCATCTCACTACTGTGTGTGGAGAAAGGAAAAGAGAAAAGAAGAGAATGGTTTGTCATCTCACTACTGTGTGTGGAGAAAGGAAAAGAGAAAAGAAGAGAATGGTTTGTCATCTCACTACTGTGTGTGGAGAAAGGAGTGTGGAGAAAGGAAAAGAGAAAAGAAGAGAATGGTTTGTCATCTCACTGCTGAGTGTGGAGAAAAAGAAAGGAAAAGAGAAAAGAAGAGAATGGTTTGTCATCTCACTACTGTGTGTGGAGAAAGGAAAAGAGAAAAGAAGAGAATGGTTTGCCATCTCACTACTGTGTGTGGAGAAAGGAAAAGAGAAAAGAAGAGAATGGTTTGTCATCTCACTACTGTGTGTGGAGAAAGGAAAAGAGAAAAGAAGAGAATGGTTTGTCATCTCACTACTGTGTGTGGAGAAAGGAAAAGAGAAAAGAAGAGAATGGTTTGTCATCTCACTGCTGAGTGTGGAGAAAAAGAAAGGAAAAGAGAAAAGAAGAGAATGGTTTGTCATCTCACTACTGTGTGTGGAGAAAGGTAAAGAGAAAAGAAGAGAATGGTTTGCCATCTCACTACTGTGTGTGGAGAAAGGAAAAGAGAAAAGAAGAGAATGGTTTGTCATCTCACTACTGTGTGTGGAGAAAGGAAAAGAGAAAAGAAGAGAATGGTTTGTCATCTCACTACTGTGTGTGGAGAAAGGAAAAGAGAAAAGAAGAGAATGGTTTGTCATCTCACTGCTGAGTGTGGAGAAAAAGAAAGGAAAAGAGAAAAGAAGAGAATGGTTTGTCATCTCACTACTGTGTGTGGAGAAAGGTAAAGAGAAAAGAAGAGAATGGTTTGCCATCTCACTACTGTGTGTGGAGAAAGGAAAAGAGAAAAGAAGAGAATGGTTTGTCATCTCACTGCTGAGTGTGGAGAAAAAGAAAGGAAAAGAGAAAAGAAGAGAATGGTTTGTCATCTCACTACTGTGTGTGGAGAAAGGAAAAGAGAAAAGAAGAGAATGGTTTGTCATCTCACTGCTGAGTGTGGAGAAAAAGAAAGGAAAAGAGAAAAGAAGAGAATGGTTTGTCATCTCACTACTGTGTGTGGAGAAAGGTAAAGAGAAAAGAAGAGAATGGTTTGCCATCTCACTACTGTGTGTGGAGAAAGGGAAAGAGAAAAGAAGAGAATGGTTTGTCATCTCACTACTGTGTGTGGAGAAAGGAAAAGGGAAAAGAAGAGAATGGTTTGTCATCTCACTACTGTGTGTGGAGAAAGGGAAAGGGAAAAGAAGAGAATGGTTTGTCATCTCACTGCTGTGTGTGGAGAAAGGGAAAGAAAAGAAGAGAATGGTTTGTCATCTCACTGCTGTGTGTGGAGAAAGGGAAAGAGAAAAGAAGAGAATGGTTTGTCATCTCACTGCTGTGTGTGGAGAAAGGGAAAGAGAAAAGAAGAGAATGGTTTGTCATCTCACTACTGTGTGTGGAGAAAGGAAAAGGGAAAAGAAGAGAATGGTTTGTCATCTCACTACTGTGTGTGGAGAAAGGGAAAGGGAAAAGAAGAGAATGGTTTGTCATCTCACTGCTGTGTGTGGAGAAAGGGAAAGGGAAAAGAAGAGAATGGTTTGTCATCTCACTGCTGTGTGTGAGAAAAAGAAAGGGAAAGGGAAAAGAAGAGAATGGTTTGCCATCTCACTACTGTGTGTGGAGAAAGGTAAAGAGAAAAGAAGAGAATGGTTTGCCATCTCACTACTGTGTGTGGAGAAAGGGAAAGGGAAAAGAAGAGAATGGTTTGTCATCTCACTGCTGAGTGTGGAGAAAGGGAAAGAGAAAAGAAGAGAATGGTTTGCCATCTCACTACTGTGTGTGGAGAAAGGGAAAGAGAAAAGAAGAGAATGGTTTGTCATCTCACTACTGTGTGTGGAGAAAGGGAAAGGGAAAAGAAGAGAATGGTTTGTCATCTCACTGCTGTGTGTGGAGAAAGGGAAAGAGAAAAGAAGAGAATGGTTTGTCATCTCACTGCTGTGTGTGGAGAAAGGGAAAGAGAAAAGAAGAGAATGGTTTGTCATCTCACTATTGTGTGTGGAGAAAGGAAAAGGGAAAAGAAGAGAATGGTTTGTCATCTCACTACTGTGTGTGGAGAAAGGGAAAGGGAAAAGAAGAGAATGGTTTGTCATCTCACTGCTGTGTGTGGAGAAAGGGAAAGGGAAAAGAAGAGAATGGTTTGTCATCTCACTGCTGTGTGTGGAGAAAAAGAAAGGGAAAGGGAAAAGAAGAGAATGGTTTGCCATCTCACTACTGTGTGTGGAGAAAGGTAAAGAGAAAAGAAGAGAATGGTTTGCCATCTCACTACTGTGTGTGGAGAAAGGGAAAGGGAAAAGAAGAGAATGGTTTGTCATCTCACTGCTGAGTGTGGAGAAAGGGAAAGAGAAAAGAAGAGAATGGTTTGCCATCTCACTACTGTGTGTGGAGAAAGGAAAAGGGAAAAGAAGAGAATGGTTTGTCATCTCACTACTGTGTGTGGAGAAAGGGAAAGGGAAAAGAAGAGAATGGTTTGCCATCTCACTGCTGTGTATTTATGCTTTGTATTACAAAGACATCAATTTTCCATACCTGACATAGCCTTTCCTTCTTTTTTGTTTATGTTTCTGTATGTTTTAGGCTGCAGTGGCAATGTTTGGCTACATGACGACTGATTTTACAAAAGTGGATATGACGCGTGTGCATACTGTAACAGCTGAAGGTAAGTGTACTAGAGAAATATCTTTAATGAAACATAGCCTTTCCTTCTTTTTTGTTTATGTTTCTGCATGTTTTAGGCTGCCTCTCTTTAAATGTTGACGCATTGTGCCATGTTCAGTGCGACCTTTTTCATCGGATCTGAGATTTTACAATGGAAAGAATTTTAACAAACTTTCAGATGGGTTTTTCAATGTATTTTAAAGAATTGTGTGAATGAATGACTTGTGAGTTGATTCTAACGTGGTGACAGCCCTGATGTGGCCCTTTGTGGTCGGCTGGGCTATAAGCAACAGTATCTTATCCTAAGAGAAATATCACATAGTGTGTGTCCGTGTGGGGTTTTACACCGTTCTGAGCAAGAGTTTCCTCTGATATCTGCTTTTGGATGACTGATCTAATGTAATTTAGGATGACTGGGTTTTGTAAACATAACTAACTTTTATTTCAGTATGCTGCTAAGATCTTTGCAGAGAATGACTCGCCATACAGCGACGCTAGCAGCAGTCAGTCAGTCGGACAAAACATGTTGCAAGAATGACAGTAACAATCATTCGCAAAGATGTCTGACCGAATGTCAGGGAAGATCCTCAGTCAGCAGTTTTTGGCATATCATATGACATGAATAACAAACCAGTAATGCTTGACAGTTGATTTCATTGGTTAATCTTAAGAGGGGGCTATCGGTCTGTGCCTCTCTTTAAATGTTGACGCATTGTGCCATGTTCAGTGCGACTTTTTGATTGACAGGACTCCAGCTAAGACTGACTAATTCTCCACTACACCAGCAGAGGTATAGAAGTACCAAAGATAATGATGATTGTCTTGCCAGTGTTTCCAAAAATGACATAAATGAGGAGTTTGACATAGATACATTACCTTGATTGTCTTGCCAGTGTTTCCAAAAATGACATAAATGAGGAGTTTGACATAGATATATTACCAGAATTTCCCTCCCTCCCCCCTTTCCCCCCACAAAAAACAGGCCATTTTTGACTCTGTCAAACAGACACAGTGTACCTATTTCAACTTCTGAAACATATCACCAAAAAGGTAAAAGACTGACACAATAAATAAATGACACCATTACCATCAGATATTATGAGAAAGACTGTTGAAAAATAAAAGAGGGTCTTTATTTGCGTCTAGGTAGACTATTAAAAAGATATAGGAGGGTATTTATTTTCATCTAGGTGGACTGTTAAAAAACTATAGGAGGGTCTTTATTTACGTCTAGGTAAGTGCAGAGTGATTACACCTTTAATGACTGGGTCTGTTTGGTCTGCCACTCTGTGAGGTGTGTCAGTGCAGAGTTGTGAGGTGTGTCAGTGCAGAGTTGAGTTGTGAGGTGTGTCAGTGCAGAGTTGTGAGGTGTGTCAGTGCGGAGTTGTGAGGTGTGTCAGTGCGGAGTTGTGAGGTGTGTCAGTGCGGAGTTGTGAGGTGTGTCAGTGCGGAGTTGTGAGGTGTGTCAGTGCGGAGTTGTGAGGTGTGTCAGTGCGGAGTTGTGAGGTGTGTCAGTGCGGAGTTGTGAGGTGTGTCAGTGCGGAGTTGAGTTGTGAGGTGTGTCAGTGCGGAGTTGAGTTGTGAGGTGTGTCAGTGCAGAGTTGAGTTGTGAGGTGTGTCAGTGCGGAGTTGTGAGGTGTGTCAGTGCAGAGTTGTGAGGTGTGTCAGTGCGGAGTTGAGTTGTGAGGTGTGTCAGTGCGGAGTTGAGTTGTGAGGTGTGTCAGTGCAGAGTTGTGAGGTGTGTCAGTGCAGAGTTGTGAGGTGTGTCAGTGCAATTGTGAGTTGTCAGTGCAGAGTTGTGAGGTGTGTCAGTGCAGAGTTGTGAGGTGTGTCAGTGCAGAGTTGTGAGGTGTGTCAGTACAGAGTTGTGAGGTGTGTCAGTGCAGAGTTGTCTTGATTGCAGGCGATGACATGATGTCGCTGCTGTTCCATTTTTTGGATGAGTTCCTGTTCCTGTTTTGTGTGGAACCCTTCACCATCTGCAGGGTGGGTGCTGTCTTTCATTTCTTTTACACACACATTTTGCATATGTAGTTTAGTAAATGTACCTCAAAAAAGGTTATGCAAGCCAAACTGTTGTTTGGTATGAAATGGAGCAGTTGGTTCTGTCAGCATTACTTAATGAATCGGAAAATTTGGAAAAGTCATGATTGGAATAACCTGCAAAGAAAATGTCTGTGCCTTCAGTTTGAGGAGAAGGGGAGGGCCAAGGGGAGGGGGAGGGGGGGGTTACATGAGTTCAGGACTACCTCTGTCCGAACTTTGTCTCCTCTCCCCTCTCTTCTCCATCTTCCTGATCCCTTCTCTCTTCCCCATCACCACCACCTCCGGAAAATGGTTTGACAGATGTTTGTTGCTGAGTCATCTCATGGTAAGATATCTGAATGAATAGTTTTGCTTCAGCTCTTCTAACACAGAAAGTGATTGGCATTCTTCTGAGTTGTGTTTATTTTCATCCTCAGTGCTATCATGAACGTCAGTATTATTAGTGTTGTTGTTGCTGTAGTTATACATTCATGCATTCCTGATGTGGCCCCATGCTTGGGCTGGGCTAGAAACAGCATTACTGGACTGGACTGGACTTTGGACCTTGTAAACAGTTCCTCATAAAACTTTATGATATAAATGGTGTACACTGTTGTTGTTGGGTTTTTTTAAAGCTAGGATTCATGGTAATAAAATGAGCATTGAAAATGAAAAATGATCATTAGCATGAATTTGTTGTTCATTTTAGAAATGAAAATTGATGTTTCTGTAGCTGGCATCCATGTATACCATTCTATGTAAAATACTACACGTAAAAGATGTGTACCTACCACCAGTACCTTTAGCTATAAGGGAAGGAAGGGGAATGGGGAGGAGGGGCAGCTAACTCATGATGCATTGTATCCCTGCCTTCGGAAAATTCTGTGTTGGAAGTTTATCTTTTCTCTCACACTGTTTGACTCTGCCCTTTTGAAAAACAATCTTGTTCTATCGCCGTCCTGTGATTTCCTGCCCTTGTGGCCAGGTCATGAGTCTCTGCTCAAGACAATGAATACATTTTTTCCTCTGGCTACAATTTATAACATGCAAAGTTGTTTGTTGTAACCTGGCAACCAGTGAGAAAGTACCCTCTGTTTTTATGATTTTTGTTTGTTGGTTTGTTTATTTTGTTTGCTTTTTTGTGTTAAATGTACTTACCTTTTTTTTCAATAATGTTTTACTTTTTTGTGTGTGTAAACTTGGGGATGAAAAAAATCAGCAGAGTGGCTGACACTGTTATGCTGTGGTAACAGTGTTATGTGTGTTAAAGATATCGGTAGTTGAAATACCATAGTAATGGATGTACTTGTGCTAACAGTGTTATTTGTGTTAAAGATATCGGTAGTTGAAATACCATAGTAATGGATGTACTTGTGCTAACAGTGTTATTTGTGTTAAAGATATCAGTAGTTGAAATACCATAGCAATGGATGTACTTATTTTGCAGATTACTGTGCTGTAGTAGTTGCTTTTTGTCAGGACGAGTTTCTTCCTGAACATGGTGACATCCCTGAAAGGGCCCCATGTGGTCATCTGGGTTATGATAGTACTGACACTTCAACATGGGGAAATATCAAGTGTTAACATTAAAACAACAAACAGGGATTTCATTTAAAAAACAAAACAAAACAGGAAGGAGTTGAACAAAATGCAAGGCAGTGGTGCATGGTTTGTCAGACGACTGATAAATTGAAGGTGAAATATAGCACAGTGTTAAAAGAAACAACAACAACAAAGCAAAAGATTTCAATGGAAGAGTCCTCAGTTGAGTGTAGACCATCGCCAATGTTTGAACAGTGCTCTTAACTTCACTGAACTCAGATTCTGTCCCACAGCAGCCACTGTTTGATCAGGGTCTGCACGAAAAAGAAAAGATCATGGGTTCCTCCTCAGGCCACATGGTATCTTTCCACCACATTTTGTTTTGACCAGTCCAGTAGATTTCCATAAGTTTGGTCAGTGGGTGCTAGGTCCACCTTCTTTCCACCAAGTTTTGTTTTGACCAGTCCAGTAGATGTCCATAACTTTGGTCAGTGAGTGCTAGGTCCACCTTCTTTCCACCAAGTTTTGTTGTGACCAGTCCAGTAGATGTCCAGAACTTTGGTGAGGGGGTGCTAGGTCCACCTTCTTTCCACCAGTTTTGTTGTGACCAGTCCAGTAGATGTCCAGAACTTTGGTGAGGGGGTCCTAAGTCCACCTTCTTTCCACCACGTTTTGTTGTGACCAGTCCAGTAGATGTCCAGAACTTTGGTGAGGGGGTCCTAAGTCCACCTTCTTTCCACCACGTTTTGTTGTGACCAGTCCAGTAGATGTCCAGAACTTTGGTGAGGGGGTGCTAGGTCCACCTTCTTTCCACCAAGTTTTGTTGTGACCAGTCCAGTAGATGTCCAGAACTTTGGTGAGGGGTGCTAGGTCCACCTTCTTTCCACCAGTTTTGTTGTGACCAGTCCAGTAGATGTCCAGAACTTTGGTGAGGGGGTGCTAGGTCCACCTTCTTTCCACCACGTTTTGTTGTGACCAGTCCAGTAGATGTCCAGAACTTTGGTGAGGGGGTCTAGGTCCACCTTCTTTCCACCAAGTTTTGTTGTGACCAGTCCAGTAGATGTCCAGAACTTGGTGAGGGGGCTAGGTCCACCTTCTTTCCACCATGTTTTGTTGTGACCAGTCCAGTAGATGTCCAGAACTTTGGTGAGGGGGTGCTAGGTCCACCTTCTTTCCACCAAGTTTTGTTGTGACCAGTCCAGTAGATGTCCAGAACTTTGGTGAGGGGTGCTAGGTCCACCTTCTTTCCACCACGTTTTGTTGTGACCAGTCCAGTAGATGTCCAGAACTTTGGTGAGGGGGTGCTAGGTCCACCTTCTTTCCACCACGTTTTGTTGTGACCAGTCCAGTAGATGTCCAGAACTTTGGTGAGGGGGTGCTAGGTCCACCTTCTTTCCACCACGTTTGTTGTGACCAGTCCAGTAGATGTCCAGAACTTTGGTGAGGGGTGCTAGGTCCACCTTCTTTCCACCACGTTTTGTTGTGACCAGTCCAGTAGATGTCCAGAACTTTGGTGAGGGGTGCTAGGTCCACCTTCTTTCCACCAACGTTTTGTTGTGACCAGTCCAGTAGATGTCCAGAACTTTGGTGAGGGGGTGCTAGGTCCACCTTCTTTCCACCACGTTTTGTTGTGACCAGTCCAGTAGATGTCCAGAACTTTGGTGAGGGGGTGCTAGGTCCACCTTCTTTCCACCACGTTTTGTTGTGACCAGTCCAGTAGATGTCCAGAACTTTGGTGAGGGGTGCTAGGTCCACCTTCTTTCCACCACGTTTTGTTGTGACCAGTCCAGTAGATGTCCAGAACTTTGGTGAGGGGGTGCTAGGTCCACCTTCTTTCCACCAGTTTTGTTGTGACCAGTCCAGTAGATGTCCAGAACTTTGGTGAGGGGTGCTAGGTCCACCTTCTTTCCACCACGTTTTGTTGTGACCAGTCCAGTAGATGTCCAGAACTTTGGTGAGGGGTGCTAGGTCCACCTTCTTTCCACCAGTTTTGTTGTGACCAGTCCAGTAGATGTCCAGAACTTTGGTGAGGGGTGCTAGGTCCACCTTCTTTCCACCAAGTTTTGTTGTGACCAGTCCAGTAGATGTCCAGAACTTTGGTGAGGGGGTGCTAGGTCCACCTTCTTTCCACCAACGTTTTGTTGTGACCCAGTCCAGTAGATGTCCAGAACTTTGGTGAGGGGTGCTAGGTCCACCTTCTTTCCACCACGTTTTGTTGTGACCAGTCCAGTAGATGTCCAGAACTTTGGTGAGGGGGTGCTAGGTCCACCTTCTTTCCACCAGTTTTGTTGTGACCAGTCCAGTAGATGTCCAGAACTTTGGTGAGGGGGTGCCTAGGTCCACCTTCTTTCCACCAAGTTTTGTTGTGACCAGTCCAGTAGATGTCCAGAACTTTGGTGAGGGGGTGCTAGGTCCACCTTCTTTCCACCAGTTTTGTTGTGACCAGTCCAGTAGATGTCCAGAACTTTGGTGAGGGTGCTAGGTCCACCTTCTTTCCACCAGTTTTGTTGTGACCAGTCCAGTAGATGTCCAGAACTTTGGTAGGGGTGCTAGTCCACCTTCTTTCCACCAAGTTTTGTTGTGACCAGTCCAGTAGATGTCCAGAACTTTGGTGAGGGGTGCTAGGTCACCTTCTTCACCAGTTTTTGTACCATCCGAATCAAACTTGGTAGGTGCTAGCACCTTCTTCCAAGTTTTGTGACCAGTCCAGTAGATGTCCAGAACTTTGGTGAGGGGGTGCTAGGTCCACCTTCTTTCCACCACGTTTTGTTGTGACCAGTCCAGTAGATGTCCAGAACTTTGGTGAGGGGTGCTAGGTCCACCTTCTTTCCACCACGTTTTGTTGTGACCAGTCCAGTAGATGTCCAGAACTTTGGTGAGGGGGTGCTAGGTCCACCTCTTTCCACCACGTTTGTGTGACCAGTCCAGTAGATAGTCCAGAACTTTGGTCGAGGGGTGCTAGGTCCACCTTCTTTCCACCAGTTTTGTTGTGACCAGTCCAGTAGATGTCCAGAACTTTGGTCAGTGGGTGCTAGGTCCACCTTCTTTCCACCACGTTTTGTTGTGACCAGTCCAGTAGATGTCCAGAACTTTGGTCAGGGGTGCTAGGTCCACCTTCTTTCCACCACGTTTTGTTGTGACCAGTCCAGTAGATGTCCAGAACTTTGGTGAGGGGGTGCTAGGTCCACCTTCTTTCCACCACGTTTTGTTGTGACCAGTCCAGTAGATGTCCAGAACTTTGGTGAGGTGGTCCTAGGTCCACCTTCTTTCCACCACGTTTTGTTGTGACCAGTCCAGTAGATGTCCAGAACTTTGGTCAGTGGGTGCTAAGTCCACCTTTTCATCAGGTTCCACACCACAGGTTCACATGCATCCAGGTTCAGTGTGTTCTTCCAGGGCCACGTTCACATGCATCCAAGTTCAGTGTGTTCTTCCAGGGCCACGTTCACATGCATCCAAGTTCAGTGTGTTCTCCCAGGGCCACGTTCACATGCATCCAAGTTCAGTGTGTTCTACCAGGGCCACGTTCACATGCATCCAAGTTCAGTGTGTTCTCCCAGGGCCACGTTCACATGCATCCAAGTTCAGTGTGTTCTCCCAGGGCCACGTTCACATGCATCCAGGTTCAGTGTGTTCTCCCAGCGCCACGTTCACATGCATCCAAGTTCAGTGTGTTCTCCCAGGGCCACGTTCACATGCATCCAAGTTCAGTGTGTTCTCCCAGGGCCACGTTCACATGCATCCAAGTTCAGTGTGTTCTCCCAGGGCCACGTTCACATGCATCCAGGTTCAGTGTGTTCTCCCAGGGCCACGTTCACATGCATCCAGGTTCAGTGTGTTCTCCCAGGGCCACGTTCACATGCATCCAGGTTCAGTGTGTTCTCCCAGGGCCACGTTCACATGCATCCAAGTTCAGTGTGTTCTCCCAGGGCCACGTTCACATGCATCCAAGTTCAGTGTGTTCTCCCAGGGCCACGTTCACATGCATCCAAGTTCAGTGTGTTCTCCCAGGGCCACGTTCACATGCATCCAAATTCAGTGTGTTCTCCCAGGGCCACGTTCACATGCATCCAAGTTCAGTGTGTTCTCCCAGGGCCACGTTCACATGCATCCAAGTTCAGTGTGTTCTCCCAGGGCCACGTTCACATGCATCCAAGTTCAGTGTGTTCTCCCAGGGCCACGTTCCATCATCCCGTCAACTGTCATTCAAATCAGTTTAGCAGGGGTTTTTTGTGTTGTCTTACTGATGTCAACTGTCATTCAAATCAGTTTAGCAGGGGTTTTTTGTGTTGTCTTACTGATGTCAACTGTCATTCAAATCAGTTTAGCAGGGGTTTTTTGTGTTGTCTTACTGATGTCAACTGTCATTCAAATCAGTTTAGCAGGGGTTTTTTGTGTTGTCTTACTGATGTCAACTGTCATTCAAATCAGTTTAGCAGGGGTTTTTTGTGTTGTCTTACTGATGTCAACTGTCATTCAAATCAGTTTAGCAGGGTTTTTTTGTGTTGTCTTACTGATGTCAACTGTCATTCAAATCAGTTTAGCAGGGGTTTTTTGTGTTGTCTTACTGATGTCAACTGTCATTCAAATCAGTTTAGCAGGGGTTTTTTGTGTTGTCTTACTGATGTCAACTGTCATTCAAATCAGTTTAGCAGGGTTTTTAGTGTTGTCTTACTGATGTCAACTGTCATTCAGATCAGTTTAGCAGGGGTTTTTGTGTTGTCTTACTGATGTCAACTGTCATTCAAATCAGTTTAGCAGGGGTTTTTTGTGTTGTCTTACCAATGTCAGCTGTCATTCAAATCAGTTTAGCAGGGTTTTTTGTGTTGTCTTACCAATGTCAGCTGTCATTCAAATCAGTTTAGCAGGGGTTTTTTGTGTTGTCTTACCAATGTCAGCTGTCATTCAAATCAGTTTAGCAGGTTTTTTTTTTTTTTTCGTGTTGTCTTACTTTTTTTCGTGTTGTCTTACCAGTGTCAACTGTCATTCAAATCAGTTTAGCAGTTGTTTTTTTTCGTGTTGTCTTACCAGTGTCAACTGTCATTCAAATCAGTTTAGCAGGGTTTTTTTTTTTTCGTGTTGTCTTACTGATATGCAGACAATCAAAGAAATGGACTGGCTGACTTTCTTGAAATGGCAGCTTCCTCTCCAGAGATGGTTGACAAGCTTAATGAGAGGCTTGCAGCATGTGATGTGACCTGACAGATAATTTGAATGTCAAATGTAGCGTGAAATTCAGTGAAACATGTTTCAAGTAGTAGGCGTGTTCTTAGCTGCCAACCCTTACATTAGTGTTTCAGGCGTTTCCAGTTTTTTTTTTAGGTCATTTCACAAATCCTCAGTTTGGTTTAAAAAAATATTTTGTTTAATCTTGAATTTCAAAGTTTGATTAAGAATTCAGGGCTCAGCAATCATTTAGAAAAAAAAAAGGCAACTGGAATATTGTTAAAATAATTACAAATGATGGACCACAAGTGGCAACAACTGCACATAGTCAAAGACTGATTTTCTTTTAAGCCCTACAATGAATCAATAGCTGATACAAATAGGCAAAGACAATGAATTAATGGCTGATACGAATACTGTCAGTTCGAAGCCCAACTGTCATCTCCATCCCCTGACTCCCAAATGTGGACTTTTGAAGGCTGGTGATGTGCATATGTAACTGACCCATTTGGGGCATAATACAGTACACTTTTGAATGCCTCATTCCACCACTTCATTACCTGACACTACCTTCCTCACTACAGATCACCAAAATGACATTTTGTAGGAGCCACTTTCATTACCTCCCTCGGTTATTGAGAATGCAGTGTATGATACAATGAGTGCATATTGCTGCCCGGAAATACAACTGCTGTAACTCACTTTTTTTTTTTGCATTTTTGAGATTTTTGGTATACAGTTAGAGTGGGTCAAGGGCCATAACATAGCCAAGGGCCAGTCACATTATCCTAAAAATAAACATGCTGTAATCAGTATACTTGTACTGTAACTCAGCTCACAGTATATCTTGTGGGTATAGATTATCAGTTTTTTCATCTCCTGTAAAATGTGATTTTCAGACTTGCGGCAGTTGTATTTCCGGGCAGTGATATTAAGGTTGACTATGCTTGTAGTAGTGACGTGCGTGCTACAGTTGACTATGCCTGCAGTAGTGACGTGCATGCTACAGTTGACTATGCTTGTACTGGTGACGTGCATGCTACAGTTGACTATGCTTGCAGTGGTGATGTGCATGCTACAGTTGACTATGCTTGTAGTGGTGACGTGCATGCTACAGTTGACTGTGCTTGTAGTGGTGACGTGCATGCTACAGTTGACTGTGCTTGTAGTGGTGATGTGCGTGTTACAGTTGACTATGCCTGTAGTGGTGATGTGCATGCTACAGTCACTCTGCTCTGTTGCTGAACAGCCCTGAGGAGAGCGGATAACGAAGAACCAGTTTCAGTTAGTGCACTGTTGCTTCAGTCCAGGATGGTGATGGGAAGGAGGTCACGCAAAGAAGCTGAATGTAAATTTGAGTCGCAATACGTGTCAAAAGACTTTGGATGTTTTGCAATGCATCCGCTGAGAGTGTACTTTTCACCTTCAGTTACTCTTTCAGCTTGTTGTGATACACTTGGGTCTCTGAGGTTATGATACATTTAGGTCTCTGTGGTTATGATACACTTGGGTCTCTGAGGTTATGATACACTTAGGTCTCTGAGGTTATAATACATTTAGGTCTCTGAGGTTATAACACACTTAGGTCTCTGAGGTTATAATACACTTAGGTCTCTGAGGTTATAACACACTTAGGTCTCTGAGGTTATAACACATTTAGGTCTCTGAGGTTATAACACATTTAGGTCTCTGAGGTTATAACACACTTAGGTACCAGCCGCCGTGGCGAAGTGGTTAGCATTGCGGACTCCCGGCTGGGAGGTTGTGGGTTCGAATCCCATCAGAGTCATGTGGGTTTTTCTGCCCCAACCAGCTCCTACCCAGAGTTGAGTTTGCTGCGGACTCAGTTGGGGAGACTGGGACCACACAGTCGAGTTTCATCCGCTTAATGGATGCGTTTCTGAGTGTTGCTCAAATTTCCTGACCAACACTGCAGGTGCCTGTATCTCTCGGGCCTGGTTGACGCTGGGATATATTATGAAAGCAAGAGTAGAGTACAGCCCTGTCACGCAGTCTCAGACCGAAATGGAAATCCGTAGCATCATCTTAATCATCCTCATTCTCATCGATCAGCATTAAAAAAAAAAAGTCAAATTCTGTGGCCCTTCATGCCCTGCTCTCATGGTGACCTCAATTTCGATGTCCTCTCCACATCTATGGCCTTGGTTTGGTTCCGTCGGGGTCACCGGTATCGGCGAGTCTATGTTCGGCAAGTCTATGGGGGCTGTCGTTGGATGGACGTGGTGGCACCCTCCAGAGGGAGAGCTCACTCACGCCGGCTCCGCGACTAAGCAATTATTGTCATCAGTAGGGGGCTTAGTAGGTGGTGTCCTGTGTATGTTAGATCAGAACAGGCGCCACTGAACACCACCGAAGTGACTCGGCAGCAGTGCAGTGTCTCCTCCGGTTGGTTGCCTCTTGATGACTTGACATTGACTGCTCCCTGTGGATTGTCGGTGCCGGGGCTGCGGCGGGGCCGGGCTGTGGCTGTGGACGGGGTGTCAGAATGAGCGGCGTGGGTGCACTGCCTCTGAGGTGGCGCAGAGGTTAGGACAGCAAAAAAAAAAAGAAAAAAAAAAGAAAAAGAAAAAATAACACACTTAGGTCTCTGAAGTTGTAACACACTTAGGTCTCTGAGGTTATAACACACTTAGGTCTCTGAGGTTATAACACACTTAGGTCTCTGAGGTTGTAATACATTTAGGTCTCTGAGGTTACAGTACACTTAGGTCTCTGAGATTATAATACACTTGGGCCTCTGAGGTTATAATACACTTAGGTCTCTAAGGTTATAATACACTTAGGTCTCTGAGGTTATAATACACTTAGGTCTCTAAGGTTATAATACACTTAGGCCTCTGAGGTTATAATACACTTAGGTCTCCAAGGTTATAATACACTTAGGTCTCTGAGAGGATGAGTGAGTCTGGTGTAATGAGATATTCATACTTGCTGCATGCAGTGTCAGCTGACTTTTAGCTTGAATGTTTCTTTGCGTGCAGGTTGTGAAAATTGTGGACTTTGACTTAGAAAACTTCAAAATCACAGCTGAAGGGTAAGTAGTTGTTTTTTAATCACACTCTGAACTATTTCATGCCTTGGACACTGACCCATATGACAGTCACTGGCATGTAGGATTAAAAACAAAGAAGGGGATTACTGGTGTGATTTGTTTCTGATTGTTTAACGGGCTGGCAGATCTGTGTACCGTACACTTCTGGTACACCAGAGCTTCCACCTTGCCCTTGCTGCCTGCAATGCAAACGATGGCTGGTGAAACTTTATTGTTATCCAATATTACGTTAGATTATGTGCTCTAGACTGAAAGTTAACTAATGAAGTCGCAGTCAGATTGTGTCCACTGAATGCTGAAATTCAATGTTTTTGCCTAATTTTTTGTTTTAATGCTAAAAAATAACCATACAAGTTAGAAACAGACAATGAATTGCAAAGGAAAGGCATTAGCATGCGATTAGTCAAAAACTACTCACATTTAGTGCATTTGTTCCCTGTTCCAATGTAGAAAATACTCCGAGTAAAGCATCCAAACCAGCCTTCGGAAAGAAAATTTGAACTGTGTGATTCACCACATATATTTCACTCAGTTCCGGCGCATTTTGTCCTAGCTGTAAAACTACTCAGGGATGTTGGCTTGAAAGTTGGAAATATCCGTACAGACTGGTCAGAACTTGCAAAAAAAGATAAATGCACAAAAATGAACATGGTTTTGTCTCGCCACCGTCTTGAAAATGAGATGTAAACACTGCTACATAATAACTTGGAAAAACTCAGTGAATCTTGAAAATGAGATGTAAACACTGCTACATAGTAACTTGGAAAAACTCAGTGAATCTGGAAAATGAGATGTAAACACTGCTACTATTCAGTGACTTGGAAAAACTCAGTGAATCTTGAAAATGAGATGTAAATACTGCTACTTAGTGACTTGGAAAAACTCAGTGAGTCTTGAAAATGAGATGTAAATACTGCTACTACTCAGTGACTTGGAAAAACTCAGTGAATCTTGAAAATGAGATGTAAATACTGCTACTTAGTGACTTGGAAAAACTCAGTGAGTCTTGAAAATGAGATGTAAATACTGCTACTACTCGGCGACTTGGTAAAACTCAGTGAATCTAAGTGTAACATGGTGTAAGGGAAAGGAATAGATGCAAAAATGACTGTAGTTTTACTTGCAACAGTTAACTTCTGCCAGTGACGCTTATGTTGTTAATAAAAATTCATCACAATCCGACAGCTGCTGAGTGCCGTTGTGATGTGAAACGATGTTCAGAGTGATGGCACCCCAGAGCTATCGAGACATCATTGAGTCAATCTTCTCAGTGGTAAGGGTCACACCTGTTTTACATTTTCTTACCTTCAAAGGCTGAGAAGGTTCCACTATACCCAGCTCGAGGATGTCTGTGACAGCAGTGACAAGCACTTCCACTGCCAATTCCCAGTCAACCCTGTTCAGAGAAGCCACACCTGATAATGACTCTATCCACAAAGGAGGTTATGATATCACCTGGCTTGGCATTTCTGTCTGTCATCAAGGTAATGCTAAAACAAGATGCAAAGCATATAAAAGTACTCCCAGTTTATCTTGAATGTGCATGAGATATTTCATAAACCGGTTTGGGCTGTTATAACCATTAGTAACGGCTATTCTGGTAAACAGCGGCCATCATCTGTGACCCATAATGAACATACCTGCAAATTTTCAGAAAGATCGGCCAAGTACTTTCTGAGATATTCCATAAAGAAGAAAAACCGTTATGGGCCGTTATAGCTATTAGTAACAGATATAATGGTAAAATAAAACATCGGGCATCATCCATGACCCATAATGAACATACCTACAAATTTTCAGAAAGATCGGCCAAGTACTTTCTGAGATATTCTGTAAAGAAGAAAAACCGTTATGGGCCGTTACAGCCGTTAGTAATGGATATAATGGTAAAGTAAAACATCAGGCATCATCTGTGACCCATAATGAACATACCTACAAATTTTCAGAAAGATCACAAATTTTCAGAAAGATCGGCCCAGTAGTTTTGTCTGGAGCGAGTGGAACACATTTTGACCATGGATGGACAGACACACACACACACACACAACCACACACACACACACCACACACACACACACACACACAGAGCGTTTTTTTCATTCCCATTCTAAAGCACTCCCTGTTCCATAAGAACTGGGAGTACAGCTGCAGCAGTTGTGAAGAAGCTGGGTGGACAGACGCAGTAAAGATGAACTCGTTCAGTTGTGTTGCAGCTCTGGATCAGAGGATGGATCTAGGAATGTTGTTAAGAGAACTGTTGGACTTCACCAGCATCCTGAATAACATGATTTAACTCCTGTCAGTAGAATTCAGCTGGGCACTGAAAAAAATGATTTAACTTCCTATCAGCAGAATTGGGCACAAAAATAAACAAACCATGATTTGACTCCTATCAGTAGAATTCGGCTGGGGACAACACAACATGATTTGACTCCTATGGGTAGAATTCGGCTGGACACTAAAAACAACATGATTTGACTCCTATCGGTAGAATTCGGCTGGACACTAAAAAACATGATTTGACTCCTGTCAGCACACTTTGGCTAGGAACCAAAAAGCGTAATTTGACTCCCATCAGTTGGATTTGGCTGGGCACAACACAACATGATTTGACTCCTGTCAGTTGGATTTGGCTGGGTACAACACAACATGATTTGACTCCTATCAGTTGGAGTTGGCTGGGTACAACACAACATGATTTGACTCCTATCAGTTGGAGTTGGCTGGGTACAACACAACATGATTTGACTCCTATCAGTTGGATTTGGCTGGGTACAAGACAACATGATGTGACTCCTATCAGTTGGATTTAGCTGGGTACAAGACAACATGATGTGACTCCTATCAGTTGGAGTTGGTTGGGTACAACACAACATGATGTGACTCCTATCAGTTGGAGTTGGCTGGGTACAGCACAACATGATTTGACTCCTATCAGTTGGAGTTGGTTGGGTACAGCACAACATGATTTGACTCCTATCAGTTGGAGTTGGCTGGGTACAACACAACATGATTTTGACTCTATCAGTTGGATTATACTCCCTGTTTGGCTAGTATACTTACCATGTCAGACTCTAATGCTATGGTCTGACATGGTATAGTATACTAGCCAAACAGGGAGTATAATACAAACTCCCCATGTTGGAGTTGGCTGGGTACAACACAACATGATTTGACTCCTATCAGTTGGAGTTGGCTGGGTACAACACAACATGATTTGACTCCTATCAGTTGGAGTTGGCTGGGTACAACACAACATGATGGACTCCTATCAGTTGGAGTTGGCTGGGTACAACACAACATGATTTGACTCCTATCAGTTGGAGTTGGCTGGGTACAACACAACATGTTTTGACTCCTATCAGTTGGAGTTGGCTGGGTACAACACAACATGTTTTGACTCCTATCAGTTGGAGTTGGCTGGGTACAACACAACATGATTTGACTCCTATCAGTTGGAGTTGGCTGGGTACAACACAACATGATTTGACTCCTATCAGTTGGAGTTGGCTGGGTACAACACAACATGTTTTGACTCCTATCAGTTGGAGTTGGCTGGGTACAACACAACATGTTTTGACTCCTATCAGTTGGAGTTGGCTGGGTACAACACAACATGTTTTGACTCCTATCAGTTGGAGTTGGCTGGGTACAACACAACATGATTTGACTCCTATCAGTTGGAGTTGGCTGGGTACAACACAACATGATTTGACTCCTATCAGTTGAGTTGGTTGGGTACAGCACAACATGATTTGACTCCTATCAGTTGGAGTTGGCTGGGTACAACACAACATGTTTTGACTCCTATCAGTTGGAGTTGGCTGGGTACAACACAACATGATTTGACTCCTATCAGTTGGAGTTGGCTGGGTACAACACAACATGATTTGACTCCTGTCAGTTGGAGTTGGCTGGGTACAACACAACATGATTTGACTCCTATCAGTTGGAGTTGGCTGGGTACAACACAACATGATTTGACTCCTATCAGTTGGATTTAGCTGGGTACAACACAACATGATTTGACTCCTATCAGTTGGAATTGGCTGGATACAACACATGTTTTGACTCCTGTCAGCACACTTTAGTGATGTTTTACCTTGCATTGGTTCCATTAGCATGACCTTTCGTGACTTGTAGAAATTGTTTGATCTGTTTGCTTATATGGAAAGCATGGTATAGCTGAAGAAAAAGAAGTCAGTGATATGTGTGTGTGTGTTCATGTGTGCAGTTACGGTGAAACATTCGACATTTCCAAGCATCCTCAGGTAAAAAAGACTTTTTTCTTCCATAGGGAAAGAGAGCGAGAATATTTACTGCTGTTCAGTCATTTTTTTTTGGTTCATGATTCAGTTGAATGATTATGGGCAGGTGTAGAGTTTGTATCTTTTCAACAGATCGCATGCAGATGTGTGTTTGTAAGAGTGGGGATCATCTTGTGAAAGTGTGCCAGTAAATGAATGTGCAGAAAAGTTGGTGTTTTAGCATGTTTTATTAGATAACCAAGTTCACAACAGAGATATACAGGTGTTTTGGCATGTTTTATTAGATTACCAAGTTCACAACAGAGATATACAGGTGTTTTGGCATGTTTTATTAGATAACCAAGTTCACAACAGAGATACAGTTTTACATTGAATGATAGAGAAGTAACTTTGAAACAATAACTGGAACTGGAACATCAACATATTATCGAAATCCGCAAAGCAAAACAAAAATGAAAAAAACAAATAAATAAAAATTGCAGCAGCAGGGAGCTGATCGTGCCTCCACACCTGGTTAGGCTTGCAGAGTGATAGCCCTTTGTGAGTTCACTTCATGAATCCTACCAAAACATAGATCAGTTTTCACACCTTTTCATGCCAAATAGGTCTATTGCATTTGTTATTCACCATATTGTATATAGCATTTGTTATTCACCATATTATATATAGCATTTGTTATTCTACATATTGCATATAGCATTTGTTTGGGCAAGTAAGTGTTTAGTAAGACTACTTGTAGTAGTGAAATTCCTCTCATCATATTGAAGGGACAATTTGCAGGAGGCATGATAATGAATCCTCTTGTCAGTTCAGTTGACAAGTATGCCGGAATTGTTCATCATGGGCGAGTGGAGCAAATGAATCTTTTTGGTTGCATTTCTGTTTGACTTCCATGTTTACCATGTGTGGTTTTTCATTTTTGTTTCTGAGAAAAATAGAGGAGGGGGGCAGGAAGACAGGTTGAGTTTGAGTGTGACTGTACATGAGAGACAGGAACAGCTGAAATTCATCATGAATGCATGTGGGTATGCTGGAAGCCTGGCTTTGTTGTGTGGCAGGTCAGCACTAGTCCACCAGTGTAAAGTGACAGGTCAGCACTAGTCCACCAGTGTAAAGTGACAGGTCAGCACTAGTCACAGTGTAAAGGACAGGTCAGCACTAGTCCACAGTGTAAAGTGACAGGTCCATGTCCACATGTAAGTGACAGGTCAGCACTATCCACCAATATAAAGTGACAGGTCAGCAGTAGTCCACCAATATAAAGTGACAGGTCAGCACTAGTCCACCAATATAAAGTGACAGGTCAGCAGTAGTCCACCAGTGTAAAGTGACAGGTCAGCAGTAGTCCACCAATATAAAGTGACAGGTCAGCAGTAGTCCACCAGTGTAAAGTGACAGGTCAGCAGTAGTCCACCAATATAAAGTGACAGGTCAGCAGTAGTCCACCAATATAAAGTGACAGGTCAGCAGTAGTCCACCAATATAAAGTGACAGGTCAACAGTAGTCCACCAATATAAAGTGACAGGTCAGCACTAGTCCACCAATATAAAGTGACAGGTCAGCAGTAGTCCACCAATATAAAGTGACAGGTCAGCACTAGTCCACCAATATAAAGTGACAGGTCAGCAGTAGTCCACCAATATAAAGTGACAGGTCAACAGTAGTCCACCAATATAAAGTGACAGGTCAGCACTAGTCCACCAATATAAAGTGACAGGTCAGCAGTAGTCCACCCATATAAAGTGGCAGGTCAGCAGTAGTCCACGAATATAAAGTGGCAGGTCAGCAGTAGTCCACCCATATAAAGTGACAGGTCAGCAGTAGTCCACCCATATAAAGTGACAGGTCAGCAGTAGTCCACCAATATAAAGTGGCAGGTCAGCAGTAGTCCACCAATATAAAGTGACAGGTCAGCAGTAGTCCACCAATATAAAGTGGCAGGTCAGCAGTAGTCCACCAATATAAAGTGACAGGTCAGCAGTGGTCCACCAATATAAAGTGACAGGTCAGCAGTAGTCCACCAATATAAAGTGACAGGTCAGCAGTAGTCCACCAATATAAAGTGCTGGGGCAGAAGATTTTGTGTGTGTGTGTGGATTTTGTGTCCACCATGATCAAGATTGACACAGATCAAAGAAACTGTTGCCTTCAAATCTTTGAAGACACACAATTCTCACAGTTTTGCTTGTTGACAGCTCGTATTTCAGTGTGTGTGTGTGTGTGTGTGTGTGTGTGTGTGTGTGTGTGTGTGTGTGTGCAGATCTAGTGCATTACCTCAGTTGATCAGTAGTTGTGAATATGTATTGGGTGTTAAGCATCCTTGATGTCAGTGAAGTGGAAGAATCTTTAAGTAGAGATTGCAGACTCACATGCATCCATGAATAATGCAAGGGAGGAGTGGACAAAAAATGACAGGGCAGTGAAATGAAATGAACAAAGACAATGGCGGTCATGTTCGGGCTTTGTGTTTCAGGGAACGGAAGTGAAAGCGATCACCTACTCCAACATGCAGATTCATGACTCCAACATGCAGATTCACGACGGCTGTAGTTCCAGTCAAGCGCAGATTGAATCCAGTGCAGGGGATTCAAAATGCAGCCAAGTCTTTGTCATCATCGATATTTAAACAGTTGAATAACGAATGGCAGTCTGTGATGCTGGTTGTACAGCAGACGGATGGGGAAGAAGCACCTGCGGTTTTGCAGTGAATAAGGAGGCTGAAGTCAGACCTAGGAAGCAGACAGAGCACAGACCACATGGCTGCACCCCAAGTTGTCTTGGAGTTGATCCGATCTAGCATGGATTGAATTTTAGGTGGGCAACAGGAACAGTTCAGGAGAAAGACCAAAGAAAAGACCTTCCCACGTGTGTATCCTATGTGGATGTCAGCGCCATTGAAGCCGTCGTCCCTTTTCTTCCCGTCAAAGTCAGTACAGGGATTCAGCTTCTTGGGCTGACAGAGGTGACCAAACATGCAGAGTTTGCTGTGTTTTCTGCTTTCAGCTTTGATCAAATGCAATTTGAGAACCTTGACATACAAAGTTTGTTTTGTGCTGGAGAATTTAATCATTCATGCACAAATGAGGCCGCCTTGATTGAAACTTTGTTTTCCCATGCAAGAAAGTAAGAACTGCTGAAACTGTTACAGAGTATCCACATGTCTTTCCTGACGAATCATGTTGTGTAGCATTTTTTAACAGTGATAGATTCTTTAAGTTCCAAGTTTTTTGTCATGTCATATCAGGTAAGCAATCATAGGGAGTTCAGGTCTTCTTACTTAAATTTGTCAATGTTTTCTATCCCCTTTCCCTATCCTGTGTCCTTACTGTCCTCCCGCTCCTCTCGCTAGACCCCATAACCCCCTCTGCTCCCAGTCCGATCCGTATGTGATAGGGATGCGAAAGAGGTGATGTTGGGAGGAATTGGGTTGAAAATATGTGATGTCTTGAATTAGGAAATTGGTGGGAGGGTTTTTTATCCATCTACTATCTTTTTATGGTGAGAACGAAGTTAAATGATTTTTTTTTTCAGCAGAAAACTAACTCTGTGTGTGTGTGTGTGTGTGTGTGTGTGTGTGTGTGTGTGTGTGAGAGAGAGAGAGAGAGAGAGTAACAGATTAGAAGGAAAAAAGAGAGATTAAAGATATGTAGATGTTCATCTTTGGGTTTAAGTTTTCAAAACAATGTGGGGTGTGTGTGTGTGTGTGTGTGTGTGTGTGTGTGTGTGTGTGTGTGTGTAATTTTGACCAACATGAAGGGTTAGGCCAAGATAAGGATACTGGTTTCATGATTGATGAACATTACATTGTAATTGTGCGTCAAAAATATTGCATGTTCCAGTCTACATGTTGTGTTCCCGAAAAATATTCCAGTCTACATGTTGTGTTCCTGAAAAAAAATAAGTAATTGATAAAATTACAAGGGGTAGTGAGTGGGGGGTTGGGGTGGGAGGTGGGGGGGGGGGGGGGGGGGCGTCAGCAGCCAAACAGGACATTTCTGAAGAATAAGAAAGCTGTGTAGGTTTTCTGATCTTACTGGTTGTTCTTCTCCATTTCCATACAGTCAAAGTTATTGCTGGGGCTAATTTCTCAGTTATACAAGGAATAGGGTCAGTGCCTTTACCATGTCAGTCATTGATTGTTCCCCAGAGACTTAAAGGCCTGAACAGAGAAACTAATTATATTCCAGAATCAAATATATTAAAACAAAATGAAAAGGGGAAAAAAAAAAGTCATAAGAAATTTTTTTTTTCAGAAAAGGGGACAGTATTGAAATCAAGAAAAGTGATATCCATGAAAAAAAAAATGGTAGCATAATAGTGCGGATGTTCATCTCTTGCCATTTGTATTTGGTACAAAGCCGAGGTCTAGAATGTTGTGGTATTGGGTGTTTCATCATCTGTATCTCCCAAGTACTCCATTCCCTCCTCTTTGCTTTTGGCAGGAGTTCATCTTTTCCCTGCGTTCTCAGACAAACTCATTTGTCAATATGTAACATGGTAAATCTTTCAGGCTGTTCTTAACAAGATAGATGTGTAGTTTGTGAAGACATACAGTTCAGCAATCCCAGGTTCACAGGAGGTGGGGAGGGGTGAGGGAGTGGGGTTTGAGGAGAGGGTGCGGAGCAAGGGAACGGGGGATGGGGGTATTCCATATGCTTTTGGAACAGTTCAGGTTCCCTCAAGGGGAAGGAATCATGTAAAGGCTCTCCTGTGATGGAAATTGATTTGTGGTTGTTCCAACTGTCTTGTGCACTACAACGGTTGACTGTCAGGTTCCCTCAAGGGGAAGGAATCATATAAGAGCTCTCCTGTGATGGAAATTGATTTGTGGTTGTTCCAACTGTCTTGTGCACTACAACAGTTGACTAAAAGTTGCCCTCATGATTTGCAAGATAACTTTTCTCTCTGTTTGGCCAAAGTATTCAAAGTACATAATACTTTAAAGATAAACAAGTACACATTAGACATGATGATTGCTAAATGCAATTTCACAGCCAGTTTACAACAGTTCCAGTCTTGGCCCTAGTCATATTAATGTTTGTTATGTATGTGGATGTGTTCTCTCAAGATGGATCAGTTAGAAGAAGTTTACGACATCTGTAGACCATCACAACACAAACGTTATGTGCAAACAAAACCGCAAAACAGAACATTTTTCCTGCAGTTACAAAACCTTTCAAGACCTTTGACTCAAATTTCAGTAACTGTTGATGTAATTCTAATTAAATCACAAAAGTTACATTCATTTCCAATGCTGTGTTATAGCAAATAATTCCAACACTCATTTTCACTACTATTATGGTATTTGTTAAAGCAGGACAAAAGCTGCTGATTCTGTTATTTCCAACTCTGTATTTCTGCAATCCTGCAATGCCTGCGTTCTGCATCAGTGAAATGTCTACAGTTTGATTCCGTGTGCTGTGAAGGGAAGATGTCTCATGGTGTGTGCATATTGCTGTCTTCGATATGAATGAGCTGAAAAGAACTGATGCTTGCTCTTTGACTTGTCATGCATCACAATGTGTTTGTAGTGTGTGCGAGTGTTTGCACTGTGTGGTATTATGTTTGACCCCAGAATGCTGATGATACTTTTATTGTGTGTGTTTGTGACAAGTGTATCGGCCACCCTGAAGAAATAAACATGTTTTTCTACTCTGCAGAATTTTCTTCTCTTAAGATGAGTGCATGCAAACATGTCTGTGTAAAGTTATTGTATGCATGTGTTTATCTCTTAATATGAACTTCCTCCTTTATTGAGAAGATAATCCATCTCAGCACCATCTCGCTTTAGAACAGTTGCCATCAACTTTCAAATGCAACAAAATCACTGTTAAGACAAGTGGGCACTTTCAAGATGGTTTCCAGTCCAAAAAGGTTACTTTTCCTACACCAAGGCCAATCTGCATGGAGTGAAGCAGCAAGTTCTGCCACTTTATTACACTCTTTAATATTTTCACTGAGGAAAACCAGTGTGGCTTTTCATCCTCTTCTGTGTTCCAAGGAGAGAACCCCTAATATGTTTTCTGAACTCTTGAACTGATTCTGTTTGGGGAGCCTAGGACAAATTTTTCAACTTCTTGAGCTGACTTTCTCTCCCGAAAACCAAAGATCAGTTATAGGCATGCTGGCTGTTGATTTCCTCCTTGTAGCAAATGGTCTGAAAAAAATAGTTGCATAGGAAAAGAAAGAAAACTGAAAGGAAACAGCTGAAAACTGCAAGTAACTGAACAGCTAGTTGCATCCTCAGTTGTACAAATGAAAGAAAGTGCAAGAATGAAGCTGGGGCGTGTTTAGACTCAAAGATATGAGGTGGGATGCAGAATATGTAATTTTGTTGGATTCACCAATCTTCTTGCAGTAGTCTGTCTGGAAAGGAGAACCAAATGGCAGTTTGGTGGATGCTCTTTGTGCTTCAGCATTTCTGTAATGAACCCACTTCCAGTTACCTGAAGTAGTGTGTTGACCATCTCAAGAAACCTCAAGACTTGTACTGTGAAGTTTTTCATGTTGACTCATTCTTTTCTGTGGAGGAACACTAAAGACCATATCTCTGATCTGATCTGTTCAATCTGTGTCTCTAGAGAAAAAAACCACAATTACAATGAACTCTTTTGAGCTGACTTTTTCTTTGTGAAGGAGATTCAAAATCTAGTTCCATGAATGTATGTGTGGATTCTGTCTAGAGAGCAAAACCCTAGACCAGAATCTGGCTCCTAGTCTACAGACACATACTGTGTGTCATGCCGCAGCCTTGGCTCTGGAAATTGTCAGGGCGTCATCATGAGGCAACCTACAAGAGAAGACCATGCACTACTGCCGAGTTATTTTGGTGGTGTCAAGTGGTGCCTGTTCTGATCCAGCTTACACTGGATTCAACCTCCAGTCTCCGGAGGACTTCTTCTTCCTCATTCACTTCTCATTAGATGAGCAGCCCGGTGTCCTCGATGAAGGCTGCCGTCCACTGCAGCTCCTCCAGGGTGCCGTACAACTTGGCTTCCACTGCTGTCAGTGTTGGCCAGTACTTTCTCCTGGATGCTGCATACGTCATACAGTCTTGAAGGATGTGGTCGGTTGTCATTGGTCCCTCGCCACAAGGACATTCTCCACTCTGTCCAATGCTAAATTTTGTGTGCATGTGGTGGAGCAGGCAATTGTATCCAGTCCTCAAGCGGAAGATCTTGACCTGTTCCCGTCGTCCCAGCAAATGGTATTTGTCTTCTGGGTTGTGTTTGGGGTGCTGGAGGCGCCACTTTATTCCTTGCTGTGCCTTGATGATTGTCTTGATTTCATCGTATGACACCAGGTTGTTGGCCTGCTCCTTCTGTGCACCGTCTTTTGCCAGAATATCTGCTTTTTTGTTGCCTCTGATACCACAGTGTGCTGGCACCCATTGTATCACAACTTTCTCCACTCTGGCACTCAGGGCATCAAGGGCTGAAGTAAGATGGTTCTGTTCTTTGCAGCGGGAGTTCATGAGGGCTTGGAGCACGGAGAGAGCGTCTGAGAACACCACCACCTGCCCTGTTGTTCTTATGGAGTTCTGCGAGACTGTTGTGGCTGCCTCACAGAGAGCTTCTCGTTCAGCTCGGAAGTTGGTGGAGTATTTTCCTGTTGGGATTGCAATTTCTTCATCTCCGTATCGGAGGAAGATTCCAGCTCCACCATCCCTCGTTGCTTCTGTGGCAGAGCCATCTGTAAAGACACTCCAGAGGACAATATTTGCTTGGTCGGTGAGTCTGAGTGAGCAAGCATCTCCTTTGTAGGCTGCCATCATGTCCCAATGAATGTGCTGATACTGACGTCCCCGTTACAAACTAAGTAAAGGCAAAGATGTGCAGAGGAAACCAAAACTAAGGCCACCACAAGAGCAGGGCGTGAGACCGCAGACTTTGAAAGCTTTTAGTTTCTCTTCTTTTAAAATGAGGATGATGAAGATGATTCTATGGCGCTTCATTCTGATCAGGGACATAATGTCAGGGCTGTATTCTGAGCGTACTCTCATCCTAAATCCCAGCATCAATCAGACCCGAGAGGTAGAGACAACAGCAGCATTGCTCAGGAAGTGTGAACAACCCTCTCAGTGCTACATTGACTGATCAGACGGAACTCAGCTGTGTAGTTCCAGTCTTTCCATTGGAGCACACAGCAAACACAGCCCTGGGTAAGTGCCGGTCAGCGCTAAAAAATCCCACAAATTCATGGCTCTGATGGGTATGGAATCCACAACCTCTCCGCCCACAATCCATGACATTTACATCTGCACCACAGCAGCAGGCCAGTTCTTTGAATTTGTGTAAATATGGCACTCCAGGAGAAAACCCAAGATGGTATCTTGAAATCTCATGATTTGACTCTTTTTCTGTGGAGAAGAACCCAGAACTCGGAATTCATGTTTTGACTTGGTATCGACAGGAGAACTTAGGACCTAGAATGTTTCTCCTTCTGGATAACAGAAAAAGACATGTTTTTTTTTTTCAACTGTTGAGTAGATTCTGTCTCATTGGAGGAGAACCAAAGGAGGTCTCTCTGATGTGTAAACTGTCAGTTTGAATACTGTTGTCCTCCCTGGCACCTTGAACTCCCAGAAAATGTCCCAAAGTAGATACCAGAAACACGTATGCAGACACAGTGACATACACCAAGTTTTAAAATATGGTTAATGTCGAAAATAAGATAGAAAATTTAACAATTTCGTGCATGACTGAAGAAGGGACAGTTAGAAATGAGACATATTATTTAGAATTACTTCACATGCTGAAACAGAACATTCCGAAATAACAATTCACCATGGAAGAGAAGTAAATATTTTTTTTCAATCAGTAATACATGCTAACTTAATAACAGTTTGATTTTCTTCGACCAATATGACCTTGAATCTAGGTCGGAATTATAATATTGAGTAATTTCCAACCAACATTCCATATCACCCATTACATTTATGTTTTTCTCAACGCTAATAAGCAACTTGCAGGCAAAAGGCTCGAGCAAATTTGGACACGAGGCTTGGGTGTGTTAGAACCACTGCCCCCGGGTGACATTCCGTTCATGTTTCGTCGATCTGAAATAACACTTGCCCAGATCTTCATGGCGATAGAAGTGGGTTGTACACTAACTGAATGATTTGTGAAGCACACTCTAGTACTGGTCGCACAACAATCTTCGACCTGTGTGTCCAGTGACCTGTGTTGCTGACAGGTCAGGACAGGTCAGGCAATTGGACGACCGGGCCTGGCGGCCTCATTACTCGTCCTTCTTTTTGGTTAATTTAACAATTGCTGTGATGATATAAGCATCCCTTTTGATGCACTAATCATAAAGATACTGTAACTGAGCAATTTTAGTATCACTGTCTGGGAGGCTTTTGAATTTGTTAGTATCTGAAGCAAATTTAGTTTGTGCAGGAAGATTGTTCCAATGTTTGGTGACTCTGTTAGAGAAAAAGTTTTTCCTAATATTATTTCTGCTATACATGAAAAAAGATTAAACAGACTGCAACGTCACTGGAACATACAACAAACAAACAAGCACACAACAAGTGTAAAGTGACGTTATTTCATTTACAAAGGACACCACAAAACTTCTGGATATTTTGGTGAAGGCGCCTTTTGAAAAAAGCGCTTTCGCCAAAATATCCATAAGTTTTGTGGTGTCCTTTGTAAATAAAATAACATCACTTTACACTTGTTGTTTGCTTGTTTGTTTGTTGTCTGCTATACATGGTTAGAATGTTAAGATCACTGTTACAAGTTCTTATTTCATCAGACAAGTGAAACAAACCGTTGTTAGTATTGTCAGTATTTTGAAAAATCTTGTTAACATTTATCAAATCTCCCCTTAATCTTCTATATTTTAAGGATGGCAAGTCTAATTTTCGTAGCCTGTCCTCGTAATCTAAATTTTTTTTAATAGATTTTAACATTTTAGTTGCTCTCCTCTGTACTCTTTCGATTGCACTAGACTGTCGCTTAAGAAAAGGATTCCAAATTATGTTTCCATACTCAAGATGTGGCTGTACCAAACAAGTGATTTAAGAACACCTCTTTATTCAAATTTTTAAAACTCCTTCTAATCAAGCCCAGCATCCTATTGGCTTTATTTATTGCTGTTGTAATATGCTTGTCAAATTTGAGTTTTGAATCAAATATCACTCCTAAATCCTTTTCCTCTGTACAAGTATCTAAAACATGCTTAGATGAGCCATGAGTTATTTCATATCCTTTGTTTGGATTATCATACCCTGCATGCATAACCTTGCATTTCCCTGCATTAAAGTATAGATTCCACTTCTCTGACCATTGTATGAGTTTGTCTATATCATTTTGCAGTACATCTGAATTCTGGGAACGATTATACACTTTAGTATCATCTGCAAATATCTTGCATGTACTCAGTATGTCATCCGGGAGATCATTTGTGGAAATTGTAAAAAGTACTGGGCCCAGGATACTTCCCTGGGAAATACCGCTTAAAACATCAATGTTTGAGGACAGTTTTGTTCCCACCCGCACCCTTTGAGATCTTCCCTTCAAAAAGTTTTTCACCCACTGTAGTAAATTTCCTGTTAGGCCTATCCCATAAGCTTCCGTTTTAAGAAGTAGCCTTAATCAACTTGACAAAAGGTTTGGAATGTCAGTTTGGTTGTAGCTGGGTTACAACAACAACAACAATATCAATAACGAACAACGATTTTAAGCGCTAATCAAACAAACAAACAACGTCAAAATGTAGGCCTCGTTTTAGGTTGTTTACGTTGCGAACCGAAACCATTCCAGTTATGTAACATTTTAGTAAGCGTTACTTCCCTTGATGTTGTTTACATGTCATGTGATCTCTTGTTTCTCGCGTGCCTGTCCCAAAGTATTCAACATGGTAAGTCATGTGCTATGATGACTTGTTTCGTGTGTCCGTGTTTTGTTCCTTTCTGTCCACGACTCAGATCAAAGTATCCCAAGCCACCATCTGATCGGTGTGCTCGTAGTTAAGTTACCCCAGTCACTGTGCGGCTTATTCGGCACACAACTACTTTCACCTTTGCAGAAGCTTTTTCCCTTGTTTCGATTCTGTGTGTGATTTTTTAGTGAGAGTCAGTGTGTTATCTGTGTACTGATTCATCATGATTTGGTGACGCTTTGTGGGCTTACTCACTGCAGAAGAAGCGATCATTCCCCATCCTGCACAGTCCATTCGTCGCCTGTAATGGTCACAGTCCACGCTCTGTCGTGATCTTGCGAAATGTGATAAAATTTCGAGTTGTGACTAGTCGAATTCCACAAAACTGAGAGAAACGCGAAGCGCGGTGGAATTCGGTTTACTTACACAGAATGGGGAAGTGATGGTAAATTGAATACGCTGCTAACATTCTCAGGTCAGGGTGGGAGGTGTGCGTGTGTGTGTGAGTGTGGTATTGTGGTGCGCGTGCATTTGGCTTTTTGTTGTGGTTACCTCCCTTGCACTGAAGGTGTGTTTCGTTCTTCTTCTGTTGTGTGGCCACAATCAACACTGATTATTTTGTTGGTGACTGGTTGTGTGTTGTCTTTTTTTTGTTGTTGTTGTTATTTCCCCACATGGGTGTTGGGTGTGTGTGGGGTGTGTGGCAGGGACGCATGTGCTGAAAGAAGCTTTGATAAACTTCACACATGATTATCTCGCTTAACTGTGTGTGTATGTATGCATGTGAGTGTGCTGTTGTTTTGTCCATTTTTCCTGGGGGAGGTGAGGGAGTACTTTGTGTTTTGTTGCTTCTTTGTATAATTTATGAGCCTTTCCAGGAAATTCTACTTCCTTATAAGTTATACTGTTACGTTTTTTGTTGTTGTTTTTTGTTTTTCCAATAATGACTTTCACAGAAGATTGGGTTACAAGTACAAAGAGATTTTTTGTTGTTGTTGATATATCCTAAGCTGTTGTTGTAGCAAATTTTCTTCTCTCTGTCTTCCTCTTTTCCCCTCCCTTCTACCCTCCCCACTCGTCAACCTGTCCATCTCTCTCTTATCAGTGGCAGACTCTGTCTCTCTCTCCCTTTCCCCTTCTCCCCAACAAACAGACTTAGACTTGTGACCCTTTCGCTGGTTCCAGTTACAAATGAGATGATGGTAAAGCAGGGCTGTGAGTGCAGCATGCACTTAAACTGAATTTTTGTTGTTGAAAGAAACTGGAATAATTTGACCCATATACAACTAAGTCACAAACATTTCGGGAAAATGTGGCTGGCAGCAAACTATAAAGGGAAGTGGTCTGAACTTTTCTTCAAAGAATTTTGTTGTGAGGAGATGAAATGCAAGAAACTGAAATGTGCCATTGGACAAAATCACAGCACAATAGTTACATAATACACCCTAGAACATTGTGGTGTTGTAAGTCATACAGTGGAGTTTACAGCAGCGAAGGATAGTGCAAAACAACATTGTAGTGAGCCACACAGTGTAATGCAGTTCTTATAATGCAGACGTCTGTCACCATTCTGTCTCTGTGCCTGTCTTGTTCTTGCTCTTCCATCTTTAGGATTTGTTTTCCACATGTGGAGGTCACAGGCTGTAGTTAAGAACAGTGTGTGTGTGTGTGTGTGTGCGCACAAGAGTATGGCCTTGTGTGTGTGTGTGTGTGCACGTGTGGTACATTTTGTGTCTTCCCTCCCTTTTTTCTTTCTCTCCCTTGCACTCATGCACTCACACAAATATGCACCTATACATGAGCACACATACAGACACACAGATTTTCTCTCTTTCCTAATCTCTTTGTCTCTGCCTTACCCTCCCTCCACCTCTTTCTCTCCCTCTCTCTCCCTCTCTCATGAATAACCTGCGTTGCTGGGCGTTGTTATTTATACCAGCTGTGGTTGTGAAGAATTAATTTTTCATGCGTGCTGCAAGTTCACACGTTCCTGTCCCATCGGCATCCCCCATAGCTCCCTGGAGGTCAGGTGTATAGAGTGTGGCTGAGGCCTGACCACCCATTGGCTGTTTGGTGTATGGTACACACTGTTGTCCACAGTCATGACTAAAACCACACTGTGCTCCACCCTTAAAAACAACAGTATCTGGTAAAAGTGGTGTGGAGTGGATTGACTGTAAATAGGAAAGCTCATGCTTTCATATTTCCTTTTCCCTGTCTGGTCTCTGGGTATGCAGACCTCAAAATCCGCAAAGGATGTTTTTGCAATTTTTAAGGGGAAAAAAAAGGCGTGAAGACATGCAGATGATATTAAGCTGTCAAAGTTTGGAAGTTTACAAGTTCTGTCAGAGCAGTAAGCTAGGGGTTTGAAATGATGTAGGCTTCATGACATGTACTTGCTCAGCTGTCAGTATAAGCGCTCACGGTGTGTAAATTCTTCTTAAGTTCTTTGCGTTCTTTCTGTGAAAAAATTTTTTTAAGCAAACATTTATCGGTAGACAGACAGACAGATATATAGATAGATAGAAAGACAGATAGAAAACAGACAGACAGACAGACAGATAGATAGATAGATAGATAGACAGATAGAAAACAGATAGACAGACCGACAGACAGATATAAACAGGCAGATTTTTGGCACTCAGCCTCTGTGTTGTGATATCAACAAGAATGATTTGCACCTGAATGTGTGTGTGTGTGTGTGTGTGTGTGTGTGTGTGTACGTGTGTGTGTGTGTGTGTGTGTGTGTGTGTGTGTGTGTGTGTGTGTGTTGTCATGAGCTTGGCTAACTATTCCTGCAGAAATCTTGACGGGGTGTGTCATCTCCTGTTAGTATAGAAACTGCTGAAGTTCAGCACATTTAGAAGGTGCGCCAGTTTCCTGGACAATAAGAGATTTTTTTTACCATGCCAAGCTCTGGTGGCCGAAGTCAACATTTGCTGGGAACTAAGTATAAAGAAATTGCCTTACCTACTACATATCATCTTACATTCTTCTTCTCTTCTTCCATAAAGCAGTTGCTATCAGAAAGTTGATGATTCTGTCATTTTGTTGTTGTCGTTTTTAGGTCTGCACTTTTGGTTATCAGGGTGCCAAGGGGGAGGGGGGGGGGTGTTAGAGTGAGTAGTTGCAGACCTGGCCAGAGGCACTGTCAGTCTGCCCCACCAGTTCATTGGGAAAGGGTCAGCCCTCACCTGGCGACAGACCAGAGGCACTGTCAGTCTAAGGGTGAGCACTCATCTGACGACAGACCAGAGGCACTGTCAGTCTAAGGGTCAGCCCTCACCTGGCGACAGACCAGAGACACTGTCAGTCTAAGGGTCACCCCTCACCTGGCGACAGACCAGAAAAAAAAGTGAACTGAGGATGACAGGAATGAACATCCTTGACATGAACATACAAGGCTTTGAAAAAAAAAAATTCTCCACTGGGAGTAGGTTCCAATTCTGCAGGGTTCTAGGAAGGAAAGGAGTTTAAATATTCTGCAGGACATGATGGCCAGCTGTTGGCAGTGTCCACATATCTTACAGGGGAGGTCGGGTGTTGGCAGTGTCCACAACTCTTACCGGGGAGGTCGGGGAGAGGGGGCAGGGATGTCAGGTGGGCTGTCAGACGGAAAGTCTGGACTGTTCCATCAGTTATTTTTAAGAGCAGGATGGTGTGTGTGTGTGTGGGGGGGGGGGGGGGTTGCATTGTTTAAGTAACTAGGATAACTCAAGTGGATCCGATGGTTGTTCTTTTGGGGTGTCAACGTAGCTTATTTATTAAAGATAGCTACCTTACCTCCCCTCTCAATCTTATCTTAGTTTACTAAAGATAGCTACCTTACCTCCCCTCTCAATCTGCCAAATAGGCTTACAGGCCTGTCACTTTTGCTGGGTGTGGCCTGAATATATGAAAAGAAAGCTCACGCTGCACTGGTTGTTATCGTTATTCTTCGAAGAGAGAGAGAGAGAGCACTGACAGTCGTTAAGGCTCAAGATTGATTTTCTTGCCTTTCATCACCACCACTGCTGTACCCCCCCCCCCCCCCCCCCTTCCCGAATGCCCCATTTTTTTTTCCTCATTGTCTGCTCGTCTCAATCCTGTCATGTCAGTAATTCTCAACTACGTACATGTCTGAATAATGGGCAGAACTGTACTCAATCCCGTCATGTCAGTAGGGCAGAACTGTACTCAATCCCGTCATGTCAGTAATTCTCAACTACGTACATGTCTGAATAATGGGCAGAACTGTACTCAATCCTGTCATGTCAGTAGGGCAGAACTGTACTCAATCCCGTCATGTCAGTAATTCTCAACTACGTACATGTCTGAATAATGGGCAGAACTGTACTCAATCCCGTCATGTCAGTAGGGCAGAACTGTACTCAATCCCGTCATGTCAGTAATTCTCAACTACGTACATGTCTGAATAATGGGCAGAACTGTACTCAATCCTGTCATGTCAGTAGGGCAGAACTGTACTCAATCCCGTCATGTCAGTAATTCTCAACTACGTACATGTCTGAATAATGGGCAGAACTGTACTCAGTCCCGTCATGTCAGTAATTCTCAACTACGTACATGTCTGAATAGTGGGCAGAACTGTACTCAGTCCCGTCATGTCAGTAATTCTCAACTACGTACATGTCTGAATAATGGGCAGAACTGTACTCAGTCCCGTCATGTCAGTAATTCTCAACTACGTACATGTCTGAATAGTGGGCAGAACTGTACTCAATCCCGTCATGTCAGTAGGGCAGAACTGTACTCAATCCCGTCATGTCAGTAATTCTCAACTACGTACATGTCTGAATAATGGGCAGAACTGTGAGAAGAAAAGTGGAAGCGGATAAAATCAATGATGAGCCTGCTCTTGCCAACAGTGTGCAGGGATTTATTTACCCAACAAATAATTGGTTTGAAATAACTTGAATGATGGAGAAAGGTTAAAACACTTGATTTGCATTGAATAATGGAAGAGCACAAGGTTACGTCGCCATTTACACTACCCAGCCAAACTTTGAAATGATTGTGGGTGTTTCTAATTTAGAAATCTTGTTGAGAAACTAGTTGAGAAAATAAACCTTTCGTCAAAAACAACTTACGTTCACATTTGTGTTTAACCAGGGTTAGTTATATTCTGAATTTGATCGTTACCAGTTTCTATAGTCACGACACAGGTTCTGGTTTCCACTTTTCTTTAGCTTTCTCTGAAGGTTCTCTTCAGTACTACTGTCACAAGAGTTGGGAATGGTAGGTGTGTCCTCTAGGGGAAGGACTTGGAATATTTTCTCTATGAGAATTATGTCAAGATTTCACTTCCACCCTCTCACTTACTAGTGGTGGAAGGAGCAACTTTCCAGTATTAGTCATCGAAAGAAATCTGTATTTGTTCCCGGGACTGTTTGAATACTCAATAGTGGAGCTGGGATAAGTTTCCTTAGGCTTGTACTGTTAGAAATACTTGTAGCTCTGAGAGACAGAGTCAGAGATGAGTTCAAACATTCAATACTGATTGAACAACAGAGAACTGACACATGTGCACTTTCACACATCAACTTTACTTGCTTACACACAGGTAAGTAGTTAAAGTTGGTTTATAATAGACATGTCTGTCCTATAGGCAGAGTTTTGGCTCTCACTGTTTCATCATTAAGTGAAGGAAAGTTCTGAATGAGTTGAGTTGAATGGATGTCCACTTGGAACAACAGCCTTGTCTTGTATCGGAGAGGACAGTTGATCTCTCTGGTGGCTGGTGACTGATCCTGCTGTGTAGACCTGTTTCTGTAGGGCTGGGCTGTGGTGTGTCTTCACAACCTGTCTGGCCCAGTGATATATAGCGTAACCACAGTTTATGGCATAGCCACGGTCCCAGGTCTGTGATAAAGAGAACCTGGTCTGTTGTTCAGTAGCTGAAAGTCTGGCTTGTCGAGTTCTCACATTTGCCCTCTATCTTTCAGAAGAGGTGTGAGAACTCAGCCAGCAAAGGATTACCCTATTGTAGAGTTTCTACTATAATTCTCAATCTCCACTTTTGTTTAGAGGTTGAGTGGAGTTTACAAAAGTGTAGGAGGCAGTTATACAGTGCTAACAATTTTAGTCAAATAACTCCTCAATGTTTCTTATGAGTCAGATTACATTCACTGGGATTACACTTAGCCCAAGTACACATGTGGTGTAGACTTAAGTCATACACTACAAATCATTCCAAGAATCAACAGTATTTATAAATCAACTTAGCAGTTTTCACCTACACAGGCATACTGTTTTTCTGATCTAAGTTTATCATTCAGTTATCGCCGTCGCCGTCGTGGTACGATGCCACTGTTTTCCTGTTTCTGCGTACATGTACATACCCATTGTACCCAGCAGTGATCTGTTGACGGAATTTTGCCAGTGATGAATCTTTCTTTACCATTATCGTTTTTTTTTTTTTTTTTGGGGGGGGGGGGGGGGGGGGTTGTGTTTTTTTTTTTTTTTGTTTGTTTTGTTTTGTTGTTTTTGGTTGTTTTTTTTTTCTATTTATTTATTTGTTGCATGCGCCAAATGTATAGTTATTGCATGCGTGACCTCTTTATCTTCGCCTTTTTTTTTTTTTTTTTTTTCAAATTCTATGGCCGTGTTTGAAGGCGTTGATCACTGCTCAAATTCTATGGCCGTGTTTGAAGGCGTTGATCACTGCTTGTCTGTCAGCTTGAAATCCCTCTCTGTTCACCCAGCACTACCTAGGTACCTGATTCAGTTCCGGAAAGGTTCAAGCGGCGGAAGGAAGGAGAGGGGCAGGTAACCGGCTTCCGTAATGCCGTGCCTAAGACATGCTAAATCTGTAAGAGCTCACTGCCTCCTACAGCATTTAGGCCAAGGACGTTAACCCCTAACCTTCTGTGTTTGGCTTTGAGGAAAAAGGCGGATCAACTTTCGTAGAATCTGTTCCGTTTACAACATATGTCTCGGCTTTTTTTTTTTTCTCCTTTTCTTTTTAAAGGATTGTTGGTTACATATTCATCCTTTTATGACTGGTATTCACGTGAAATAGTTGGTATGTGGGGGCTGTGAAAATAGTTGGTATGTGGGGGCTGTGAAAATAGTTGGTATGTGGGGCTGTGAAATCAGCACGCATACGCATTTCCTATAAACGGTTGTGTCAACAACAGTTGTCTGCTGTTGATAAACCCGACCAAGCACAAGAAATACAGTACAACCCCCCACCCCCTCACTCCCACCCCCCTTCCGCCGCACTGGATGCCAGATGCAGATAGCCTCAAGCATGCCGGTGTTACGGCGCTGCACGTCTGCCGCTCGTGAAGTCCTGTTGAAGTCTGAGGGATCATTGTCTGCTTCTAACCGTGCATTCTGGCCACGAGCGTTGCCTCCGACGTTCCGGTTAGGAGAAGAGGTTCCGGTTATGGCATAGCATGCAAGCTCTGGGCGTAATGCGTGCTTTTTTTTTTTTTTTTTTTCAGATGTTCTTATCTTCCACCCATGTTGAATAACAGAAACTTTTTCCCCTTTTTTTGCCCACGTTTCTTTTTATTGCTAAAAAAAAAAAGAAAAAAAAAAAAAAGAAATCGTGGGACGCCAACACTTGTCGTCTTTGGCCTTGAAATTATCGGACGTGGTTTCCATTTTGTTTCAATAACTGTTAGATTCTTTAAAAGTGGCACAC
>CM065742.1:2261082-2266082 GCA_033310375.1 Conus canariensis | reverse complement strand
CTTGGTGTTAGCTCAGTCGACTTTGAGCTGTTTGTTGGTGGAGCGACGTCACTGAGAGAGAGAGAGAGAGAGAGAGAGAGAGAGAGGGGAGAGAGAGAGAGAGTACCAGCGTTAAGCGTGGAGTGGATTTTTAGTCTTCACTGAAGCTTCCTGCAGGATGGACTTGGGCGGCGAAGCTGGCGCTCACCTCGAGGTCGCCTTTCTGTTGGAGGTAGGGTTGGGTGGTGATGGATGTGTGTTGGAAGGGGTGGGTGGATGGGTGTTGAGGATGGGGCAGTGAAGGGGAGGGGGAGGGGGGGGGGGTAGTCTTCTTCACACGGCTTGAGATCGCGGAGGGATCCTCTTCTTTTTCTGTTGATGGAAAACTGTTTTATGTAATGTGACGTTGTGTTCGCAGCGCTCTGTCCTGCTCTGTTGTAATGTGTTTATTGCGTTGTAATTATTGCTTTATACCGCTTTTTTTTCCCATTGCATTGCATGGTGCTATGTTGTAGTGTGTTTATTGCGTTGTATATTGCTTTATACCGCTTTTTTTTTATACTATTGCATTGCATGGTGCTGTGTTGTGGTGTGTTTATTGCGTTGTGTATTGTTTTATACCGGTTTTTTTTTTTTATTGCATTGCATGGTGCTGTGTTGTGGTGTGTTTATTGCGTTGTATATTGTTTTATAGTGCTTTTTTTTTTTTTTATTGCATTGCATGGTGCTGTGTTGTGGTGTGTTAATTGCGTTGTATATTGTTTTATACCGGTTTTTTTTTTATTGCATTGCATGGTGCTGTGTTGTGGTGTGTTTATTGCGTTGTGTATTGTTTTATACCGGTTTTTTTTTTTTATTGCATTGCATGGTGCTGTGTTGTGGTGTGTTTATTGCGTTGTATATTGTTTTATAGTGCTTTTTTTTTATTGCATTGCATGGTGCTGTGTTGTGGTGTGTTTATTGCGTTGTATATTGTTTTATAGTGCTTTTTTTCTTATTGCATTGCATGGTGCTGTGTTGTGGTGTGTTTATTGCGTTGTATATTGCTTTAAACCGCTTTTTTTTTTATTGCATTACATGGTGCTGTGTTGTGTTGTGTTTATTGCGCTCCATTGTTTTATAGCGCTTTGTATTGCATTGCGTGGTGCTGCTCTGTACGGTAGATTGTACTGTTTGCCATAGCACTGTACTGTTTTCATTCCTTTTTGATGTCATGCATTATACTTGTTGTACTGTGCTGTGCTGAGTCGCATTATATTGTAGTGTACTGTGTTGTATTTTACTTCATTTCTTCCTTGTCTTTGGAGATTTTTTTTTATCTGAAGTTCCATTTGATGGGGAGGGGAGAGAGAGAGAGAGAGAGAGAGAGAGAGAGAGAGAGAGAGGGAGAGAGAGAGAGAGAGAGAGAGAGAGAGAGAAGGGAAGGGGGGGGGGGAGAGATTGATCGCATCACTTCCCTATGGCACCACCCCCTTTTTTCAACTTGTTTCTGTGCAAAAGTTTTTTTTCTCTTGTTTTTCTTCTTTTTTTCTTTTTCTTTTTTCTTTTGCTATTCTTTCTTTTTTTTTTTTTTTTTTTTTGTTGAGTGGATTAGTGTGTTTTCTACTGATGTTTGTTTTTTCAGAGCCATTTCTCATACCGTTTAGTTGGATTCTGTTTCATGCGCGTCGTACACCATTAACTTTGAAGTGAAGAACAGACTCGACACTTCTTTTTGTCAGCGGGTGGGATGGGGGGTGGGGGTGGGGGGGGAGCGCTGTGTGTGTGTGTTGTGTGTGTGTGTGTGTGTGTGTTGTGTGTGTGTGTGTGTGTGTGTGTGTGTGTGTGTGTGCGCGCGCGCGCGCGTCTGTGTGTGTGTGTGTGTGTGTGTGTGTGTGTGTGTGTGTGTGTGGAATTATTATACAGCCAACCGGTACTTTGAATCACTGAGACGGAGAAAGACCAGAAAAATTTATGACAATGCGAGAGGGCAGGGGGTGGGAGGGTGGGGGGGGGGGGAGGAGGAGAAGGTGGGGGGAGTCCATGTGGCGAGGGAGGGGAGCGACCGTCAGTGCTTCCGTTGACGATTGCCATCATCTACATCCCTTGTGCTCCAGATGTTCTCGTTGTCACCCTCAACCTTCTTCGTTAAATATTGATCCAGTGGGACTGTACCGTACATTTTTTTTTTCGTATAAAATATTCATCTTTTTTAACTAAAAAAAAAAAAAAAAAAAAAAAAAACATTCGTAATACAACATTTCTTACAAATACTCTACGTACAAATTTTGAGGAGTGTATTTATAGCTGTTGGGGAAAGCTGCCTTCTCCTTTCCTCCCATTTTTTTTTCTTTCTTTTTTCTTTCTTTCTTTCCTTCTTTCATTCTTTCTTCTTTTCTTTCTTTTTCTGATTTTTTTCTCTCCTTTCTTCTTCTTTTATTATCATTATCTTTTAATTTCATTGGCTTGACGGAGAGATGGACCTTTTTTTTTCTGTCTTGCAAAAATCGGAGTTTTAGTCATTCTTAACAAAACTCGAGATTTTCCGAGAGCTGAAAGTATCAGAACGGTCACGTGTTCGTACAGCCACGAATACCACCAGTCATACTGTGTGTAACAAACCTGACGGGAGACCTGAAGGGCTGCTTTTCAGTGCCGAAACTACCAACAGCAAACAGCAACATAAGTATTCCGAGTACACCAGGTTTTCGGGAAGGGAATGTGGCTGAGAAACACTCCCTAAGTGCGAATTTCTGGCGACCACAGATCAAGTTCGTTATTCTCGTTTAGCGAAAACTTCACATGGGGGGACAGGGATGGAGGGTGGGGAGGGGAAAGGGAGAGGGGAGGGCGGAGGGCGGGTGGAGTGAGGGGAGGGGGTGCAGCGAACTCTGCTCACTGTCAACATTATTCAGTGGAAGAATGGCTGCTTACCTCGTGTTGTTTTTGTTTTGTGTTTCACCTTTGTTGGTTGGTTGCTTGCTTTGTCGGCAAGATCACGCAAAAGCTATTGATTTTTTTTTTCTTTCTTTAAACGAAAACTTAGCAGAAAGATGCGATGTGGCCCCGAGGTCGAATCGACAAAATATTAGTGCGGATCCTTGGTGCGGATCTCACCCATACTCCCCCGTGAACTTTCCGCCCGGTTGAAAAATGAAATGCTCAACGTTTAAAGTGAACTTGAAAGTGTTGGAACTGGAGCAGTTTGGCTAGAAATTAGGTTCAAGAGAACGAAATCTATCCATCAAAATTGGATTTGTGTATCGAAACCTGCAGAAATCGTGGATAGGATAGGATAGGATGGGTAAATATGTACACACACACACACACACACACACACACACACACACACACCTCTCTCTCTCTCTCTCTCTCTCTCTCTCTAATATATATATATATATATAGAGAGAGAGAGAGAGAGAGAGAGTGTGTGTGTGTGTGTGTGTGTGTGTGTGTGTGTGTTTCTTTTGATAACCGATTCAGTGCTAATGAGATAATCACTTTAAATTTCATTTATCAGTTCATTTATTTTTGTTTTTCCTTGGCTTCGTTTGCTTGTAACACATTCTTCTTTGCGGTTGAATTAGATGAGAACTACAATTTAGCTACAATTTCTCTTCATTCTACCGAGCAGATGTGTGCCGGTCCAGATGAAAAAAAGGTTTGTAAGCGTTAGTTTGCTAGGCTAGTTACGTTCAGTCCCTTTCCAGCGCAAGTGCCGGGTGAAAAAAAACAACAAAAACTGTAATAGCTCATCTGTTACCTGTGGAAATAAAGATCATCATCATCATCATCATCTGTCTGTCTGTCTCTTTCTGTCTGTCTGTCTGTCTGCTGTCTGTCTGTCTCTCTCTCTCTCTCTCTCTCTCTCTCTCTCTCTCTCTCTCTCTCTCTCTCTCTCTGTGGGGTGTGTGTTGTGTGTGTGTGTGTGGCGCGCGCGCGCGCGTGTGTATGTGAGTCTGTGCGTCTCTGTCTCTTTGTCTCCCCTCCCCCACCCTCTTCTCCCTCCCATCTCTTAAGTTCTTTAGTTTAAAGCAGATGATACATGCTCCTGGCAAAAACTAAAACAAACAACAAAGCAAGAAAGAGAGAGAAGGGGGGGGGGGGGGGGGGGGGGGGGGGGGCTAGGAGAAAAAAAGAGGAAAGAGCAACAAAAGAAAATAGCAAGTACTTGTGTTCACCGATCACGAGGTGTAGGTCATGCAGGGGTGAAGGCTGGCGGAGCCCTTGATACCTTGAAGAGAAGGGTGTGTGTGTGTGTGTGTGTGTGCTTGCTTGCTCGCTCGATGGCACGTATTCCTGGTCAAGGAATCAGGGGTTGATTGATTTTGCAGTTACAAATGTTGTCTCTATGTTTTCTTCATTAACCGTTCTGGTAACGTGTTCTTCTTTTCTGCCTTTTTCTCTAATACTTTTGGTTTTTCCACGTCCGGCCAGATGCGCCTCATGCGTGACATTTTCCAGGTAGAGGTTAATGAGCGTTGAGAGGCAGCCTTGAAAAACCCCAATAGCTGTTGATAATACGCCATGCTGCATGTGGGATGGCCCTTAACTGCACAGCTTTTGTCACTGTAGAATGCAGTAGTGGCTTTGAAAAGGCTGTTTATATTGTTGTTGTTGTTGTTGTGAACGTTAGAACTGATAGTGGCTGGCCACAAACCTGCATAGCGTGGACTGGCAAAGGTTGTCGTTGAAGTCCGTGAAGTGAATGTTGTCGCGACAATGAGCGTACGCGAGGGTTATTTTGAATAGTTTTAAGTTGGGGATTGTGGGATTGCTAACTTGCACGTACGCATTGTTGTTGTTGTTGTTGTTGTTGTTGTTGTTGTTGACTGTCTCACATGGCTTTCGAGATCAGCTGAACGTGAAGCAGGGGTGAAGTACAAGTATGTCACAGGAAATAAGCAGTGTGTGTGTGTGTGTGTGTGTGTGTGTGTGTGTGTGTGTGTGAGTGTGTGTGTGTGTGTGTGTGTGTGTGTGTGTGTGTGTGTGTGTGTGTGTGTGTTTTGAACCAGGATGTCACTAACTCTAGTGGTCCGTGA
>CM065742.1:2251082-2256082 GCA_033310375.1 Conus canariensis | reverse complement strand
TGCAGAATCCATCGCCTCTTGAACTTTCCATTTTCTGCCTGTCTTCAGCTGGGGCTTAATTGCTTCTACCACCTTGTCTCCTGAGTCCTCCAGCATGCTTTGAAGTCTGATCTTCCCTGCTTTGTATTCCTCCAGGATGGATTTCAGGGGTAGTTTCAGCTTTGCTTGGCGACAGTACAGCGCTATGTCAGTCAGACAGGGTGGGACACCAAGCCATTTCCTTGTGAACTTGTTGATTTTGGCTTCCATTGCCTCCACTATGCTGGTGCAGATGTCGTATATCATCAGAGGCCATAGCAGCTTTGGTATCAGCATGAACTGCAGACACCAGACCTTGTATTTGCCAGGGAGCCCACACTGGTCAATGGTCTCCAAGCCTTCCTCCGCCATCTGCTTGGTTTCTTTTGCTCTTTGTGTGTCTTTCAGCGTATCATCATACCATCTTCCAAGGCTCTTGACTGGTTCTTCTGTGACTGTTGGAATGGCCTGGTTGGCAACACTGAAGACCACAGATCCGGCCACTTTTCCTTTCCTCAGTGAGAGACTCCGTGATTTCTTTGGCTTGAACTTCATTCTGGATGAGGCAACTATGTCGTCCAGCCTCTCCAGCACATGACGTGTCTCGTCTTCTCTGGATGAAATCACTGTAGTGTCATCCATGAAGGCCTTGAGAGGAGGCATCTTGTATCCATCGCCAAGGTCTGTTTGTCTCGCGTTGTTTGTTGCTGCTTTCAAGATGAGTTCCATTGCCAGCACGAACAGTATTGGGGAAATTGCACAGCCCATTGCAATACCCACTTCCAAGTTGATCCAGTCTGTTGTGTACTCCTTGGTAGAGAACCGCATTGAGAAGCCATTGAAGTACTTCTTGAGCATGTCGCGGATGTTCTTTGGCACATGGTACATCTCAAGAGCCAACTGTATCATCTCATGGGGCACAGATCCATATGCGTTTGCCAGATCAAGCCACACTACGTCCAGGTCTCTCTTTTCTGTTTTTGCTTTTTGGATTGCGTCCCAGATCATTGTGGCGTGTTCTACACAGCCCGCCACGCCTGGGATGCCACCTTTCTGGACTGACACATCCAAGTACTTGTTTTCCATCAGGTACTTGGTCAGCCTTGCTGCCATGACAGAGAAGAAGATTTTCCCTTCGACGTTCAGTAGTGATATTGGCCTGAACTGGCTAATGTCACTTGAGTTTTGCTCTTTGGGGATGTACACACCATCTGCCGTCATCCACTGGCCGCTGATCTTCTGGTTTCTCCAAGCCGATCGCAGCAGCCTGTGGAGCCACTCCAGCACCTTGGGACATTTCTTGTAAAGCTGGTAAGGTATTCCGTTTGGCCCTGGTGATGATTTGGCTCTGGCTTTGTCGACCACCTTCTTGATTTCCGCCAACGTTGGAGGCTTGCCATTGAACTGTTCCTCAGGGTTGGTTGGCCACACCAGACCTTGAATGTCGAGTGGTGCTTTGCTCTGTGGGTCAGAGTATGTTTTCCTCAGATGCTGCTCAAGAACTCCTTTGTCCACACTTAGGGTCCCAGATTTTGGCTGCTCAAACAGTGTTCTGGCAAACTGGAAGGGGTCTCTGAAGAAGCGCTCTTGTGTCTTCTTCTTTTTGCTCTTCCTCTTCCTCGCAGATTCCGCTTTGCTGAGGGCACTGTGTTTTTCTTTCAGGTCTTTCCACAGTTTTTCCAAGCCTTGTTTTTCAGCTGGCAGTGCGGTCTTCATTTGCATCTTGAGGTTTTTCTTTTGGACCCTGATCTTGTCCATCTTTTCTTGGCGTCTGGATTTCTTTGGAGGTGTTTTCTCTTTGGGTAGTTTTGCTCCATAGGCGTCTCTACATGTGGCATACACAATGTCCCCATATGTGGCTAGTTTGTGTTCCAGGGTGCTTTTCCCTATCAGTGCATCGAGTCTTTGGACGATTTTTGCATCCAGTTTCTCCCAATCTTCAGTTTCGTTTGCTCGTGGCAGGTTGAGTTTCAGGCGCCTGGCATCGAGGGCCTGTGCAAATTCCTCATCCGAACCAACAGCGTGGATGTCCTTGGCACTGTGGTTTAAATCCTGGCCTTGGTCTTCCGACGTCTTATCTGCTGATGCAGTGCGCTGCTGCTCATTCAGATGAGTCTTCACACATCCCATCTTTGTTCTGTGGATCTTCATGCCACGGGTGGTAGCATAATAAATCATGACCAGAGAGATGCATGTTGTTTGATTAGGAGGGGATGGCTTGCCGGACGAGTTCTGCGCTGACCTGCGTCGTGAAATGACGACCCAAGTCGTTTCCAGACCGAGGTCAGTAAGGAGTTGTGAACTTCATCTGCGAAGGAGGCAAGAACACTTACTATCCACAGGTCTCCGTACGCAGCCCCCCCCCCCCCCCCCCCCCCCCCCCCCCCCCCCCTCTTACCTCTCCCCAATGGCACGTCTGCACATATCTGCTGATATGCCCCGGCACTAAGGAAAAAGACAAATACAGGTGAGCGTGCGACGGGCATTAACGTAAAAAAGGGTATGGGCCACGCTTCGAAGTGGCAGTATGTCCACGCGTTACAGCTAACCCATGCTCCTGGGCAGTTTACTTTTGCGTACTACGTGAACTTGGCAGCACCGTTGGGTAGTGTTTCGAGTTAAACGAACACTGTCTCTAACAGCGACTCACCACCAGTGACCGTGAAGAAAGAGCCACTGACCACAGGGAAAGACCTGTTGACCGTGGGAAAGATTGTAACCCGGAGTTCTCTTCAGAGGCGAAAGCTTGGCCGCGCCTGGAGGTGCACTGTCTCCACCTGTCAGCAGGACAGCAACGAGTGAGGCTGCAGCATACACACAGCGGCTGCTTGACGGTGGCGTTTTTTGCCGATTGGCTCTGCAATCAAGGATATAGGTTGATACACCCATGGATACGCCCCCGTGGAGGTTCTGTCGCGTCACATCCAGTGGCGACTACACAATGACATCCGCCAGGGAGCGAGTGTGTCCCTTGCCGTTCTAATGGAATGCCCTGTGCGTGTCTGCACCCTATGTGAACACAGCACAGATTTCAAAGGGTGGTGCGGGATTGCTCCCAGCTGGTTTGTTCGGCAGTTGATGTCAGTATTTTTCTGGAACCCACCTTCATTTTTTTGTTTGTTTGTTTGTTTCTGTCTGCCTTTTGGCCGGCTCTGGGGAAAGGCCCAGTGACGGTGAGGAAAGACCTCAGGGAAAGTTGTGTTGACAGCGGGAAGGACTGCAACCTGGGATGGACTTCAGAGGGCATGGAAGACCTCATGGTGAAAGCTTGGCCATGTCTGGAGTTGTACTGCCTTCACCTGTCAGCGGAACAGCAACGAGTGAAGCTGCAGGATATGCACAGCAGTTGCTTGACGGTAGCGGGAGGGGAGAGTTGGCATAGATTTGAAGTGTACACTGCCGTTTGTGAGACAGAAGGGAGAGAGAAAAGGGGGAATGGTGTGTGTGTTTGTACAATTTGCACAAAAGGGTGGGTGTGAGAGGGGATGGCGTGTTTGTCACAGGTTTCGAGGGGAATGGAGGGGGGGGGGGGGGGTGGAATGCGGGTGTGGTAAGGGGATGGTGGGAGGGGTAATTATAAGCAGTGTTTGAGAAATTTGTGGTAGGAAAAACATTTTCTCGCCGGGCCATGTTAGTACGCAAATATCATGATTCAGCTTTCAGGGGTGTGTTGTGTGTGTGTGTGTGTGTGTGTGTGTGTGTGTGTGGTGTTATTGTCTGAGAGCAGACTTACTTCCCTTTGAGGTCGGGCAAAGATCCGCGCGGAGCCGAAAGTGGACTCAGCGCACATGACAACTCTGGCATGAGCTGACAGTGGTACTTCAGACGTGTTCATTCAATCGGCTTACGAGAACATGTCAGGGTCCGTGTTCTTCAGTGGCATTTTTACAGTCGACTGGGCTGATAGGGAGGGGGGAAAAGAGAGAAAAGCCTCGAAACGCTATGTGTTCAGTAATCCGCTGGCTGTCAGATTAACCATTGGTGTGTCAGTTGGAACTCTGTGAAACGAACGTGGGAAGACAGGAAGAAAGGTCGGGAAGAGAAAGGTGCGCGCGAGGCGCGGTGTGTGTGTGTGTTAGTGCGTTAGGTCAGGATTGGGAGGGGAAGGGAAGAGGGGAGGATTGCGGTGAGGTGAGAGGAATAGAGAAGAAAGGGGAGGGCGGGGGGAATTATTGTCCTGCAAAGCAGACCAAAAAGACAGTTGAACGGGCCGCCGGCATGTGTGAGAGGACCTTTGCAAGCGCGTGTCCCTGACATGCGGGAAAGCTTAGGGTGGTAGTAGTGGTGGTGGTGGTGGCGGTGGTCCCGAGAGCGAGTCGAGTGCGTGGCCAGTTCCTCTGCGGCCGCCGCGCCAGGTTGTGCTGGGCCTATCTGTGAAGACAGTTGAAGTTCGCGTTGATTTTTTTTTTCCCAGTACCTACGACTGCCCCTTTGTTGCTTCTTTGTTTTGTTGTTGAAGAAAGCGATGTCAGCCGTTGCCGCCAGTTGGAGGTCAGTGACCTTGGTGAGGGACTGTGCTGCTGCTGCTGTTGAGGCTACGTTCCAGTCGGCGAGTGACTGTGTGCGTTGCCTCCCTTGAAGTTCTACATGCTCTGGTTGTTTACCCGTCTTCTTTTGTTATCATTACACTTGATTGTAACAATTTCAGTGACACGGTCTGTGTACTTCTGATCGAGCTCTATCTTCTTGTTTCTATTTTCACTCCTTTTCCTCCTCCTTCAATTATTGTGACTATTATTTAGCATGTCTTCAATTATTGTCACTATTATTTAGCATGACTTCAATTATTGTCACTATTATTTAGCATGTCTTCAGTTATTGCCACTATTTAATTTTAGCATGTCCTTCAATTATTGTCACTATTATTTAGCATGTCTTCAGTTATTGTCACTATTATTTAGCATGTCTTCAGTTATTGTCACTATTATTTAGCATGTCTTCAGTTATTGTCACTATTATTTAGCATGTCTTCAGTTATTGTC
>CM065742.1:2231082-2241082 GCA_033310375.1 Conus canariensis | reverse complement strand
CCCTATCCAGGAGATTTGAAGGAGCTTCCTCAGGCATTTGCTCTCGAAAGCCTGGATCTTCCTTTCAGTTTCAGCTGTCAGTGTGGACACTGATGGACACTGACGGCTGAACGTTACCAGAAGAAACCTTTAACGGGCACGAGGAACGAGTGGGTTTCTCAGCGACAACACCCTTGTTGGGCCTTGCTGTCACTGAATTGTTTTGTTTGAGCTGGACCTGGACGAGGAGAAACAACAAGTCAACCGATTCATTAGGCCCAGATTTCCCACCTAACATAAGGTGTCTGATAGCTCAGTGGTTGCATCTGTTACGAGGTGGCTTTGCGTTGATCACCCGACCGTCCTGGAGGGACAGGTTCAAATCTAGGTAGCTCGGGGATTATGGTGAGTATGGTGGGGGAAGGGGGGGGGGGGCGGGTTGGGATGACTGAAGGTGGGGATGGGGGAGGTAGCGGATTGACCGTGCCTTGTAGAGTGTAATGAGTTACAGGCCAAAACACTTTAGAAGAGGAAAAGAGGAACTTCTGTCAATACACGCTGTCTGTTTCTCCTTAGAGTTCGTATCTGCCAGGGCAATTGTTCTATGGGGGTCGCAGTTTATACCATCATTTCTGTCTGTTTAATTCAGACAAAAAAGTGGGACAAAATGATTACATTAAGAAGTAAATCATGACAAATATATGCACACATACGCGCGCGCGCACACACCACACACACACACACACACACACCACACACACACACACACACACAGCACACGCACACGCACATATACACGCACACACACGCGCGCGCGCGCGCGCGCGCACACACACACACACACACACACACACACACACACACACACAATCCCCTCAAAAAAAAAAAAAAAAAAAAGAGAGAGAAATGAAGAGAGAGACAGAGACAGAGAGAGAGAAGAAGGGGAAAAAAAGAAAAAGAAAAACAAGATAGAAAATCACCAGCATGATATTGGTCGACGTTTACATGTGGAGGCTAGGTAAGAGGGTTGTATCATTTTTGTTTTTCTTTCAATGCTCCTTCCATTATGTTGCAGATTCTTCTACTGTAACTAGTGTCAGTGTTTGCGAAGGACCGACACTTTTTTTTTCTTTCTCTCTCTGCTTGTTCATCGAAAAGAACATGAACCATGCTATGTGCGCTTGTCATTTTGATTAGGTCCCTGGCTAAGACTCCATTTAATGTCCATGTTTCTTTTCACGTTCCCTCTTTTAGCCCCTAGTGCAACAAGTACGAAAGAACTATACTTTTGTTTGTTGGTTGTTTTTGTTTGTATCTTTTTCTTTGTGTGTGTGTGTGTGTGTGTGTGTGTGTGTGTGTGTGTGTGTGTGTGTGTGTGTTTGTTTTTCTTTCTTTTTTTCCCTTTTTTTCTTTTTTTTTCCGATCAGAACAATCGGTGTGTAATTTACGCTCATCGTTTTGAATAGGTATCGGGTGTAACCGGACTGGGTGACTTGGTGCTTGACCAAGAGCCTCTGACGGAAAGTGTAATTGTTCGTTATTATCTCTCGTTGTTGAGCCGTGATTGGACAAGACTAGTGTGAGCCGGTCGGAGTGACAGGAAGTGACGTCACGATGAACGGAAGTGCGAACGGAAGTGTGGTGGGCTCAGCGATCAAGATCGGGGTGAGAGCTGTTTGAATTAGAACGAGATTTCTTTCTTTCTTTCTTTTTCTGTTTTTCTTTCTTTCCTGTTTAAAGCACAATTTTTTTTTTCTATCCCTTCTCGCTCACCCCCCCCCTCTCTCTCTCTCTCTCTCTCTCTCTCTCTCTCTCTCTCTCTCTCTCTCTCTCTCTCTCTCTCTCTCTCTCTCTCTCATGCGTGCTACATCCAAAATCAGTCTTGAGTTTATTAAATACTATTTTGCCTGACAGCACTGACCAATCTTGTAGATGAATGATTGTCTAATGTAACTGATAACAAGGTTGCAGGTGTTATCTTTGTAGATTTTGCGAAAGCATTGACCATGAACTACTCCTTGGGGAAAAGAGTACTTTGACTATATAGTCTGTCGAACGATAAACAAGATTTCATGTCATCATTCCTTAGCAACAGATATCAACTTGCTCTCAATACTGGACATAAATTTTCTTGTTTGCCAGTCAAATATGGTGTCTCTCATGGCTCTGTCCTTAGATCTATTCTCTTCTCACTATTCATTAATGATTTTCCTCTGTTCTTATAAGCTCTTTGTGACTTATTCATAGGTGACACGATGGTTCGTACTATCCGTTCTAAAGCTGAAGACGTAGCCTTTGTATTGCAAAAAAATACCCCAGTAATTTACAGAAATGGTCCAAATTGACCCACATGAGTTTGAACACACAAACACACCGCGCGCGCGCGCACGCACACACAACACACACACACACACACACACACACACACAACACACCACACACACACACACACACACACACAACAAACACGATGATAACTAACACATAAAAACGACAAAACTAGATACAGTGACGTCTTAGCATGTTCATGTAATGTATATTTTTTAATTTTATTAGTGTTTCTGTAATGGTGATTTTTTTTTTTTAATGCGAATGTTATTGTGTTACCTGTTGCATTATGTATTGTTAATATATTTTCAGTATTTGTACCCCTTCAGTTCGAGGCCTTGGTCTAAACTGATTAAACTTTTGCATTTGCTCTCTCTCTCTCTCTCTCTCTCTCTCTCTCTCTCTCTCTCTCTCTCTCTCTCTCTCTCTCTCTCTCTCTCTCTCTCTTTAATGTAATTCTGATACCTTACTTCAACAGTGAAACTGTTTGAATGTGTAAATCTCTTGTGTACACCTGTGTACTTTAGAATGGATATTTTCTTCTCTGATTGTCACGTCTCCATGTATTATTTTCCCCCATCTCTCTCTCTCTCTCCTCTCTCTCTCTCTCTCTCTCTCTCTCTCTTCTCCTCTCTCTCTCTCTCTCTCTCTCTCTCTCTCTCTCTCTCTCTCTCTCTCTCTCTGAAATGAGCTTTCATTACAATAATGTCCTTGTATTACCCAATTTCATGTATGCATTTTACATTTTTCAGTGTCCAAGTATGACACTGCCATGCTGATTTGGAAATGAATCAATATGTTCCGTCTCTCAGGACCGGATGAAAAAACACCATCTTGTGCTTATTCCTTTTCTTCCTGAATAAAAAAGAAATGCTTTTGTTCTCTCGCTGTCTCGCTGTCTCTCTCTCTCTCTCTCTCTCTCTCTCTCTCTCTCTCTCTCTCCTCTCTCTCTCTCTCTCTCTGTCCATTTACCCTTGGCATCAAAGAGCATCACCATCATCATCACCATTATCATCGTCATCGTCATCATCTCTCTGAGTCTCTGTCTAAAGTCTCTCTCTCTCTCCTCTCTCTCTCTCTCTCTCTCTCTCTCTCTCTCCTCTCTCCCCTCTCCTCTCTCTCTCTCTCCTCTCTCTCTCTCTCTCTCCTCTCCCCCCCCCTCCCCCACACACACACACGTGGTTGTATACAAAACCTACCTACGAGCCCCCAGCCTTTGCCGACAGAAGACCACACACCACTGCTAACTTGCCGTTTTGTTCAGAGTCAAGGCAGAAAGTCCGGCAGTGCGTCTGTATGCAGTCATCAGTTGTTATGGTCTTCCGCCATTCAGCTTGATGTTGGCCTGGTATCCTTCATGCAGTCAATCAGGACACTGTGTGTGTGCGCGCGCGCGCGTGCGTGCGTGTGTGTGCGTGCGTGCGTGTGTGTGCGTGTGTGCTGTGGTGGTGCGTGCGTGTGTGTGTTGTGTGTGTGTGTGTGTGTGTGTGTGTGCGTGCGCGCGCGCGTGTGTCTGTCTGTCTGTCTGTCTGGTCTTCTGTCTGTCTGTCTGTCTGTCGGTCGGTCGGTCGGTCCGCAAGTTAACATGAAAACAGTTGGACACGTTCTCTGTTCATTTGAGAGTAAGGTCTTCGTCGCCAAGCAGTTACATGCTTATGTCGGTGAGAACAAAACTGACCCAGTGTTGAAAGGAAAGTGGTTTGCAAACGAAAACCAAACGAGCAAACAAACAAAACAAACAAAATGTTCTGTTGAGACAGGTGGCGATACCTGGCCGCATATTCACCGAGGAGTCCCACTACAATGCGAGGAACGGAATGTGCGATTTAAGAGAGAGAGAAAAGAGAGAGAGAGAGAGAGAAGAGAGAGAGAGAGAAAGAACAATCATGATGACAGTGTAGGGCGGACGAGGGGGGGGGGGGGGAGGGGGGGTTAAGAGGCCACAATTTTAATTAATCAAGGTACAGATCAGGCGCACATACTACTGCGGCCTTTCCCCCCGATCTTCCTCCTGTCTACTTAGTGTTGTCCCCACCCTACCCCCTCCTGTCTACTTAGTGTTGTCTCCCACCCTACCCCCTCCTGTCTACTTAGTGTTGTCTCCCACCCTACCCCCTCCTGTCTACTTAGTGTTTGTACCCTCCTGTCCACCCCCTACCCCTCCTTTTCTACTTAGTGTTGTCTTCCCACCCTACTCCTTCCTTTCTACTTAGTGTTGTCTCCCACCCTACCCCCTCCTTTCTACTCAGTGTTGTCTCCCACCCTACCCCCTCCTGTCTACTAGTGTTGTCTCCCACCCTACCCCTCCTGTCTACTTAGTGTTGTCTCCCACCCTACTCCCTCCTGTCTACTTAGTGTTGTCTCCCACCTACCCCTCCTGTCTACTTAGTGATGTCTCCACCCTACCCCCTCCTGTCTACGTAGTGTTGTCTCCCACCCTACCCCCTCCTGTTCTACTTAGTGTTGTCTCCACCCTACCCCCTCCTGTCTACTTAGTGTTGTCTCCCACCCTAACCCTCCTGTCTACTTAGTGTTGTCTCCACCCTACCCCTCCTGTCTACTTAGTGTTGTCTCCACCCTACCCCCTCCTGTCTACTTAGTGTTGTCTTCCACCCTACCCCCTCCTGTCTACTTAGTGATGTCTCCCACCCTACCCCCTCCTGTCTACTTAGTGTTGTCTCCCACCCTACTCCCTCCTGTCTACTTAGTGTTGTCTCCCACCCTACCCCCTCCTGTCTACTTAGTGTGTCTCCCACCCTACCCCCTCCTGTCTACTTAGTGTTGTCTCCCACCCTACTCCCTCCTGTCTACTTAGTGTTGTCTCCCACCCTACCCCCTCCTTTCTACTTAGTGTTGTCTCCCACCTACTCCCTCCTGTCTACTTAGTGTTGTCTCCCACCCTACCCCCTCCTGTCTACTTAGTGTTGTCTCCCACCCTACTCCCTCCTGTCTACTTAGTGTTGTCTCCCACCCTACTCCCTCCTGTCTACTTAGTGATGTCTCCCACCCTACCCCTCCTTTCTACTTAGTGTTGTCTTCCACCTACTCCCTCCTGTCTACTTAGTGTTGTCTCCCACCCTATCCCTCCTTCTACTTAGTGTTGTCTCAGCCGTGACATCAGTTTATGATGTTGTTCAAAAGGACAACATGTTTTGATGTTGTTTAAGGGACAATCGTTTATGTTGATTCTCTTCAAGGGACAACTTTTCGATGTGTTAAGGGAATGGTTCCTGATTCTCTTAGAGCGCAAGCGGGTCGGTGAAGGTGGGCTGGGGGGGGGGGGGGGGTGGAGTTAGTGGGGGTGGACTGGTGAAACACGCACAAATGGTGCAACAGAAGCAATCATCTTCTTTTCTTTTTCTTCTTCTTCGTCGTCGTCTTCGTCTCCTTTTTCTTCTTCTTCTTCTTCTTCTTTCTTAGCTCAAATTCCGATGCAGTGTTCTCCATTGATGAATTGTTTGTGTTTGTTTGATCTTTCACTGAGCGATCCACATTGTGTCGCAGGCGTGATGTGATGTCTAGACGCGTCAACAGGTGCATAATATGGTTTCTGTTGTTGTTTGTTTGTGTTTTGCTTGTTTGTTTGTAGTAGTAGTAGTAATATAGTAGTAGTAGTAGTAGTAGTAGAAGTAGCACTTTAATTTTACGTCTTGTCTCAGAAATATGTGATGTTAGAGGAATGTTCGTGTGTAGGCCTGGTGTCGTCAGCACGGCCGTGTTTTGTCAGCCGTGAACGTGTGAACGGGTTCGTGGTCATGGAATCGATGGAATGTGTGTATGTGGTTAGTTGGTACTTTTTTTCTTCTTCTTCGATTTTGCATGGAGCGGCATCGTTTCTGTGGGTGGCAAACGCCACCTCGACACCAGCCTGTGTGATCGTCTGGGTTGTGGTTGATAATAGCAATGAAAATATAATAATGATAACAATAACAGTAATTGTAACAACAATAACAACAACAATAACGATAATAATAATAATAATAACAACAATAATGACAATGATAATTATAATAATGATAAAAAAAGATGTGATGATAGAAATAATGATAAGAACAAGATGAATTCTCTCTCTCTCCTCTCTCTCTCTCTCTCTCTCTGTATGCCATGCTGCGCGCGCATGTGTGTGTGTAGGCTATGTGTGTGTGTGTGTGTGTGGCGCCGCGCGCGTGGCGTGTGTGCGTGTGTGTGCGTGCGTGATGTCCTTCCTAAACGCACGCGCGATGGCCTGAGGATAATCCTTCTACGTAATTGGAAATGAAATGAGGCAGGGAACAGTAAACAATAAACAGTAAACAAGTGGGGTAACTTGCTCCCATAAGAAAACCTAACACAGAGTAACTTTTATTCAAGACTGGCACAGCCTTTTAAACTTGAATAAAGTCAGACAAATACATAGACGAACAATCTAATAGTGGGGGAAAAAACAAGTGCAGGCCAACAACTCAACTGTCTTCATAGCAAAGATTTGGACCCAAGGTGTGTTTGTCTTTTGATCTCCCTTGCATCTTTGGGTGGATCCTCAAGCGTAGGCTCAAAGATTGTTCCTTACATTTTATATTATTTGCATAATGTCTTTAGTTTTTCAGCAACTTTTTTCTCCCCACACTATCGTTTGGTTTCATTTACTACCCTTCACTGGCTGCTTTGGGGATGCTATTGGATTCTTTTTTGCACCCTTGGTGGTGAGAACACCACGTATTATGGACTGTGGTGTTGTCTCTATTTGACGCCAGGAGCGCAGGTACAATCAGCCGTGTCTCCCTGATGAGTTCCGACCCAGCGGACGAAAGGCCTTGGAGCAGGCAATACAAATATATGTCTTCAAAAGGGATTGCGATGGTTCTCTTATGCAGCTAGTGAAGAGTTTTCATATCTGTAACATATTTTCTTAATTTCATGTTCCCAGTTTCTCAATTTTCAACCCCCCACCCCCCCCTCCCCTCCCTCCTTGGGTCCAAATCTTTGCCAAGTCATTACTATGAAGGCAGTTGAGTTGTTGGCCTGCGCTTGTTTTTTCCCCCACTATTAGATTGTTCGTCTATGTATTTGTCTGACTTTATTCAAGTTTAAAAGGCTGTGCCTGTCTTGAATAAAAGTTACTCGGTGTTAGGCTTTCTTATGGGAGCAAAAGGTACCTTCTACGTAAGATGAAGGGAATTAAAATGCGTGTCAGTGCGAATTATCCCCCTTTGTTATGCACGCCTCGACGCTCGGCTGAAAGTCTCATCCGAAGCATTTTGAAGGGATGGCGTCGGCACAGACGTCGTAATCAAAGAGAAAAATTCTCCTCTTGCCTTGTATTCTCAATCAGGATTTGAACCGTAGACTTTTGAAACAGAGAAGCATGTTCGTTGCACTTGGCCACGCCTGGCCCTGTTGCCTCGTTCTGATGCCGAAGACACCGTTGAAGTGTGGAACTTCCGCCTGTAACCTGTTCCGATCAGCCGACGTTTCTGTCTCTGATGTGGTGAGGGAAAGTGATAACAGCGACAGTGAGGACAATGTCTGTAGCGCCCATCCTTACAACGTTGGCTACGGGGCACTTAATGATTTTTTTGGGATAAATTAATATGTAGAATATTCGCAGAACACCGCGCGCGCGCGCACTGTCTCGTAAATAAAGAATTTTGTCTTTCTTGTCCTCTCTCTCTCTCTCTCTCTCTCTCTCTCTCCCTCTCTTTTCTTTCCACTCCCCGCTCTCTCTCTCTCTCTCTTCACCGCCCCGCTCTCTTTCTCGCCCCCCCTCCTCCCCTCTCTCTCTCTCTTTTTCTTTACCCCCGCTCTCTCTCTTTCTTTCTCCCCCTTCCCGCTTCTCTCTCTGTCTCTCTTTCTTTCTCCCCCCCCCTCCCCCCGCTCTCTGTCTCTCTCCCCTCTTTTCTTCCACCCCCTCTCTCTCTCTCTCTCTCGCATCGCCTCGCCTCCCCCCCCCCCCCCCCCCCTCTCTTTGCATCAAAGAGTTCGTGGATGGTAAGTGAAAATCGAATCACAGATTGGGTAGCTTAAAAAACACTTTCCTCTTCACCTGCATCTCAACCCCCCCCCCCCCCCCCCTGTGTTCTCCCTCTCTCTCTCTCTCCTCTCTCTCTCTCTCTCTCTCTCTCTCCTCACCGTCAGCCCTCGTATGCACTGGGCGGCCATCTGCTGCGTCATGACTGGCTTGCTGTGATCGTTGATCGTCTTTCTTTTTCCCAGGACGTGAGTGAGTTGAACTGGCCCGACCCGGTCAGCGGAAAACGTGAAAGCTGATCACGTGTGTATCTAAATGCCTGGCCCCCGAACCCAAGACAAGCACGCATAAATCTTGATTGCCTTGCATACATTCCACTTAGGCATGTGATCTGCGGGGTGATTGAAGGTGGGGCAGAGGTGGGGGTGGGGGCAGGGGGATGGAGAGCGAAGTGAAGGAGGAGACAATGGGTGGATGGAGAGAGAGAGAGAAACAGAGGGCGGGGTGGGGGTGGGCCGAAGCTGAGAAGGAGAGAGATGTGATACCTCTGACTCTCTCTCTCTCTCTCTCTCTCTCTTCCCCCCCCCCCCCCCCCCCCCCCTCTGTAAGTGTATGCAAAACAGATGTCCGTGTTTGTGTTTTTCACATACTTACAGGAATAATCGGTAATAAAATCTGGCAATGTTGATGGAATACTTTCTGGATTCGACCCCCTTCAGATGGGGCCATGGACTTTCCTCAATAAACCATCACGGTTATTCCCCCCCCACCCACCCACCACCCCCTCCTCTCTCTCTCTCTTCTCTCTCTCTCTCTCTCTGAATATGTCTCTGTCTATGTCTGTTTCACTCTCTGACTCTATGTCTGTCTATCTGTCTGTATGTGTGTGTGTGTGGTCTCCCTCCCTCCCCTCCCTCCCTCTCTCTCTCTCTCTCCTCCCCCCCTCCTCTCTCTCTTCTCTCTCTCTCTCTCCTACACACTATTCCCCGTTTCCTCCCCGCTTGCCCCCCCCCCCCCAAACCTTTGCCTTCCATCTTTTCTAACCCCCTTTCCCCTCACCCCTCACTTCCCCTTGCCACTTTTCCACCCGCAGCCGCCACCCCCACCCCACTCCTAGGTGATCATATGGCGAGCTAAGCCGCTTCATGAATAAATAGATGTGTGTCACATGATGATTATACATTCGTCGGAACGTGCGCCTGTGGTGTTCAATATTCAACGACAGTGTTACGCTGGTGGCAATAAGCCGTCACGAGTTGCTTCGTAATACTACATTATTATTGGGCCTGACTCGGTGCCCTCGTCTTGGGACTGTGTCGTCGGCTCTGATGATGTCCCTTTTGAGTATCTGTCCTGCCTCTTGTCTGTCGCTTTATGTCTGTTTTGTCTGTTTAGTTTGTCTGTCTGAGAGGGAGAGAGAGACAGAGACAGAGAGGTGAGTGAGTGAGTCTGAGTCCTCTGTCAAACTGTCTGTCTGTCTGTCTGCTCTCTCTCTCTCTCTCTCTCTCTCTCTCTCTCTCTCCTCTCTCTCTCTCTCTCTCTCTCTCTCGTCAGTGACCCAGTTCCTCTGTCTGTATCTGTCTGTCTGCCTGTCTCTCCTTCTGTCGCTGTCTGTCTGTTAAGAGTCTGTTTTGCTCTCTCTCTCTCTCTCTCTCTCTCTCTCTCTCTCTCTCTCTCTCTCTCTCTTCTTCTGTCTGTCTGTCTGTCTGTCTGTCTTCCTCCTCCCCTTTCTTCAGGTCTTTCTCT
>CM065742.1:2223582-2226082 GCA_033310375.1 Conus canariensis | reverse complement strand
AGTCACTCCTCCTGTCTTGTAAACCTAAAAAAAAAACAACAGATAAAGGATATTAAAAAAACCAAACAACTACTGTGTGGGTTATACAGCAGAAGTAATGTTCTTGCCCTGTTTTACCTTTTCGAGGGTGAAGAATTCCCACTGTGCATAATCGCCAAACACGTTCAGCTTTCTGGTCGTGGTGTGGAGGAGGAGAGTCATTTTATCTTGGGATGAGCTGAGATGATGCAGAAAAAGAAAATACTTGATGAATGAGTGCTTGAAATGGCTTAATGTTTATTTTGTATTTACCACCTGAAGTACCTAAAGGTGTGTATAACTTAACAGTAATGTTGTATTTGGATGCGTGAGACACAAACACTGACTACTGTTTTATTTGGAGAGTTGAGATAATAGGTAGAATTATTGTAGGTCCTCTGTGTATGTGTGTGTAGGGTGTGTGTTTGTGTGTGTGTGTGTGTGTGTGTGTGTGTGTGTGTGTGTGTGGTGTGTGTGTGTGTGTGTGTGGTGTGTGTGTGTGTGTGTGTGTGTGTGTGTGTGTGTGTGTGTGTGTGTGTGTGTGTGTTATTTCCTTGACTTTGCCATTGAAATCGAATAATGACAATGAAATATCAGAGTGTCAGAGTATCAACTCTCTCTCTCTCTCTCTCTCTCTCTCTCTCTCTCTCTCTCTCTCTCTCTCTCTTCTTCACTACACACACACACACAAAAAAAAGAAAAAATGGTAGGCAGGCACTCAAGGTCTGACCAGCGCGTTGGGCTAATGTGTAGGTCAGACATCCGCTGAGTCGTAGCCACGAGACCCTCTTCTTCAATTGTCTCATCTTTGTTGTTAATTCATTTATCCATCAGCTTCAAATCATGTGTGTGTGGTCTCAAAACTTAGCAGATGTGGTGTAGCCTATATGGACTAGTCCGCACGCAGTGACGCTTCCTTAATGAAACTGAAACTCTCTCTCAGTCTCTCTGTCTCTGTCTCTGTCTCTCTCCCTCTCTCTCTCTCTCTCTCTCTCTCTCTCTCTCTCTCTCTTTCTCTTCTTTTTCTTCTTCTTCTTCTTCTTCTTTTTCCTCTTCAACCCTTCACTTCTCCTCTCTCGCTCTTTTGTTCTCTCTCTTCAATGTACTTGTCATCTATCCCCATCCTGTGACAGGTAAAAAGAAAAGATTGTGTGTGTGGTGCTCAGTGTGCATGTGTATATGTACATTATGCACATAATTACAAAATTTCAGAAGACAACATCGCTTCTGCATCATCTGTGAGAAGTACAATGATTTAGTTCCCTTTTCTCCTTTTCAAAACATTTAATTTCAACATGAAAGGAAGTGTAAACTGTTAAGCCTAGCATGAAAACAAAAAAAGGTTTTTGCTTGTTTATCCTTAAATATTTTTGACATTGGCTACAGAAGGAAAGCATAAAATTCATATATTTTTTAATCAAGGAATGCACTGTTCATATTGTATCCTATTTCCAGTTTAAAATGATAACACTGTTACTTGCTTTTGATTTAAAGTAAGTCATGTTCCATGTATCATGTTTTTTCTAAAAATGTTGTGTTTGTTGTGTTGTTCAGTCTGGGGGTGTTTTTTTTCTAGAAATGTTGTGTTTGTTGTGTTGTTCAGTCTGGGGGTGTTTTTTCTAAAAATGTTGTGTTTGTTGTGTTGTTCAGTCTGGGGGGTGTTTTTTTTCTAGAAATGTTGTGTTTGTTGTGTTGTTCAGTCTGGGGGTGTTTTTTCTAAAAATGTTGTGTTTGTTGTGTTGTTCAGTCTGGGGGTGTTTTTTCTAAAAATGTTGTGTTTGTTGTGTTGTTCAGTCTGGGGGTGTTTTTTCTAAACATGTTGTGTTTGTTGTGTTGTTCAGTCTGGGGGTGTTTTTTTCTAAAAATGTTGTGTTTGTTGTGTTGTTCAGTCTGGGGGGTGTTTTTTCTAAACATGTTGTGTTTGTTGTGTTGTTCAGTCTGGGGGTGTTGTTTCTACACATGTTGTGTTTGTTGTGTTGTTCAGTCTGGGGGTGTTTTTTTCTAAACATGTTGTGTTTGTTGTGTTGTTCAGTCTGGGGGTGTTTTTTCTAAACATGTTGTGTTTGTTGTGTTGTTCAGTCTGGGGGTGTTGTTTCTAAACATGTTGTGTTTGTTGTGTTGTTCAGTCTGGGGGTGTTGTTTCTAAACATGTTGTGTTTGTTGTGTTGTTCAGTCTGGGGGTGTGGAGAAGAAGGAGCACCTGTACAAGATCCTGGTGATTGGGGAGCTGGGGACGGGCAAGACGTCCATCATCAAACGCTACGTCCATCAGTTCTTCTCCCAGCACTACAGAGCCACTGTATCCTTCCACGCCACACTGCCTTGGCCCTGCCAACGCTCACCGCGTCATCGTCTGTCTGTCTGTCCTCAGTGTGTCTCACTCTTTATTCAAGGTTGTCTGTCAGAACGTGTGAATCATTGTAATGTCTATGATCACATTTGATTTACCTTGGTTTTTTTTTTTTTTTTTTTTTTGGGGGGG
>CM065742.1:2198582-2218582 GCA_033310375.1 Conus canariensis | reverse complement strand
ATTGATGATCAGAAAGCCTGACAACAATACCACCAACCATTGTAGGTTCTACAGAAGAAGGAGAGAAAGTCTGTGCACTGTATGAGGCTACTTCTTCTCACACCCTCTTAGGCCAAACTTGCACTGGAGAACCAGGCCATCCTCTGTGAATCCACTTCCAAAGGATGTAGACGGTAGTGGCACTGTGTGAGGTCACAGGTCATCCATCAGGTTTGACAGATTTCTGCAGTCTTCAATGATTCTGACATGTAGTCTGTTCCTGTTTTCAGCTGGTGAGAAATTGGGTCTGACTGGCCAAGCGGGTAAAGGGTCAGACTATTGTTCGGAGTGTTCAGGGGTTCTTATTGAGGTAGCAAGTGTGGAAGAGACGTTCTCTTGGGAGCTGACTCTCCGATCCTGCCCAAGCCCCTTGGATGAGACTTTAGATAAATTGAGGTCCCATGTGTGAATGAACACATGAAAAACTTGCACTCACGTTAATTTCTGGTCAGTTTTTTTTTTTCGGAAGAGTATGCCATCATGTGCCAGAAGGATCGATGGCCTGAAAAATAGAACACATGGACACAGCTGTGTTGTGTTTAGACATTATCCACACAGACTGAATGTGGCCATATTGATGATCAATTAACAACAGTCACATGAAAAATAGTCACATGCGCAAAAAATTCATCAGTGGTGAAGCTTGAAGTGCTGGGAATGAAAAGAAAGAAAGAGAGCTGTTGAGGAGGAAGTGCAGTAAGAGTTGCGTTTCTTGAAAAAGAAAGAGAACAGTTGAGGAGGAAGTGCAGTAAGAGTTGCGTTTCTTGAAAAAGAAAGAGAGCAGTTGAGGAGGAAGTGCAGTAAGAGTTGTGTTTCTTGAGGAAGTGCAGTAAGAGTTGCGTTTCTTGAAAAACAAAGAGAACAGTTGAGGAGGAAGTGCAGTAAGAGTTGCATATGCTTGGGTAATAAGAAATGAGGAAAAGGTATAGAACTGGGAGGATTTTCAACATTCTGTCTGTGCTCACTCTGTTTCCTTGGGTAATAAGAAATGAGGAAAAGGTATAGAACTGGGAGGATTTTCAACATTCTGTCTGTGCTCACTCTGTTTCCTTGGGTAATAAGAAATGAGGAAAAGGTATAGAAACGGGAGGATTTTCAACATTCTGTCTGTGCTCACTCTGTTTTCAAACACACGAAATGACCTGACTGTATTGAACATTTTTGTTATTGTTTGTTTATGTTAAGTGTTCTTATGGTTCTTTGTGTTGGTGCTAATGTTGGTTTTATTGTCCCCTGTGGGGATACCGGTGGTCTTTTGTACAAATAGTTCTCCCTCCTTCTGGACATTCTGTGCTAGCAACGTCCCTTTTTCCTTTCACTCTCAGTAACTCTGTCTCCTTCTTTTGCTGTACTGTCATCTACTGTCCTTTCTGTCTACCATATCTTTTATCTTTTTCCACAACCTCTTCCCACAAATTTCTGCTCTCAGTGAAGTCGGAGTGAACTGACTATACTCTTGAGTATAGTGTGAGTATCCCAACAGGGTAAAACGAGTTCACTCACTACCAGATGCAGGAACGCTGAAGAAGAAGAAGAAGAAGAAGAAGGTTTTATTGTGTGGGTGACTGACCACAACTCAACACATGTATTTTGTGAACAGTGTGACCAAGCTAAAGAGGGACTGGTCAACAACACGGCCCAGATGGATGAGTTCTGCAAGGAGAAGGGCTTCATCGGCTGGTACGAAACTTCAGCCAAAGAGAACATCAACATCGACGAGGCAGCCAGGTTCCTGGTCACCAGGGTCAGTTCATGTTGGGATTGTACAAAAAAACAAAACATGTCTGTTGTTGTGCTTGTCCTCGCTGTGATGCACACAGTTGTGGAGTCATATCTGTATGCTTTGACGTGTGTTTGTGTGTGTTGGTCGCAAATGTGCATCATGAGTGCATCAATTGATGTATATAGTATGCAAACACAAAAATAAACAGACACTTGAACACATTATATTGTGCGTACACACACACACACACACACACGCTGACACGCACGCACTCATAGATACACATGTACACACGTGCACACACACACACACACACACACACACACAAACACACACACACACACACACACACACACACACACACACACACACACACACACATTGTAATTTCCAGGCAATAAACCATTATGTAAGCTGCACTAGCCAGTTTGATCTTTAATCAGAAAAAAAACCAAAAAACATAACCTTCAGCTGATCAATTATTGGCAAGAAAATGGTCATGGCAATTGATAACAGAAATCATGAGCACAGCGTGAACAAAGCCCTTGTTGAACAAAGCCCTTGTTGAACAAAGCCCTTGTTGAACAAAGCCCTTGTTGAACAAAGCCCTTGTTGAACAAAGCCCTTGTTGAACAAAGCCCTTGTTGAACAAAGCCCTTGTTTTCTGAGGTATAACTATGAAGAGCTGACAAGGAAACAGGAACGGGCAAAACATACAATAAAGGGAAAAAATCAGCTCTTCAGAGTCTTTTTTTTCCACTTCCATCACTGTTGTCAGTGGCACTAACATCATTTAACGACTCATCTTCTTTGTCAGACACAAAGAGTTTCAAGAACTCTTCTTTGACATTGGCCACGTGGGGTCTGATGAATCTATGTCTGACACTGCTGGTATTTTTGCCGCAGCATTTGTGCTCACTGTGATTTTGGTGTCATCTGCTATCAAGACAATGCCTGCTGTTTGAAACTGTTACCAATCGCAGACTGTTTCTGTTGTTTTGTACCAGGAAAGTTTCCCACTCTAAACATGGACCATCTCCTCGTTGATACCCATTTTTGGAGCTGCTGCACCGTTTGTCTTTAAAAGAGCTAGGTTGGTAGCCCGCATATGAAACTGACATCGTAGGCGTCTGCTTCACAGAATGCAAATGACTCTGTGCTGCATACCCCCCAGACCCTGACGTTGGTTTGTGATGCGCCTGTTGGACAGATACTGGAAAAGGATCGGGCCTTGCTGCTGGGAGAGGAGAAGCGCGACAAAGATCGTGTGGTGCTGGACGAGCCGGCTCAGAGACGGTCACAGAACAAGTCGAGATGTTGCTGAGACGGCCTGCCAACGTGTGCTTGTTGTTATGTACTACTCAATATGTTCAGGGGAACCACACAAGGCCAGGGGAGGGGGGGGGGGGGGTCTGGTTTTGTCAGTGCTGGACCACTCAGTAGTTGTATAGAAGAGGTGGAAGGCTGAGAAGAGTTTGGGTCAGAGGGATGAGGGGGTGTGTGTGGTGGATGGGTTGGGGGGTGGCGGAGGTGGTTGTGAATGCTAGATTTCTCAAGGTCGGTTGTACTGACAGAGAGCATTGCACTCTCTAGGCATAGCAGGTCTGGCTGTGATTGTGACACTGTGTGGGATCATAGCAGATCTGGCTGTGATTGTGACACTGTGTGGGATCATAGCAGATCTGGCTGTGATTATTACACTGTGTGGGATCATAGCTAGGTCTGTGACTGCTAAAATATTACTCAACAGGGTTTTAGGAACTTTGCTAGGTCTGGAAGATAAGTCTGTGATTGCTACACCTCTCAAAAGTTTTATAGGATTGTGGCTAGGTCTGGAAGATCAAGTCTGTGATTGCTCTGCCTTTCAAAAGTTTTATAGGATTGTTGCTAGGTCTAGAAGATAAGTCTGTGATTGCTACACTTCTCAAAAGTTTTCTAGGATCATTTACTGGATCTAGGGGATGAATGTGAATGTCATGTGGGCTCAACAGTTTTGCAGGATCATTGCCAGTGTGAAGGGTCAGTCTGCAAGTGCTGTACTCTGAACAGTTTTGCAGGATCGTTGCCAGTGTGAAGGGTCAGTCTGCAAGTGCTGTACTCTGAACAGTTTTGCAGGATCGTTGCCAGTGTGAAGGGTCAGTCTGCAAGTGCTGTACTCTGAACAGTTTTGCAGGATCGTTGCCAGTGTGAAGGGTCAGTCTGCAAGTGCTGTACTCTGAACAGTTTTGCAGGATCGTTGCCAGTGTGAAGGGTCAGTCTGCAAGTGCTGTACTCTGAACAGTTTTGCAGGATCGTTGCCAGTGTGAAGGGTCAGTCTGCAAGTGCTATACTATGAACAGTTTTATGTAGGACCTTATAGGATCAGCCTGAGAGTGGGCAGTTTTCTGGGGGTCAGTGGGAGGTGTCAGACTGGCCGTCGGTGCAGTGCAGCTCAGCAGCTGGGAGAGACCAGAGGAGGAAAGGCTGGTCTGTAATGAGGTCCTTCAGTGAGCAGACCCCGCCCTTGTATTGCATACAAAGGTTGGGACTTCAGACACTGGGTGCCAGCTTCTACCCGACCATCTCTCCATCCGTCTGAACTTTTTTCCCTGTGTATTTCAGCGTAGCCAGTCTTTCTGAGCAACTTCGCGCAGTGCGTGGTTGCACAACTGTTGCCTACATCACATGTTTAGCAGTTTGCTGATTTTTCTGTTTACATCTTTGACCTCCTACCAGGTTTGATAACTGGCATTTTTTGGAACATGAATTTGATATTCAGTACCTAACAGTAGTTCTAGATCATGAACAGACGGTTATATGTATTGCTGTGCAGTCTGATTGTGTGGCCCGGCACTGAGTGGTACATTGTGAGCAGAGCGTGGCTCTTCAGTCTGAAGGGGGATGGTACATAGGGAAAATGTGAAGGCCCTGGACGTGAGCTGTTTGCCATGTACAGCCTGCCAGATGGACCATTCCAGCCTGATCTCAAACCTGATCTTGTGTCACTGTTGCTGCATATTTCTGCTGCATGGAGTGATGGCGGTGGTGTCAGTTGCCGCACGTCCAGTTCAGATCCTGCATTGTGTACTTTGAAGGGCTGAACCACACCCACCCAACACTTAAGTGCCTGTAGGGAGAGGGGGTGGCTGGGTGGGTCGTTGACTTTGATTCTATTGGTTTAAGGGGGAAAAAAGGTCACCAAAACTATGTTTGTGTGTTTATGTGTGTGTGTTTGTGTATGTTTAGGTGTGTACACACATGTGTGTGTGTGTGCGTGCGCGCGAGCATATAAAAAACCTAGGTAGTGGTGAAAAATGTGTGCAAGTGAACAGGTACTCCATAATCATGACAACAATCACCCCATTAATCTGCCAGCCTTTGTCACTGTGCACAACAACGAATGAATGCAAATAGATATTTGTACAACATATATCCGTAGAATCCACTCCTCTCCATGAATTTAGAATGTTTCAGCAAAATGTGATTTATATGAAAATCTACAAAAAAGAAAGAAAATTTTCTTTTAAAGTTCAGGAGAAACGAAAAAACAGGCAGTGCATCTGTGTGGCATTGGTCGTGTCTTTTGTATGTTAACAGATGACACTTAGGTAACAAAACCTTGCGTGGCATTGGTCGTGTCTTTTGTATGCTAACAGATGACACTTAGGTAACAAAACCTTGTGTGACATTGGTTGTGTCTTCTGTATGCTAACAGATGACACTTAGGTAACAAAACCTTGTGTGACATTGGTTGTGTCTTCTGTATGCTAACAGATGACACTTAGGTAACAAAACCTTGTGTGACATTGGTTGTGTCTTTTGTATGCTAACAGATGACACTTAGGTAACAAAACCTTGTGTGACATTGGTTGTGTCTTCTGTATGCTAACAGATGACACTTAGGTAACAAAACCTTGCGTGGCATTGGTCGTGTCTTTTGTATGCTAACAGATGACACTTAGGTAACAAAACCTTGTGGGACTTCTTTGCCAAAGTGGTCAGTAAGTACACTTTCTACTTGATTGAAAGCAAAATTATGTCAGACTCAGACATAGTATGATAGCAACATGCTGCTAAACTGAAAGAGAATGACAAAACCTGTTTGGCAAAAACGGTCCTGAGGGAATGCCAAAACCTGTTTGGCAAAACAGTCCTGAGGGAATGACAAAACCTGTTTGGCAAAACGGTCCGGACTGTTGCTGGATGGGGAAAGGCACACTGCATGCCTCATGATGCTCTCATTTTGGGTCCGATTGCAGCATTTTTGAAAGCAAGTTTCGACACTTTTCCAAGATAGGGATAATCTCATCATCCAGACTAGATCAAACAGTGTCATGTATTCATTCTTCTGTCTGGTCGTTACGTCAGAGTGCATGGTATATTCATTACGCAGACTGTTGGTTGTTGTCCAGTCACGCAGCATCTTTTATTCATTCACCAGATTGATTATTGCAGTTATACTGCCTCGTTTATTTATTCTTTGGATGGGTTATTGGTGTAGTACTGCATCATTTATTCATTCTTTTCAGACTTGGTTACTGTGGCCAAACTGCATCATTTATTCATTCCTCAAAATGGTTGTCATAGTTAAAACAGCATCCATTTTTCATTTATCCAATCGGTTATTGCTGTCAAACTGTATCATTTATTGGTTCTTCAGTCTACTTATTGCTGTCAAACTGTATCATTTATTGGTTCTTCAGTCTACTTATTGCTGTCAAACTGTATCATTTATTGGTTCTTCAGTCTGCTTATTGCTGTCAAACTGTATTATTTATTGGTTCTTCAGTCTACTTATTGCTGTCAAACTGTATCATTTTTTTTTTTTTTTTTTAAATTCCATTTTTTTCCAGTTGAACAAGTTTTGCACACAAATGTGTCATCATTCTTACTATACATGGGTTTGATCATGTAACACATACACAATGTCAATATCTAGTACAGTACTTAATAATAGACTTCATGTAAACTTAGTTCTCTTGTTACCGATACAGATTTGCTCAGCATTTCATTAGATTATAGTCATTTTATGTAATAGTTAATTGCAAATAAAAGGCAGAACTTTCGTAAGCTGTCCACATACCGTTATGAATATGTAATTGGACAAGCATAATCATAGATCAGTCATCTTATGGTCAATGTTGACTTGGGTCAACCAGAGCTAATAAAAAACCATACATCGTTTGGCAAAAAAATGTGTACTTGTGTGTATATAGTACATGACTTCTATTAACAACAACAACAAAACCCTTTTGTAACAGTATTTTACTTTTTTTTTTGTCTTAATAAGTTTGTATCAAATTTGTGTATGATGCCCATTTCAGTACAAATTTATCATATTGCATAGAAGTGTTGAATACATATTTGTCTATCTCATAAGCTTCTTTTAAATCTCTTTAGAATAATTGGAAGTGTTGGATTTACTTTTCTTATTCTGCATTTATAAATAGTATACTTAGCTATATACTTAGCTAGTAATAAGTTAGTTCCAATCTATCACAATTTGCACATTTTCCTTTTATGTACTCTGTAAATTCTGTCCAAAAACTTTGCACATGTTGACATTCCCAAAGTAGTGCAAAATGGAATCTTTAATATCTTCACAAAAGCTACACTTGTTGTTTTCTGTTACTCCCATATCTGTTAGAATTGAATTTGTCACCAAAACCTGATAATTGATTTTTATTTGAAACCACTTTAACCTTATTTCTTTTATTCTTTTTGTTTCCATGAAAATATTTGCCCAAGGAATTTCCATTTGCAGAGTTCTTTCCCATCCCCACATGCATTAGGTAACACTGGTTTACCAATCAGTATTTCATAAAACAGGTCAAACTTTGGCTACATGCCTCCTGGGCCAATCAGAAAAAAAAAGAAAAAAGTCCTGCACTGTAAATGAGGAGTCTGCACAGGCGCTGATTATAAAGAGAAACTCTGGTTAATTTTGACTGTCTCAGGCTGGGATTGAACCCAGGATCCCAGTATCCAGGAAATGGTGCTTTCCCCTCCAGGCCAACCAGCCCCGTGTTGCCGACGCTAGATGTGGAGACGTTGGGCGGAGCCTTTGCTCTCAGGTGCCTGGCATTGCTGTTCTGCCAGTGGCTCTTTCTTTCCCTTCTTCCTTTGTTTTTTTGGCTGTGACTCCGAGGTTTTCTGTTGATGAGATTTTTTGTTTTATTATGCAGCATGCAGTTCTGAATTCTACCATTGAAGTAGCCACAATCTGTCTTTGGGGATGAGGCCCAATCACAATACCACTGAGCACTGTGTTTCATTGCAGCATCGTCCATCCCACCAGTATACGATGGCATGCTTTGTTGTTTTTTTTTATGGAAAGATGGGATGGGAGTTAACAGGTGCAAGGTTTTGTATGATGTGTTCATGCAAGGGCATCTGGTTGAAAGTCTCAGTCAAAGGATCAAGAGGGGAGAAGTGTCTGCACAGATGTCATCTCTGAAGGGAAACTCTCTTCAAACCTAGCTGTCTTGAGCAGTAATCAAATCTGGGACCTTCAGACAAACATTTAACACCTTAACTGCTTGGCCAACCAAGCCCTGTTGTTAGTGTATCGGTTTGGGGCAGGGAGAGAGGGGGGGGGTCTCAGTACAGCCTCATGATCGTTGACATGGTTCATGACACTAGGGCCTTGCTGCATCAGGTTCGGACGGTGGTCCTCAACTGTGCAGGTGAACTGCTCATATGCTATCAGACATGGCAGCGGTGTTAGTGTGACGGTAGAAAAGCCAGCTTGTATGGGTCTACTAGGATGGGATGTCTCAAGGGATGTGTCGTTATGAGTGCTCGTCAAAACCTGATTAGACCAAGAATTTGTGTGTGTGTATGAGTTCCAGAGCAGGTGGGAATAGTTGGGTGTCAAGGTGATTGTCTGTAAGATGACAAGTTTGGATGGGTTCAGGTGTGTGTGGAATCTGAGGCATGCTTGTAGGTGTCTGTGGGTGTGTTCCTGCAACATGTGTGTTCACTGTTTACATGGTTGGTTGTGTTATTCAGTTTCTTTGTGTATACACACACACACACACACACACACACACACACACACACACGCACATGCACACACACACACACACACACACACACACACACATGCACACACACACACACACACACACACACACACACACATGCATACATACACACACACACAAACAGACACACACACATACATGCATACATACACACACACGCACATGCACACACACACACACATGCATACATACACACACTCACACACACACATGCATACATACACACACGCACGTGCGCACGCACATATACACATACACACGCACACACATGCATTCACAGACATGCATGCACACACAGACACACACACACACACACACACACACACACACACACACACACACACACACTCACTCTGTCTCCATCTCTCGCTTACACACACACACACACACACGCACACACACACACACACACACACACACACACACACACACACACACACACACAAATATTTCCTCTCTTATGGTTGAAAATGGGATGACTTAAGCCCAAGGTTTCAATCTATGTGATAGAAATGCATATGAGAAAGAAAAAAAAAGAGGAAAAACCTGAAATATCATTATTGTGTAACAGCAAGCATGCTATGATGTGTCATTGGGTGTTGATATTTTGTTAGTATTCGGGTTTTCATCATGTGCTCTTTGTCTTTACAAAGTGGATTTTTCCCATCTGTTTTTTTTGTTTGTGTGTGTGTGTGTGTGTGTGTGTTTAACATATGTGAAATCTACAGTATGGTTATCAGACTGTGCTCGAGTATATATCTGCTTGGTGGGACCAGGATTATTTTCCTGCTCACTTGCATAAGATGGTAGTTCATATTTGTTGTGTCTGTTCCTATTGTTGCCTCTTTGCCAAGTGTGTGTTGGCCAGCAAGTTGTGTATCTTGCTTAGACTGCATTTATGCCACATGTATATCACTGACTGAACTGTCTTGTATATCGTTTTATATATGTCTCTTTTTGTTGGCATATTGATGATCAAGATATACGTGAATATTCAATTTATATGTAATTGTGTTAAAGCTGATAAGAGAAGGTTTGTGGTGTATAGATTCTGGGTATTTAGCACAGGGAGGAAGGTTCGTAGTGTATGGATTCTGGGTATTTAGCACAGATGGATTTTTACCCTCTTTTTTTTTGTTTTGTTTTAAACCATTTTGAAAAGTAAGTGGACTGCAAAAATGAGTTGCAACAGTCGTGTGAAAATGACTTAACGTTAACGCATTCAGTTGAATGTTCATTCATGTCTAAATGAGTCATTAGCAGGCAGTGCTTCCATCTGAAAAATATGTGTGTACATATGAACATGTACTTAAAGACAAGAGAATGTGTTCTAATCAGAATGAAATCTGGCAGTTCTTGTTTGTACAGGGACTAAGAGAAGTTGTCACAAATCACATATGACTCAGTGTTGATATTGTTGATCATACGGTCTGTGCCAGTTTTGTTAGTTTTGTTGCTTTTCTTCATTTTCTTGCCGCTGGAACACATGAATCCCATTGGATGCCTGGATGTTCACGGGTTAGTCAGTTATTTATTTGTTTGTTTCTGCCTTTGTTTCCTTTTGATTCAGGTGGATTTTTTCTTTTTTTCCCAGACAACATTCATCAACAACAGTCAGACATGAATCCAAATATTTTGCAGTTAGATTCTTTACTTTTGCAATCAGTAGTTGGAATAAGTTGGTGCATCAGTTAGACACCAATTTCTTTTCTTTCCTTTTCTTTTGCCCCCCCTCCCCCCCCCCCCCTCCCCCTTCCCCCCATGTGTAGTCACTCCCAGATTTGTTCTGCACAGTCCCAGCTCCGTCAGTACTTAGGGAGCCATTGACGTCAGGTCGTGATAAGGCAACCCACCAGAGGAAACACTGCACTATTCCTGAGTCACATTGTTGGTGGTATGTGACACCTTCCTCATCTAACGTGTACTGGACAGTTCTTCTTACCATTGTTTCATCTCTCTCAGTATCTCTTCTGGGTCAGTATTTATTTGTAATTATTCTTCCTATTCTTTTCTTTGTCTCTGCTTGGGTTTCTTTTTTTTCTTTTTCTTTCAAAACTTTGCATATTTTTGTCTTTCACTCAGTCTTATGGGACTTTGTGGAGATAGAGTCTGTACACATGTTGAATCTGTGGAGAAAATCCCTACTATCCTTGGTGTCTCACACAGGGATCAGACCTTGAACCTTCTCATTACAAGAACAATATTTGATACACATGATTTTGCAATGCTTGTTAACAGCGTAACTTCTGCCTTTTGCCGCAGTTTTCTGTGTGAAATTTGAGGCGTTTTCCTTTGGTAGGCACACTGGCATTAGTGTGGTGCCACCTGTTTCATTAGTGGCTAATGTTGATTGGTGCCGTCATGTCACAGTGGAATTTGAGCTGCTCCACTCCTGTGGATGGGCCATGGTTATTGCTGGGGTGCCACCTGTTTTAGGGGTGGCGTAGTGTGTTTCTCTTCATCCCATCTGTTATTTCTTTTCATCTCTTTCTTTACTCAGACCACCATTTAAAGTCAGGAGGAGGAGGAGGAGGAGGAGAAGAAGAAGAAGAAGAAGAAAAAGAAGAAGAAGAAGAAGAAGAAGAAGAAGAAGAGAAGAAGAAGAAGCAGCAGGAGGAGGAGAGAAGAAGGAGGAGGAGGAGGAGGAGGAGAGAGAGAAGAGGGAGAGAAAAACAACCCCCCTCCTTCCGCCCTCCTCCCCAAATAATCCTGTCATGCTAAACCTGGGACTTCGCTAGTTTCTTGTAGGACCACCATGAAAAGTCTGTTGGAGAGGGCAAGGGAGATAAACACTCATCCTGTACTAGATTGCATCTTCCTCTTTCGCTTCTTTAGACCCTCTCTCCTGGGACTCTGAACATTTGACAGCCGGCTCCTCTACAGCCTTTAGACAGCTGGCTCCTCTATATCCTTTAAACAGCTGGCTCCTCATAGCCTTTAAACAGCCGCTCCTCTATAGCTTTAAACAGCCGGCTCCTCTATAGCCTTTAAACAGCCGGCTCCTCTATAGCCTTTAAACAGCAGGCTCCACTATAGCCTTTAGACCCTTGACCAGAGTTCTTGATGAAGGCTGCTGTTCTCTTCATATCCTCCATGGTGCTGCACAGCTTGATGTCCGGGTCATTGGTGTGGGCCAGACCCTGCCCCTTGCAGCGGCATGCTGGGAGCAGGGCTGGAGGGTGCGGTCCACTGTCATGGGTCCCTGACCATGTGGACACTCAGCCGGCTGTCCAGTGCCAAACTTTACCTGCAGGTGATGGCAATGGCGATTCTGTCCAGTCTGCAGCTGCAAGATCTTCACCTGTCCCTCTGGTCCCAGTGAGTGGTTGCTGTCATGTGGTCTGCGCTGGGGATGTTGGAGCTGCTGTTTCTGGTTCTGCTGAGCATTGATGTTTGTTTTGACTTCATGGTGGGAGAGCAGCTTATCGGTCAGCTCTTTATGGGTTCCCGCAATGGCCGGTGTGTCCACTGTCTCATTGGTCTCTAATCCCAGAGTGGGCTGGCACCCACTGCAGATTCATTTCCTGCTCTGCAGAACCTCAAAGCTGCGAGGACCATGGGAAGTGGATGGGACTTCGTGTTTCGAGATTGCTGGAGTTGAACTTGAGATTGTTTCCTGGGTGAGAGTTGCCTGTTACGCTACCTTTTCTCCAGATCTGTCTGTGTGTAGATATGAGAAAATGTGCGGAAATCTTGAATCAGATTTGAATGAGTCATGAATCTTCATTCTTTTTGTAGTTAGGGTTAATGTTGTGTTGGTACTGTTTTGCTAGTCGGAAATAACCTTTGGGATCGTAGGGAGCAGGAGTTACGCGACTTGTTTGTTATTTACCGTTTAGTGTTCCATGCCTCATTTAAGATTTCCTCTTCATGTGTTTGTCTGGCAGTTAGTTTCACTGGGCCACTATGGCTCCCTGGTTCTGTGTTTTCACAATTTAGGACAAGTTGTTGCTGGTGTTGTTGTCCTTCTTCTTGTTACTAGTAATTCTTCTTGTGTTATTCTGTGTGAGAAAAAAAGAGAGATAAGAGTAAAAAAGAAATAAGATGCATGCTGAGTTTGTGTTCATACAAATGTCGCTCTGCTTGATATGAACATTTCTGTACATGTTTGTAATATCTGGGAAAACTTCACTACTTATTTTAACTGAATAATATTCTACAGATTATATCTTGATTAACTGAGTGATTTTAGATTCGTTTTTTCTATGTGTCCTCTTTTTTAATATTTCACAATCCAAACACATTGTTCAAATTTTGTAAGATAAATGGCAGATTCATTTTGTTACCTTCTTAAATTATTTTGTGAATGATAGTTACCCATGAGATGATAGAATCCATGATGACTTTAGAAACTGTTGTGATATGATTCTGCTGGAGGTGGCTGTCACTGTTAATATTTTTGTTGTGATTTGAATGAGTGTAATGACCATTTTTACGCTTTGTTTTACTCTGTGTGTGTGTGTGTGTGTGTGTGTGTGTGTGTGTGTGTGTGTGTGTGTGTGTGTGTGTGTGTAGTTACTGCTGTTGTGTTAATAATGCAATATGAATTAATAAATATGAATGAATTTTGAGAAAGTTGACCTTTTCTAAACTGCAAACAAAAAATATCTATACATTACAGTACATTTTTGTCTACTGATTATGGGTGAGCAGACATCTATTTTTGGAGTTAGTATACTGTATTACAGTTTATCAATTGTACATTTTCTTTTGTGAGTGAAGGAGGGACCGGAAAGAAATGTAGCATTTTGTGTAATATTAAAGTGTTGTTTTCTGTTGTCAATTTAGAATCCAGTACACTGCAGAAGAAAATAAGTGTGTGTGTTTGTGTGTGTGTGTGTGTGGTGTGGTGTGGTGTGGTGTGGTGTGGTGTGTGTGTGTGTGTGTGTGTGTGTGTGTGTGTGTGTGTGTGTGTGTGTGTGTGTTGTGGTGTGTGTGTTGTGTGTGTGTGTGTGTGTGTGTGTGTGTGGTGTGTGTGTGTGTGTGTGTGTGTGTGTGTTGTGTGTGTGTGTGTGTGTGTGTGTGGTGTGTGTGTGTGTGTGTGTGTGTGTGTGTGTGTGTGTGTGTGTGATGACACATTGTTCACCCTCACCACAGTCAACAAACTTTCGTTGACCTTGTCAGGGAGAAGATGTGATCGGGGGGTAGGCATTATTGGGGGGTAGGCATTATCGGGGGGTAGGCATTATCGGGGGGTAGGCATTATCGGGGGGTAGGCATTATTGGGGGGTAGGCATTATCGGGGGGTAGGCATTGATTATTTCAGAGTTTTTCTCCTCATCTCCGCACAAGGAAAGGGGTTTTCATTTCTCCACAGGGGCATGAGGCGATTAACACCCATAGACACTCCACTGTACGTAAAACAGCAATAAACTGACTTGGGCAGACTTTGATCGCATGCTATGAAGCTTTTAGCTGAACGCTGTACATTACATGCTCATAAACATTGACTCCAATTAGCTTACACGATTACTCATTTTAATTGTTTTTTTTTTTAATCTCTGTAAGTTATTCACCCTTGATTAAGTGTCTGTGGCCTGCAATGCCGGCAGTTATCATATCTTTGGGACCGGAACACACAGTAAGCTGAAGGGAGAGCGAAGACCCCGGCCTCTTTGAAAGTTCCTGAAATCCGCCCTTTGACTCGGACCATCGCTTAAGTTTAACGGGTTCGTCTTAGGGCCCCGTTCCATCTTTCCTCCAAGTTTGGTTGAAATCTGTTCTGTGGTTTTGTCATCATCTCGCCGACAGACAGACAGACAGACAGACACTCCAGCAGACATGGTTGAAAATGTACGAACCTTGGCAAAGGTTTAAATTGTGACATCAAAGCTGCGACACACAAACTCAGGCCAGTGATGCCTAGTACTAGAAAGCAGCCTGCGTAGGGTACGTTGAAGTTAAATCTGGAAAAAAGATTTTTCTTCAGTTTCTTTTTGTTTTGGTTTGGTTTGGTTTATTTGGTTTGTGTGTGTGTGTGTGTGTGGGGGGGGGGGGGGGGGGGTCTTTGCGGTGAAAGATGTCAAAAGTGAATTACTCTGTTTGACTGTCCGTTATACTGGAAGAATCTTTGCAAACATGAACAAACAAACCAAGAAACAACATGAACAAACAAACAAACAAACACACCTAAAACTGGAAACAAACCCAAACCAAGGGAGTTGCCCTCAGGTGGTTTTCAAGGCCCCTTGCCATGAAAATGCTGCTTGGTCTTGAATGTCTCTGTCACCTTCTTGGTCGGCTGTTGTGCAGAGTGAGTCAGTTACACACGTTGTGCTTAAAAACGTTGTTTTCTTACTTGCTTCTATGTTTTCATCTACTTTCGTTCTTTTTTCTTTTTCTTTCTTCTTTTCCCTCTTTATTTCGGTCACTGAAATTATTTATGGCCGTTTATCCGCTGTGTCCGTCTTTCCTAGACTTGAGTTTCTATTGATTACACTGGAAAGAAAATGACAGTTGACAAGAGTCTGTATCGCTGTAGCTTTTTGTATTAGAAGAATCTGTGTTAGCAGTGTCATACAACATTCAGTTTACAGCAATGTGGTCATCACACACACGATTCTGAGGCCTTTGCTTTGTAATGTCAAGTTATTTCAGCTTTGTCTAAATCTCTTCAGGAGGTCAGCGCAGTTAAACGTGACCGTTTTAATGATGCATGACTTCCAAGGATTAGAAAACTTTTCTAAACTTTTTTTTTCTGTTTGTTTGTTTTTGTTGTGAAGAGGATTGAACAGCGTTCAGTTTATGAGATGCAAGACGTGTGTAAGAACTGTCAACATCGATTTGGTATGGACCGAACTCGCAACCAGTGTGACAGAGCCAAACGCTTGTAAAGTATAACATTATACCGTGCAACGCTTAGGTGTAGTTCTGTACTGCATGATAATGTATCACCAGTGTATCATGTCATATGTTACAAATATCCTGCTTACATCGGCTTCCTCTGTCTGAAAAGGGAAACATAATCCCATCGTGAATGTGTGGTGAAGTATACAGCTGTTCGCTTCTGTCACGCATTGCCTTGCTGTATCTTTTGGTGGGAACTTACTTAGAGAACAGCTCTGGTGCAGAGGAGATTAATCCCTTCCCCCTCTCTTAAAAAAATGCCGCTTTTTTCAACTTCCTCACTAGCTCACAGATCAAGCGTGCAGCCAAATCTGAACCCTGATATCCAATGGTTAATTTACAGAACTGTTGCACAGCGGAGCACTTGCATACAGAGACTTTGAAAATATAACTATCACAGCAAAAAGGTCTAGAAAACAGCCTGCAATCTGTAGAACCAGAGCAAGATATACTGTCCAAACAAACAAACAATCAAAAATGCCTGGAATAAATGTTACCAAGACCCAGTGACAGGAACACAAATTTGTTATCTTTAAAACACTCGAAAAGAGTGACTAAGACATAACACGTTGCATTTGAATGGCAAACTAAAAGTGTGTGGAGTCGAGTTTGATGGAAAACCACATCATCATCTGGGCTAACTCACGAATATGATAATTGCCAGCCCGGCGGATTTTCTGACCGCATTTGGTTACTGAGCGAAGACTATCATCACCCCTGTTGTTGTCTTAGCTTCTTGGGTGTCAGATTATCGTCTCAATGAAAGATTAGATTAGGCCACCACTGAAGATCTTGTGGGCAAAGGGCATCCCCTAAGAAATATAAGATACATCCATGTAAGACATATACAGAGACAGTCTAGGAGTCTCATGGCTCTCTAGACAGATGCAGTATCAAAGTGATTAGAACATACGACTTTGGGTCTGAAGGGTCTGGGTTCGTGTCCTGGCAGCAGAAAGGAGGTGAGGATTGCAGCCCATTCTTAACACACACGTGTTGCAGTCACTGCACAGTCACAACCAACTGACACATGGTATGAGGCTGCGTGAGAAGGATCGTAGGATCAATCCCCAGAATGATCGGTGTTAGAGAAAGGTCGAAGTGGAGGGAGAGGGGGCGGTGGGGAGCGGGCGAAGGGAAAGGCGTGGTTGGGAAGGGGGAGGGGGGCACAGTGAATAACACAGCAAAAAACAAAAACAAAAAAACAGAAAACACTGAAAGTGAATCCAGTTATTAGGAGTGAAGATACTGTTGCCAGCAGGCTGTTTCACTACTATTGAGTACTCTGAAGTGAAAAGCATTCCTTTAGGTACTGAAGATGGCATTCCTAGAGCACTCATCACCACTGTCTTGCTTTGTTTGCTTGTGTTATAATGCGGCTTACAAGGTTATTTTATTTATTTTTATTTTTTTATTTTTTTTATTTTAACAAAAGTGGGTGCGGAGAGAATAATCTTTCGATGGGTTAGTGAAGAGTTAAAATAAACGAAGTTTATATATATATATGTATGTATGAGTCTTGATTTATTTTATTTATACATGCGGACAATAAATTACAAATGCATCAAGATTTATTGGTTGTTTGCGTGTTCTCGTGTATGTGTCTTAGAGAGAAGGAAAGTGTGTGTGAACGCTTTGGTCTCTCTGTCTCCTAGAACCAAACTGATAATAAATCAGTGAACATTGAACACAGTTACGTCATCACGGGCTACCGTGCTGCAATGGTCAGTGTCGCAGGCTTGGAGGTTTTGGATTCGAATCCCATCAGAGGCTTTTTTTTTTCTTTTCTTTTTTTTTTTTCTTTCTTTCTTTCTTTCTTTCTTTCTTTTTTTTCTCCTTTTTTCTTTTTTTTTTTTAAACAGGATTTGTCAGTCGGAGCGGGTTTTAGCCCCAGAGCTGATCTTGTTAGGAGCTCACACATGAAGACTGAAAGCAAACAGTCAATCTTCAATTTTCGGACACACACTGCAGGTGTCAGAATCTCTCGGGCCTGGTTGATGCTGGGATATATTATAAAGGGAAGCGCAGAGAACAGTCCTGCCCCAGATCTTCTGCCTTAGAATCTCAAACCAGGGACAGAATCTCAAACCAGAGACAGAATTTCAAACCAGGGACAGAATCTCAAACCAGGGACAGAATTTCAAACCAGGGACAGAATCTCACACCAGGGACAGCAGGTAGGTATGGCAGCATAAAAACTGCTTCTGAACCAGTCCTGTCCAGATGAATGAAGAACACATGTATGCACTGGATCCCGGTGTGGCTGTCCAGCCTGGCAGAATCGGAAAGAAAAAAAAAAAAGAAGAAAATTCGGACATACTAAGATTTGATAGACCATCCATCTGCACATAGATATGGCGGCTCTTGCTATATCGGAATAATGACACTTCGGATTTCTGCCATTTTGGACTATCTGGCGTGCGCATGGTAAGCAGGTGTGTGGCGACACGGATTGTCGCAGCGGCACGGATTGTCGCAAATTCACGAATGCGACAATCCGTGCCGGACCTGGCGGCACGGATTGTCGCAACAGCACGGATGGTCTCATGCGACAGTTTGTGTCTGACCTCCCGGCACGGATTGTCACAACGGCACGATTTGTCGCCAGTCTACACTTCTTTGAGTGCTCACCAAATCCTCACTCTTTCTACCGCCTCCCCCTCCACCCCCCCCCCTTCCCCACCCCATTTATCCCCCTCTCTCTCTCTCTCCACTCTCTCTTTCTCTGTCCCCCTCTCTCTCTCTCTCTCTTCCTCTCGTCTCTTCTCTCTCTCTCTCCCCTCTCTCTCTCTCTCTCTCTGTCTGTCATCTGTCGTCTGTCTCGTGTCTCTCTCTCTGTCTCTTTTCTCTCTGCTCGTCTGTCGTGTCTGTCTGTGTCTGTTGTGTCGTCGTCCTCTGCGCTCTCTGTCTTTCTCTGTGTGTGTGTGTGGTGTGGTGCGGCGCGCGGCGTTGTGCGTGTGTGTGTGTTGTGTGCGTGCGTGCGTGTGCGTGGTGCGTGTGTGTGTGGTGTGTGTGTGTGTGTGTGTGTGTTTAAATAAGTATATATATAAATAATAGATAAATAAATAAATATATAAATAAATGAATAAATAAATACAGAAATAAATACATAAATAAATAGATGAATAAGTAAAGAACATTGTACACGTGCACATTTCCAAAACACAATTTGGCTCAAGGCGCTGCGAATTGAACCCAACAGCACCCTCATAATGGTTTCACGCATTTCAGTGTCTCACTGATGCACACTCGCAGGACAACACATTACCACACTCACACACACACGAAGAGCTTTCTTGGGGATCTTGACCTCAATATCGGTGGAATGAACAGAGTTTAAAACACTACAGCTCAACTATGCAAGTTTGATGTCGAACAACTGATCGAACTCTTTATTAGGGAGGTCCGCTATTGCGGGGCTGGTCAGTCCTCGATTTGTTCCCGTTTTAAAGGTGAGTCACTGAGTAATGTAGATGTCAAACAAAACACTAAAATTCAAAAAGAAATTCCATGGTCATTCAATAACACACATAAAAACAAACAGATAAACAAAAATCTGTTCTATTTGTTAATTTAAGTAGCGTTTTAAGTAAACTCCAACTAAAACATTCATATACTGGATGTACAGTTTTGAATGCAGCATTCGAGAATAACCCGCGAAGTTGCGTTTAACAAAATTAATCGTCTACAGCGAACAGGCCGTCCACACAATACCCTGAGCTACAAGCCAAAAGTACGAAAGTTCGCCTGCGCCCCAAAAAGTCAAGTCTGGGATTTTTTTTTTTTTTACTCTTTCTTTAGTCAAACCTTGATATCAGCGATATTTTTTAGGGTCCAGTCTTGATCTTGACCTTGACCGTTCAACAATATTCGGAAGGGGCATGAGCCAAAGCACCTGCACACCAAGTTTCAACATCCTATGTTGACTGGTGCTTGAGATATGGCTAAAAATATATTTTCAGTGTTCAAGGTCATACGACCTTTGCCTTGAGATTGATGGGTCAACAATATTCGGAAGGGGCATGAGCCAAAGCACCTTCACACCAAGTTTCAACATCCTATGTTGACTGGTGCTTGAGATATGGCTAAAAGTATTTTTTTCAGTGTTCAAGGTCATACGACTTTGACCTTGACCTTGATCGATCAACAGTATTCGGAGGGGCATGAGCCAAAGCACCTTCACACTAAGTTTGAATATCCTACGTTGACTGGCGCTTGATATATGGCTAAAAAATATATTTTTAGTGTTCAAGGTCATACGACCTTGACTTGAACCTGACCTTGATCGGTCAACAATATTCGGAAGGGGCATTGCCAAAGCACGTGCACTCCAACTTTCAACATCCTATGTTGACTGGTGCTTGAGA
>CM065742.1:2103582-2191082 GCA_033310375.1 Conus canariensis | reverse complement strand
ACCCAGGGTTCTCTCAGCTTCACTAGTCCACAGGGAGCTTCTCCTCTTCTTCTTCTGCGTACGCAGGCTGATGCTCCTGCGGACACCCCCTGTATAGACAGGCAAGGATTAATCCCATCTACCCATCTACCCAACTAAGGGAGTGGAGTTCTGTGTGTATGACTTTTTTTTTTTTTTTTATCCCGCCATTAAGGCAGCCATACTCCAATTTCAGGGAAGGTGCATGCTATGTGTAACGTGTTCATCCACACCAACGGCCAAAATGGCCTTCTCTTCCGAAAACTGGTGATGGGAGTTTACGTGTGTGCAAGATGTTATGCGTGCGTTCACATACGGAACCTCGGTTCATAGTCTCATTCGAAGGACTGTATGGGAAATGGAGTTAGAACCAATGTAACTCTGAGGGAAAAATCCCCCTGTACTGAAATGGCCTGGCGGAGATTTGAACCTGCAACCCCAGAATCACCAAGATTACGAGTTTGGCGCTCTACCACTAAGCTGTTCCGGCCCCCCACAAGGAGCAATCGATATCAAGATTTCATGAGACAAACCTCCAGAGCAGACATTGTACTGCTTATGATTGACTTCAGTGGTGTGTAGCAGTGTCTGTTCTGGTTCAACATACTGAGGACGCCTTCTGAGGACAACAATCGCTTAGTTGCGGAGTCAGTGGGAGTGAGTCTCCCCCTTCTGAGGGCAACAATTGCTTAGTTGCGGAGTCAGTGGGAGTGAGTCTCCCCCTTCTGAGGGCAACAATTGCTTAGTTGCGGAGTCAGCGGGAGTGAGTCTCCCCCTTCTGAGGGCAACAATTGCTTAGTTGCGGAGTCAGTGGGAGTGAGTCTCCCCCTTCTGAGGGCAACAATTGCTTAGTTGCGGAGTCAGCGGGAGTGAGTCCCCCCCTTCTGAGGGCAACAATTGCTTAGTTGCGGAGTCAGCGGGAGTGAGTCTCCCCCTTCTGAGGGCAACAATTGCTTAGTTGCGGAGTCAGTGGGAGTGAGTCTCCCCCTTCTGAGGGCAACAATTGCTTAGTTGTGGAGTCAGCGGGAGTGAGTCTCCCCCTTCTGAGGGCAACAATTGCTTAGTTGCGGAGTCAGTGGGAGTGAGTCTCCTCCTTCTGAGGGCACAGCACACCCTTCCATCAGCACTGTCTTTCAGCTTTCTCAGATGACTTTCAACATGGACACGCAGTGAGCGCAAACATGGACAGGAAATCAAAACTAAGGTCACTTATCAAGCAGTTCATGAAGGGCCACGGAATTTAAGTAATTTATAGTGACTTAGGCATTATGAATTTACATTATGACAGTATTATGAATTTTACATTATGTAATGATTATAATGAGCCTGTGAAGTCACAAATTTTCATGTTGACTGATGAAGTATTATGGAATTGAATTGAATTTTGTGGTGATTAATGACGAGGGGAATGAACATAATGTTGTAAGGTTTTGCTGTAGTCAGAGACTACATGACAGGCTCGAGACATATAGCCACTTCTAATGGTGGTCACAAATTTTGAGCAGCACTTTTGGAGAGGCATCCACTAACTGGATGAAACTCGAATGCATGGATCCAATCTTCCTATTTAAACCCATAGCATACTCATCTCTAATAGGAGCCAGCGTTGGCCAAAAAAAGGACAAATAATCACCTGCAATCGGAATCAAACCCACAACTTCCCAGCCTACAAGTCCACAACACCAGCCAGTGATCTGTCATGTTTTTTATCGTAATGAGAAGGAAGTCGTAGTACTCAGGGGTGGGGGTGGGGTAGGGGATATTGATGATGGAGGTTTCACTGTACAAGTATGTTGGTAAGGTTGTGTGTGTGTGTGCGCACGCGCGCGCACGCCTGTGTGTGTGTGTGTGTGTGTGTGTGTGTGTGTGTGTGTGTGTGTGGTATGTGCGTGTGTATGTGTGCATGTGTATGTGTGCGTGTGTGTGTGTGTGTGTGTGTGTGTGTGTGTGTGTGTGTGTGTGTGTGCGTGTGTGTGTGCATGTGTGTGTGCGTGTGTGTGTGTGTGTGTGTGTGTGTGTGTGCGTGCGTGCGTGTTACATGTGTGTGTGTGTACATGTGTGCGTATGTGTGTGTGGAACCATGTATCTGTATAACATGTATCTGTATAAGCACCAAAGACCTGGTTGTTTCTGGCCACACCTGCACGCTGCCTAAGGGTTGGTGTGGTGGAGGTTTCAGGGGAACAGGTTCAGTGTGTGTGTGGTGGTGGTGGTGTTGCAGTCCTGAGCATTGACGCCATGGACGTGTCAGGAGAACAGCAGATCGACATGGCCACCAGCCTTTTCAAGCAGCAGCTGGACGCCTCTGGAAAGCCCATGGGTGGCACCAAGGAAACCAGTCAGTTTTCACATTTGTCAGCAACTTTCCTTGTTCGTTTGAATATGTTTTTGTCTGTTTTACATACATGTTATGTAGTTTGATATTTGTCAGCAACTTTTTTTGTTGGTTTGAATATATTTTTGTCTGTTTTGCATACATGTTATGTAGTTTTATATTTGTCAGCAAATTTCTTTGTTGGTTTGAATATATTTTTGTCTGTTTTACATACATGTTATGTAGTTTGATATTTGTCAGCAAATTTCTTTGTTTGTTTGAATATATTTTTGTCTGTTTTATATATACGTCATGTAGTTTGATATTTGTCAGCAACTTTCCTTGTTGGTTTGAATATATTTGTTGCTTTGTCACTTTGGTGGTGTTCAGTGGTGCCTGTTCAGATTCAACAAACACTGGACACCCTGCTAAGCCCATTACTGACAGTGATACTTGCTTTATTGCAGAGCCTTGGTTAGTGAGTGTTCCCCCACTGGAGCTTGCCGTCATGGCTGTCCATGGACAGTCCCATGAACTTGCTGATGCTGACAAAGCACAAGGGGTGTGGACATGGACAGGCGGTTGAAACTTAGGTCACCATGAAAGCAGAGGGTCACAGAATTTGATACTTCTTTTTTGAATGATGATCAGCGGGGATTAGGATGATTGAATGATGATCAGCTGGGATTAGGATGTTTGAATGATGATCAGTGGGGATTAGGATAATTGAATGATGATCAGCGGGGATTAGGATGTTTGAATGATGATCAGTGGGGATTAGGATAATTGAATGATGATCAGCGGGGATTAGGATGTTTGAATGATGATCAGCGGGGATTGGGATAATTGAATGATGATCAGCGGGGATTAGGATGATTGAATGATGATCAGCGGGGATTAGGATGATTGAATGATGATCAGTGGGGATTAGGATGATTGAATGATGATCAGCGGGGATTAGGATGTTTGAATGATGATCAGTGGGGATTAGGATAATTGAATGATGACCAGCGGGGATTAGGATGATTGAATGATGATCAGTGGGGATTAGGATGATTGAATGATGATCAGCGGGGATTAGGATGATTGAATGATGATCAGTGGGGATTAGGATGATTGAATGATGATCAGTGGGATTAGGATGATTGAATGATGATCAGTGGGGATTAGGATGTTTGAATGATGATCAGTGGGATTAGGATGATTGAGTGATGATCAGTGGGGATTAGGATGATTGAATGATGATCAGTGGGGATTAGGATGATTGAATGATGATCAGTGGGGATTAGGATCATTGAATGATGATCAGTGGGGATTAGGATGATTGAATGATGATCAGCGGGGATTAGGATGATGCTGTGGAGCTCCATTCTGCTCTGAGACCCACATGGCAGGGCAGTACTCCATGCTTCTCCCCAGAACATTTACTGATGTCAAAAGCACAGGAGATACAGACACCTGCGGTGTTTGCCAGGAAATTTCAGCAATACTCTGAGATCCAAGTGTTAAGAGGATGACGGTGGATTGTTTCGCTACAGTCTTGCCACTGGGGCCCATTGCACACTGAACTCTGGGGAGCTGGCTTTGGCTGAAAAATCCCAAAAATGAATAGCTCTGATGGGAATCAGATCCACATTCTCCCAGCTTGAAAACCGCCAGTGCTATTCACTGTACAACAGATGCTGGTCTCTGCCAGAATGCTGTAGCCCTTGACATGCATGCTGCAATGTGCATCAGCTTGAGAACCGCCAGTTCTATCCACTGTACAACAGATGCTGGTCTCTGCCAGAATGCTGTAGCCCTTGGTATGCATGCTGCAATGTGCATCAGCTTGAAAACCGCCAGTTCTATCCACTGTACATCAGATGCAGGTCTCTGCCAGAATGCTGTAGCCCTTGGTATGCATGCTGCAATGTGCATCAGTATAAGTGTGCTTGTGCATGAGTGCCACTCTGTGTGTGTGTGTGTGTGTGTGTGTGTGTGTGTGTGTGTGTGTGTGTGTGTGTTTTATATATGTGTGTATGTAATCTGGCTTTCGTTTTTCTTTCTGCCTCAATTAATCATAAAAAACTGTAGTACAGATCACCAACTTTTTCTTTGTCTATTGTATTTTTGTCTTTTAATTGAATTTTGTGTGTGTGTTTGGGGGGAATGATTCATGTTTGCTTCTTTGTGCTGATGTCATGTATGATCCATTTCAGAATTGAAGTCAGAAGAAACCACAAAAGAGGAAGAGACGACCCAGGTTTGTCCCACTGATAGTGCAGTGTACAAGTATTTCTCATAGTTGTACAGCAGTACTTTGTAATATCTAACTCCAGGGATCTTGGGGGAAACAAAAAAAACAAAAACAAAAACAAAAGGTCTGCAAAGGGAGGGAATGTCAATTTGAAGTGAATCTGGTATAGACAAAGAGAGTATTGTTCCAGATAGAAACAAAAGTGCCTTTCTTAGTGACACAAGCTGTTTATTGATGTATTTCTCTTGCTGACAGAAAATTAAAAAAAAATCAATTTCACATCTCTTAATACAAAAAATGTAAAAGCCTGTTGTTATATATCGACGATAAGGGTAAAACAAGAAAATTGAAATCAGTGTACCTTTAGAAATACTGTGATTTCATAACTTCATTTTCCTATCACTGGTTTTGTGTCAAAAGAGGCTGATATTCAGGTGTTGCTGTTGTAATATTTTTTCCTGGTATAGATCTATTAGTTTCAGATTGTTATTTTTATATATTACTGTTGCAATGATTGTGTTGTTATTGTTTTAAAATTAGTGTAATTTCACTGAATAATGATAGGAGATAAAGTGCAGAACCATGTGCAGTTATTGTTTGATCTTTTTACTGTTGTTTTAGAATGTCACTTAATCAGGATTGGTGATAAGCTGAAAACAATCATCACCACACACACGCATGCACAGGTACACGGACACACTTAAATGCGCTTACTCGGATCACCACCTCATGTTAAGATTATTACTGATAACTTAATAATTCAGGGTCTACTGCTATGTCTTGTCAGCTTTGAATTTATGTGACAATGGTACGATTTTTTTCTTTTTTTTTTTTTTGCATGCAGAAAGAGAAAACTGATGTCTTGGACCCCAACAGATGTGAGAGCTGCTATGGAGCAGAGCTGGGGGACAAGACGTAAGTACCCTTCTTCTCCTTCGCTCCTCAGACAGAAACCCAGTCTTCACCATTGGCAGGCTTGTTGTGCAGGTGACCAGTTTTGTATCCAGTCATTGACGTGGTCATGTTCCGTATCCAGGGATGATGTCTGTGCACAGTGCTTCTCATTACTTTTGTCCTTATATTTCTATCACCCATCCTGCCGACATGCGATGGCCTCGTTTTCTACAAAGGAATCAGATTCATGTAGAAGTTTCCCTTGTTGTTCTTGTTTCAGCTTGACCTATTCACACACTGGACATCAGTGTACCTTCTTACGCCAGCATACAGCGTCAACTCCAACTTTGTGTCAACAAGATCCAACAGTGGGCCGAGGAAAACGGGTTTACCTTCTCACGTACCAAAACTCAGTCAATCCATTTTCACAATTTTCGTCAATTTTTTGCTGATCCTGAAATTTGTCTGGATAAGTCCACCATTCCAGCTGTAAAATAAGCCAAATTCCTGGGAGTTATTTTTGACCAAAAACTCAACTTTCTCAGCCACATCAAAAACCTCAAAACCTCTTGCCAGACAGCTCTGAATATTCTGCGGGTTGTAGCACACACTGACTGGGGCGCTGATAAGAAAACTTTGCTGCATCTCTACAGAGCCTTGGTCCGCTCCAAACTGGACTATGGTTGTGCTGTATACGGCTCTGCAAGACCGTCTTACCTAAAACTCTTGGACCCTATCCACCATCAAGGGCTTCGTCTCTGTCTTGGAGCATTCCGCACCACCCCTGTGTACAGCCTGTATGCAGAGGCAGGTGAACCCTCACTGTCCAACCGCAGGCTGAAAATGTCTCTAAATTACTATATCAGACTGTTCTCAGAACCACAGAATCCTGCCTATGACTGTGTCTTTGACCCCCAGTTTCAAAGCAAATTCGAAAACAACCCTAACTGTATTCCGCCGTTTGGTGTTCGTATGCAGCCTCATGCGCGGAATGCAGGTCTAGACCTAGGAGTTGTGTCTGATTTTTCCAAGTTTCCGGATCAGCCTCCGTGGACCTTTTTCACACCAGAGATTCGTTTTGATCTTGCAGCTTTTCGTAAAGAGTCTACCAGCTCTCAGGCATACAAGGTTTTGTATGCTGACCTCTGTTCAAAATTTCCATCCTGTCCGAAAATTTTCACTGACGGTTCCAAGTCTGAGGATGGAGTAGCCTGTGCAGCCTATTGCCCTGGTGCTCCTTCTCAGATACTGTTAAAACATATACCTCCAGATGCTTCTGTCTATTCTGCTGAACTTACTGCTCTGGTTCTGGCATTGAAGATAATTTCACAATCTAAGAAGAGGGACTTTCTGGTTCTGTCGGATTCGCTGTCAGCTTTGGAGGCCATAGCTGGCCGCAACCTTCAGCATCCAGAACTTTTACATTTCTTTGAACTTTTTAGCAAGTTGAAAGCGGATGGTTACAATATTATTCTAGCTTGGGTTCCTGGTCATGTTGGCATCGGAGGGAACGAAATGGTTGATCGTTTAGCCAAGAATGCCACAAGAGAGAAATTGTCCAACATATATATCCCTTGCTCAGATCTGAAACCCAAAATTAACGATTATGTGAGAGACCTCTGGCAGGAGGATTGGAATACACAGACAGATAACAAACTCTTTCAGATCCGTCCAAACCTTACAGAGTTCCTCCCATCTACATCAGGTGGTCGTAAAGAAGAAACAGTTCTGTGCCGGCTGCACACCAGCCATTCGTATTTTACCCATTCGTACCTTTTAAAGAGTGAAGAAGCGCCGTGGTGCATTCCATGTCATGTGCCATTCACAATGAAACATATTCTTTTAGAGTGTTGGGACTTGCACGATGTGAGACACAAACATTTTACAGCGGAGTCCATGAAAATCCTGTTCAGGGATGTCCCGCCTGACGTGATCTTTGAGTTTTTGAGAGAGATTAACGTTTTTCATCTGATTTAAGATTTTACGGATGAAAGATTTTTAACGAAGTTTCTGGTGCGTTTCTAGAAGATGTCTTTTAAAGAGATGTGTGAAAGGTTTTTTTTGGTTTTTTTTTTTTTTTTAAATGACGTGAGTTGATTTTAATGTGGTGACAGCCCTGATGTGGCCCCTTGCGGCCGGCTGGGCTATAAGCAACATTATCTTATCTTATCTCATCGGTGTACAAGTGTTATCCAAGAATTTGGAGAGGGCTGGAGTCGGGACAGATGTTAATTCCAAAAAGAAAATCTCTTACATGTCTGAAATGGGGATTGAATCTAGAACAATACTTTATCTAACAGGCCAGCCAGGTGCCTTATTCAAGGGACTGTTGTCTGTTAGCTCTGTTTGTTAGTTCATTTGCCTAAGCTTCTTTCATTTCATTCCTCACAGCTAGTGTTTTAGGCAATGCAATTTCTTTTACCAAAGTTTCCAGACTCAGAACTGATGTGTTTTTCCTCGACTACATCATTAGCAGCCTGTACATGGATTTTTATTAAGCTGAGACCCATGTTTGAAATTTGACTTTTTTTTCTGTATTGATCTGCAATTTCACATGTGAATCGATGAAGCTCTGTCACCAAATTCAAAAGTTGACCACCGATTGAGATTTTCAGCTGAAGTAAGTTGGTTTCATTGCTGTCGATCTCCAGTGTTTTTTTTTTTTTTCATTTTATCTGCAGTATGACATTCAAATCAATTAAGCTTTGTGATCAGATCTGAAAATTGGTAACTGCTGGAGGTGTTCAGTCCAACTAAGTTGGCTTTGTCAGTGTCAACCTCCAAAGGTCTTTTTTTTTTCCTAAATAAATTTATTTCTTTGCCAAAGTCACAATAACTTACATGTATTGCCTTGTAACTAGTTGCATTTCCAAAATAATTTGCTATGTCTATGAAAATTTGTGCTGATATTGCTGCTGTCACTGCTTGACAAAATTTCGGTATCCACCTAAAACAAGAACATGTGTAGCAACATCTTCAAACTAGAGTAACCAGAATGGGGTTGAGTCAAATTAGACAAAAAGAAATGAGTGTGAAGAAATGGAGAACAGCGCTGCAAAGGATTACAAATAAAGAATGTTGGTTGGGGTAGCAGTTTCTGTTGGGTTGAAGAAAACAGCAAGTAATATTTCAGTACATTAGTTCATGCGCTTGATGTAAAAGTGTCCATGTGATGTTTTACAAGAAACCACAACACAAAAGAAGGGTAGGGGTGAGGTTGGGGGTGTGTAGGATGTGGGAGCAGGTGCAGAGCTTAACTTTGTGGTGTGTGAGTGTGTGTGTGTGTGTGTGAGAGTGTGTGTGTGTGTGTGTGTGTGTTTGTGTGTGTGTGTGTTGTGGGAGTGTGAGTGTGTGTATGAATGTGTGTGTGTGTGTGTGTGTGTGTGTGTGTGTGTGTGTGTGCGAGTGTGGGTGTGGGTGTGTCTGTATGTCTGTGTGTTTGTGTGTGTGTGTGTGTGTGTGCGGCCGTGCGTTCGCATTTGTGTGTGCATGTGTATGTGGCTGTGCGTAATTCCAATTCTGGATTACACATCCCAGTTAAAACTCACACCCACATCAGTTGTAGCTTGGTATCTGGTTGTAGCTTGGTGTCTGGTTGTAGCTTGGTGTGTGGTTGTAGCTTGGTATCTGGTTGTAGCTTGGTGTCTGCCGCAGGTGCTGCAACACATGTGAAGCTGTGCGCGAAGCCTATCGAAAGAAGGGCTGGGCCTTCGATGACCCTGATTCCATCGAACAGTGCCGGCGAGAGGGCTGGTCGGAAAAGGTGAAGACAGGAGGCTGTCGGGCACATGGCTACCTGGAAGTCAATAAGGTAGGCGTACTGGTGTCTGTGTGTCCCTCTTACTGTGGGACAGGAGGCTGTCGGGCACATGGCTAGCTGGAAGTCAATAAGGTAGGCGTACTGGTGTCTGTGTGTCCCTCTTACTGTGGGACAGGAGGCTGTCGGGCACATGGCTAGCTGGAAGTCAATAAGGTAGGCGTACTGGTGTCTGTGTGTCCCTCTTACGGTGGGGCTTGTAAGCTGTAAGCTTCTGGAATTCCTTGACTTTTGACTTCTGTTTTATTTTATTTTATTTGTTTCCCTGTATACTCGGGCTGATACTCCTGCGGACACTCCCTGTATAGACAGGCAAGGATTAATCCCATCTACCCAACAAAGGGAGTGGAGTTTTGTGTGTATGACTGTTTTTGTTTATCCCGCCATTAAGGCAGCCATACTCCAACTTCAGGGAAGGTGCATGCTATGTGTAACGTGTCATCCATACCAGCGGTCAAACTGGCCTTCTTTTCCGAAAGTTGGTGATGGGATTTGACGTGTGAGCAAGATGTTATGTGTGTGTTCACACACGGATCCTCGGTTTATAGTCTCATTGGAAGGACTGTATGGGACATGTTAACTCCAAGGGGAAAATCCCCCTTTACCAAAACCACCTGGCGGAGATTTGAACCTGCAACCCCAGGATCACCAAGATTACGAGTCCGGCGCTCTACCACTCAGCTATTCCGGCCCCCACTCTGTTTTATGAAAACTAAAGAAGTTCGTTACTTTCTAAGAAACTGTGTAAACCCTTTGCAAAATGAGGCTGTTGAGACATGGACTGTTTGATAGAGAAGAATCATACAAAATGAATTTTGTTTTGCAGTATTAAGGAGAACTGGCTCCAGTGCATTATAGATGAACCTACCTTGCAATATGTGTGGTGTGTGTGTGTGTGTGTGTGTGTGTATGAGCATGCACATACGCATGTGTGTATGTGAGTGTGTGTGTGTATGTGTGTGTGTGTTGCATATTTTGTTGGCCTTCCAGGAAGAATCGATAAAGCAGCTGGAATTTTTTCTTTTTTTAATGATATACAGTAGTCCACAGGCTGAAAAAATGTACTGATTGAAAAGGGTAGTCTGAAAATGGTCCTAGACTTTGTGATTGAAAAACTAAAGGGAAGAGGTTTAGTGTATGGCAAGAGAGATTGACACTTTTGGTCAGAAAAAAAAAGACATTCAATCTAAGATTTATTGGACAGCAAACACTGTTAAATAATGGTAAGAATAATGTATTTAGAGATTCATAAAAAGCATGTAAGTTAAAATACAATTCCAGTGTTTAGAACCAATGGATGTTTGAGTGTGGACACACTCAGAAAGGTGGAGATGTGATTTGTATCAAAAAGCTTGTAGTCAGTGTTTACAATATTCAGTGTTGATACACATTTAAATTTTGTTTTCAAGCTCTGCAAATTCTGGTGGGATGGGCTGGATGGGGGAGCAGGCCCAGAACTATTGGGGAAGGCGGGTTTGACTGTGATGGTGATTTTTCAGGTTGCAGGCAACTTCCACTTTTCTCCAGGAAGGAGTTTCCAGCAACACCATGTTCATGGTGAGGGTGTGTCCTGTCTTAGCCTGTCAGTGTGTCCAACACCACCTGTCAGTGTGTCCAACACCACCTGTCAGTGTGTCCAACACCACCTGTTAGTGTGTCCAACACCACCTGTCATGTCAGTGTGTCCAACACCACCCGTCATGTCAGTGTGTCCAACACCACCCGTCATGTGTCCAACACCACCTGTCATGTGTCCAACACCACCTGTCAGTGTGTCCAACACCACCTGTCATGTGTCCAACATCACCTGTCATGTCAGCGTGTCCAACACCACCTGTCATGTCAGTGTGTCCAACACCACCTGTCAGTGTGTCCAACACCACCTGTCAGTGTGTCCAACACCACCTGTCATGTGTCCAACACCACTCATGTCATGTGTCCAACACCACCTGTCATGTCAGTGTGTCCAACACCACCTGTCATGTGGTGTCCAACACCACCTGTCAGTGTGTCCAGCACCACCTGTCATGTCAGTGTGTCCAACACCACCCGTCAGTGTGTCCAACACCACCTGTCATGTGTCCAACACCACCCGTCAGTGTGTCCAACACCACCTGTCATGTGTCCAACACCACCTGTCAGTGTGTCCAACACCACCTGTCAGTGTGTCCAACACCACTCATCAGTGTGTCCAACACCACCTGTCAGTGTGTCCACACCACCTGTCAGTGTGTCCAACACCACTGTCATCAGTGTGTCCAACACCACCTGTCAGTGTGTCCAACACCACCTAGGTGTCCAACACCACCCTCAGTGTGTCCAACACCACCTGTGAGTGTCCAACACCACCCATCAGTGTGTCCAACACCACCTGTCAGTGTGTCCAACACCACCTGTCAGTGTGTCCAACACCACCTGTCAGTGTGTCCAACACCACCTGTCAGTGTGTCCAACACCACCTCAGTCAGTGTGTCCAACACCACCTCAGTGTGTCCAACACCACCTGTCAGTGTGTCCAACACCACCTGTCAGTGTGTCCAACACCACTCATCAGTGTGTCCAACACCACCGTGTCAGTGTGTGCCAACACCACCTAGTGTCCAACACCGTGTGTCCAACACCACCTTCATGTGTCCAACACCACTCACAGTGTGTCCAACACACTCAGTGTGTCCAACACCACTGTCAGTGTAAATGTTGTCCAACACCACCTCATCCTGATAAAGGTCTGTGCTGCAGCATTAACAAGTTTCCAACACCCTCATTCCTAATAAAGGCCTGCCCTGTGTTAGGCTGTATGTCACCTGATAATGTTTCCAACACCACCTCATTCCTGATAAAGGTCTGTCCTGTGGTAGGCCTATGTCATTTAACAATGTTTCCAACACAACCTCATTCCTAATAAAGGCCTGCCCTGTGTTAGGCCTGTATGTCACCTGATAACGTTTCCAACATCACCTCATTCCTGATAAAGGTCTGTCCTGTGGTAGGCCTGCATGTCATTTAACAATGTTTCCAACACAACCTCATTCCTAATAAAGGCCTGTCCTGTGTTAGGCCTGTATGTCACCTGATAACGTTTCCAACATCACCTCATTCCTGATAAAGGTCTGTCCTGTGGTAGGCCTGCATGTCATTTAACAATGTTTCCAACACAACCTCATTCATAATAAAGGCCTGTCCTGTGTTAGGCCTGTATGTCACCTGATAACGTTTCCAACATCACCTCATTCCTGATAAAGGTCTGTCCTGTGGTAGGCCTGCATGTCATTTAACAATGTTTCCAACACAACCTCATTCATAATAAAGGCCTGTCCTGTGTTAGGCCTGTATGTCACCTGATAACGTTTCCAACATCACCTCATTCCTGATAAAGGTCTGTCCTGTGGTAGGCCTGCATGTCATTTAACAATGTTTCCAACACAACCTCATTCATAATAAAGGCCTGTCCTGTGTTAGGCCTGTATGTCACCTGATAACGTTTCCAACATCACCTCATTCCTGATAAAGGTCTGTCCTGTGGTAGGCCTGCATGTCATTTAACAATGTTTCCAACACAACCTCATTCATAATAAAGGCCTGTCCTGTGTTAGGCCTGTATGTCACCTGATACGTTTCCAACATCACCTCATTCCTGATAAAGGTCTGTCCTGTGGTAGGCCTGCATGTCATTTAACAATGTTTCCAACACAACCTCATTCATAATAAAGGCCTGTCCTGTGTTAGGCCTGTATGTCACCTGATAACGTTTCCAACATCACCTCATTCCTGATAAAGGTCTGTCCTGTGGTAGGCCTGCATGTCATTTAACAATGTTTCCAGCAGTGTTCCTAGTGACACCATGTTCATGATAAAGGTTTTTGTGATTTAGGCATCCATGTTGCGTGACGTTTCCAGCAATACCATGTGTACGGCAAGGATATTTTTTGTGTTAGGCCTGTATGTCACATGACTGTTTTTACATCAACTTCTTAATTATAAAGGTCTGTCCTACGTTAGGCATGTATGTCATTTGTCAATGTTTCCAGCAATACCATTGCTGGTTTTTTTTTTTTCATTTATTTTTTTTTAAGTTGTGTGTGTGTGTGTCTATACTAGCTTTGCCTGTCAATAAAGAGTCTGTCTGGAACATTTTTGTCTTCATCCCTACCTCCCAGTGGACTTGCTCGTCAAAAGACTCGTCTCTCTGGGACAGTTTTGTCGTTGTCTTTGTGAGGTTTGTTTCCTCCCTCCCTATAAAAAGACTTCATTTCTGGAAAATGTTTGGCTTTTGTAGGCAACATTTACCCCCAGCACAGACTCCACCCCGTAGATGCCAGATTGGAAGTGTTGGGTCTTTGTCAAGAGGTTCTGCCATACACAGAAATGAAGCGATGTGAAATGTGCTGTTTTTATGGAAGTTCTTCCCCCATGGGAAGACCCCCTGCCCAGAGCACAGTGACTTTACCAACATCAGAGGTTCAACACCAGCAGTGCACAGACAGAACCTAAGTTTCAGGCAGATGTGGCGCCTTGGTCTCAGCTGGCCTTTGAGCAACATGAACTGAATGCATCAGGCAGTTATGGGGTCACCTTTCGGAGGAGCCGCTGCACTGATGTTGACTGTTTTTGTGGTGTCCATTATGATCCATCCTACACGGCACACACCACCAACTAAAACCCCTACTGTTGACAGCAGTTGCTTGGGTGCTGATCCAGTGTTGGCAAGGGTTGCCCTTCAAAGGTGCCATCAAGTATATTGAGAGAAAGATGCCATGAATCCGATGACAGAGAAGGCATTCACATGAACTTGTCAGAAGTATGGATGTTAACTGTTCTTAAAAACCTGTGTTCCACATGCATTGGTAAGTACCATGCCATGACGTTTGGCTGGGGTTTGCATGTCATTCATGTTCTGAAGAGAAAAAGGCATTTTCCTCACAAAATTTCTTACGGAGATGGTGGTAAAAATGATGCCAACAATGTGAAAGTTTACCCTAAGACTTATATCAGTCATGCTGTAGAATTATTCAAAGTTTGAATATTTGTTGCTGTTAATGATGTGATTAATGTTGTCTCTCCTCAAAATAACAGCTGTAATTTTGATATGAGTAGAATGGTAAGGTGTGCAATAGCAAAATATTTTGTTCTGTTTCAGTTCATGATCTTGAGGAGTTTGGTGGTCAGAAAGTGAGTTTATCACATCTTCTTCTTGTGTGTGTGTTAGTGCAAGAGAAAGCTAGACAAGATATTTTTGGCACAAGCTAAGGTTTTGAATCCATACTGTAATTCTGAAATCAGTAGGCAGGGAGGAAGGAGAGGAGCGTGGGATGGGGGAGGGGCAAAGAAAAAAAAAGTCTTGATTTTGCGGCTAATGAAAGTTTTGCATTTGTCAGCAGTCAATGCAGAAATATTCTCGCAAAGCGACCAAGCACCACAACAAAAATTTCCTGTAAAAGTATGTGTAAGTACCAAATTAATGAACAGATTCTAAGCAATACAAATATCGCATTCAATTTGTCTCACAAAATTCTCACCAGTAAATTTTTGTGAGTGCAGATCTAGGGAGATTTAGTTAAGAAATTGGGGCTGATTTCCATTCTGTGCTGTCCTGAAAGCCCTTCTGTTTAGAAGTGAAATCATTCAACTTGCAGGCGTACTAAAATTCAGCGGACTGTTGTGTAGTGTACTTGGACAGATGCTGTCTGTCTGTTTGCCATTATTGTCATCCACACTATCTGCATCCCATTTTCCATTAAATGACTTTTTCCACACTGACATCAATTTCTTGGATTCTTCTTGGTAGACTGTTTTTGTGCATGTATGATATTTACAGATCATTTTTGTGTGGTAAGAAAACATCCTCAGATAGGTATGAATTAACGAAATTAAGTACAGTCGTTTAACTCTGAAGATAGGTATGAATTAATGAAATTAAGAAGGTCGTTTGTTAGTCACTGTTCATTTTGTTATTTGGCCATTATGGTTTAAACAAACTGGATGTTGTTTACTGCCACATTACTAAATATTTATGTGGTTTTCGTCCCCTTTTTTTTTAACGATGCCCCAAAATACAGAATGAATAACTCTTTGAATCTTTCTGACTTAACAGCCTGAAGTTTAAAACTGTTGATGTGTTCAATCAGATAGTTGTGAGGTAATCATATTCCCAAAATGAGAAGTAGCAGTGGTGGTAAGAACATCAAAGATGAGAAGATTCTGTTTGGTCAGGAGTATGTTCATGCATTTCCTTACGTGTTCAACCACAGGGCTTTTTGTTCTGTTTTGTGTTGTCTTGCTCACATAATGTAAAATGTTTAACACCGTTTTTTGTTGTTGTAATCTTTGTTTTGAGCTGACATCACAAACAACACACACACACACAGAGTAACAACATAACTTTTTTGTTGTTGCTAGGAACTGGAGATTATACAAATTTTAGTAGCAGAAGTTGTAGCATTTTCATGTTCATGAAGTTGTTTGATTGTATGGTTTCAGTTCAACATGAGTCATAGTATCAACCACCTGTCCTTTGGAATTGATTGCCCTGGCCTTGTCAATCCTCTGGACACCACACACGAGTCTGCCGAGGAATGTAAGTGAAATTTTGTGTGCATTTCTCTCACAGTTATCCCACCAATCAAGAAAGAGTAATCAGGACAGAAGCATGTGCTGTGTGATAATGTTACCATGTATCAAACTAATACCGAATGCCAGTATTTCACTAAAGCTGATCACCTGTGACAGTTGAATACTTATGTGGATCTTCTCCTCCAATGTGCTCAGCGAGATGGTGAGGAATTTGAAGAACACAAAAAAATAACCGTGAAACAAATACAAAGTTGTATACAGTAATAATTGATGACAAAGGAGAAACGAGTTCTTTCCTCTTTGGAACATCATCACTTTCCCAGTTGATTCCAGAAAAAAACAATCAGTTCAAAGAGACTGATTTTGTTCTGCCAGATCAATCTACAAATAAGAGCCAAAATCCTGTTTGTCATGAACTTGCCCATGATAATCAAAATGCCAAGAAAAAAATTAAAGGGAGTGAACTCATTAAGCGCTTCCAGTGGCTCACCTATGATTGACGTGCGTCATTCCTTTCAAGCATCCTAGCTGTAAGTTGCTTTCCTACACTTCCTTGACAGGGAAAAACTAATCTTTTGCTCTCACAGTGGCTGTTCTATCTGTTTTGTTTGATCTTGCTTTCTGATATGCAAACCTCAATCCCTACATAAAGTCTTGGCCTTCTTATGCCAGCATGCAGAACATTCTTCACATTCTGGCTCAGATCTCTGCAATATACTTTGGCAACAAGGAACCCTGTTAGTCAAATCATGCTGCTCATTTCAGACCTCAGTTCCTGTTCTGAACATGATGGGGGGAAATTCTGGCTTCATGCAAACCACAGGTTGTCCACAAAAGCTTGTGTGGTATTGCATGTTTGTGAATATGGCCGATTTCTCCTGATTTTGCAGGTTGAAGAATTAGTTGCTCACAGTTCTGGAAAGCAGTTAGGTCTCTTGTTTAATCCAAAGCCTACTTTTTTCTTCCACTCTTGCTGACTACACTGAAGTTCCACCACAGTTCAAAGTCTTGGACAGAGAGGGAGAGAGAGAAAGCTAGAAAGAGAAAGAGGGAGGGGGAAATGGAAGCTGCAACATTCATACCTATTGTAATTTGTATTGTATAACTTTATTGTCTCACCAGATATTTCTGTTTGAAGTTTGGCTGGCTTTTCCCTGGTAGAGCATGCTGCACAGGGGCACCAAAGAAGAGGCAAAGTTATTGAAATCAGCTTCTACTTCAAGAAAATGTGAAGTAGAAAAATACTTTGTTTCATCTATGTAGCCTTACTCTAACTGATGAGGCCCAGTGTGAATGTGGCTTCGTGGATGGCTGGCTGCACACAAGCAGCCATGAGACTGTCATGCAGAAAGACACTGTCAAACATCCCTCCCTTGCACATGTCCGGCATCTGCTGCGCTGCAGGCAGGCTGTGTGACTGACTGTGACACAACTGACCAGGGATTGTGACGTTCAGTGTGACTCAATGCTGCCCTGCAGGCAGGCTGTGCCAGTGACTATCTGTGACACAACTGACCAGGGATTGTGACGTTCAGTGTGACTGACTGTGACACAACTGACCAGGGATTGTGACGTTCAGTGTGACTCAATGCTGCACTGCAGGCAGGCTGTGTCAGTGACTGACTGTGACACAACTGACCAGGGATTGTGACGTTCAGTGTGACTCAATGCTGCCCTGCAGGCAGGCTGTGTGACTGACTGTGACACAACTGACCAGGGATTGTGACGTTCAGTGTGACTCAATGTGACACAACTGACCAGGGATTGTGACGTTCAGTGTGACTCAGTGTGACACAACTGACCAGGGCTTGTGACGTTCAGTGTGACTCAACGCTGCGCTGTAGCAGGCTGTGTGACTGACTGTGACACAACTGACCAGGGATTGTGACGTTCAGTGTGACTCAGTGTGACACAACTGACCAGGGCTTGTGACGTTCAGTGTGACTCAATGCTGCCCTGCAGGCAGGCTGTGCCAGTGACTGTGACACAACTGACCAGGGATTGTGACGTTCAGTGTGACTGACTGTGACACAACTGACCAGGGATTGTGACGTTCAGTGTGACTCAATGCTGCACTGCAGGCAGGCTGTGCCAGTGACTGACTGTGACACAACTGACCAGGGATTGTGACGTTCAGTGTGACTCAATGCTGCGCTGTGGCAGGCTGTGCCAGTGACTGACTGTGACACAACTGACCAGGGATTGTGACGTTCAGTGTGACTCAATGCTGCCCTGCAGGCTGTGACTGACTGTGACACAACTGACCAGGGATTGTGACGTTCAGTGTGGACTCAATGCTGCCCTGCAGGCAGGCTGTGTGACTGACTGTGACACAACTGACCAGGGATTGTGACGTTCAGTGTGACTCAACGCTGCCCTGCAGGCTGTGCCAGTGACTGACTGTGACACAACTGACCAGGGATTGTGATGTTCAGTGTGACTCAACGCTGCCCTGTGGCAGGCTGTGCCAGTGACTGACTGTGACACAACTGACCAGGGCTTGTGACGTTCAGTGTGACTCAACGCTGCCTTGCAGGCAGGCTGTGCCAGTGACTGACTGTGACACAACTGACCAGGGATTGTGACGTTCAGTGTGACTCAAGGCAGCGCTGTGGCAGGCTGTGCCAGTGACTGACTGTGACACAACTGACCAGAGATTGTGACGTTCAGTGCGACTCAATGCTGCCCTGCAGGCAGGCTGTGTGACTGACTGTGACACAACTGACCAGGGATTGTGACGTTCAGTGTGACTCAATGCTGCCCTGCAGGCAGGCTGTGCCAGTGACTGACAATGACACAACTGACCAGGGATTGTGACGTTGTGTGACTCAATGCTGCTCTGCAGGCTGTGTGACTGACTGTGACACAACTGACCAGGGATGGTGACGTTCAGTGTGACAATGCTGCGCTGTGGCAGGCTGTGTGACTGACTGTGACACAACTGACCAGGGATGGTGATGTTCAGTGTGACTGACTGTGACACAACTGACCAGGGATTGTGACGTTCAGTGTGACTCAATGCTGCCCTGTGGCAGGCTGTGCCAGTGACTGACTGTGACACAACTGACCAGGGATTGTGACGTTCAGTGTGACTCAATGCTGCGCTGTGGCAGGCTGTGCCAGTGACTGACTGTGACACAACTGACCAGGGCTTGTGACGTTCAGTGTGACTCATGTGTTAACATTTTTGAATGTCTCGTTTCCAATTTGATGTCATAACGAATGGTATTACCACAATTTGACATTCCTGTTGCAAAGAAAGGACTTGGTCTGTCCCAGGAAGTACAGTTTTGACACAAAAAGTCTCTAAACATGAAACGTCCACTGCCCTGGCTATTAGCACTTATCGTACCTGCTGATCAGGACAGTAGTTTAATCGCCCGTGTGAAGTTTGGATTTGGATTGATATGGACTAGCATTAGCACACTGATTTGTCTACAAGAATTGGGGTCCAGGACTTTTCCTGTGGCCAGTGGTCTTTCCTCGCCATCACTGAGCATCTCTCCAGAGTCTGCAAGGCAGACGGAAAGATGGGATGATTACTGCTCTGTGTGTAAAAATCAATTTGCTTTACGTAATTGTTTGATTTTTCTTTTTTTTTCTCATCTTCTGTGCCCTCTGGGTGGGCATTACCTCCATTCTGGCTGCACCCCCCCCCCCCCCCAAACCACATCCCGCTGTGGTCTCCTGTCCCAGTTCCAACACTAGGCGTCCACAGAAAGCTGTTGATCGGACCATAGTGAGACAACCCACAGAGGACACACTGCTTTGATGCCAAGTCTGCCAGCGAGTGTTACTGCTTGGCAGAGCCTGTGTGAATGAGGGAGATCATCACCACAACGACCCAACATACACCCCTGTGACCTTGATGCATACACCCCTGTGACCTTGATGCCCATCGTGATGGTTATGGAGGCAAAACTGATACTGAGATCGCTGTCACAGTAATGGCATGAGGACCACATAATCTGAGGATTTTTTTTTCTTCCAGATTTTGTTTTTCCATGATGATATTTGAGGATAATGAAGGTGATGCCATGGAATTTCACTTTGGTCGAGGACTTCATGATGGGGTTATTCCCTATGCTTCATTTCATATCAGTCTCTCAGCAAATCATAGAAATACACATACTTGCAGCATTAGTGAGAAAATCTGACCAGCACTCTCAAAGCGATTTAAATGGATAGAGCTTGATTGTACAGCTCAAGCGTCGCCATTTCAGGCATAGCACAGTCAACAACTCACATGTACCAGACCAGTATATATTCAGACCAGAATACATCTGGGTATAAAATGGTTTGGGCCTAACTTATACCCCTGGTATAAAATAACCTTCACAATGTTAAATCCCTGGAAATAAACAATCTTACATCTTTTTCTACTCCTCTGGACAATTTCATTGTACCTTCATTTGGTCATTGTATATTCAAAGTTCCAAGCTTTGATAATGCCAGGTACAGAGACATTTCATTGTACCTTCGTTTGGTCATTGTAAATTCAAAGTTCCAGGGTTTGATAATGCCAGGTACAGAGACATTTCATTGTACCTTCGTTTGGTCATTGTAAATTCAAAGTTCCAGGGTTTGATAATGCCAGGTACAGAGACATTTCATTGTACCTTCATTTGGTCATTGTAAATTCAAAGTTCCAGGGTTTGATAATGCCAGGTCCAGAGACATTTCATTGTACCTTCGTTTGATCATTGTAAATTCAAAGTTCCAGGGTTTGACAATGCCAGGTACAGAGACATTTCATTGTACCTTCATTTGGTCATTGTAAATTCAAAGTTCCAAGCTTTGATAATGCCAGGTACAGAGACATTTCATTGTACCTTCATTTGGTCATTGTAAATTCAAAGTTCCAGGGTTTGATAATGCCAGGTACAGAGACATGACACCCAGAAATAAATGCAGTCTTCACTTCCTAGATATTTTTGTAACTAGCAACCTAATCACTACGTATGGATCTAAATTTGCAGACTCATGCTGGCACACTTGTACACAAAAGTAAGCGACATAAAAGAAACACATGCACACATGTTCGTGCCTTGCTCATCCTTGGTATGCTGAAATGCACATTAAGTCGATCTGAACAGTTTTCAGGGGTATGTATGCTAAGTCATTCAATGAGAAGATGGCTGCACACTGAAAGCAGTGCACTTCCTTACCAGCACACAACGATCTTGCATCTCAGCAAGCTGAACTTGGCCTTAACTCAGTGGGTATAGACCAGGTGGCAAAACCTGGACTCAGAAAGGTAGTCTCCCACACTTGTCAGGAGGTAAATTCTGAGCCACAGGGGAGTGGGGAATGTCTTGGTCATTTTAATCCACTTGGGTTTGAAGTGGCATGCATGTGGATTCAAAGACTACTTGTATCCCCAAAGGAAGAGGCCCCTTCCACTACCCCCCCCCCCCTCTCCATCCTACCCCCCTCCCCTCTCCCTCCTGCCCTGCTCCAATTGTTTGGAGTCATTCTATTGTACACATACAGTTACTAGACAGAAAACATCAGTCGAACGACAGTCAAGCTGAACGCATTAAACCAGTCAGTATATTCTGTGTAGCCACAAAAAAAAAAATATCAAATCAACTGTCCTGTGTGTGTGTGTGTACAATTATCGAGCCATTTCCTGAAGGCATTTGCAAAAGTGATCACTGCATTGTGCTGAGAGGCGTCATCAACACAACAGCAGCCGGTCGGCAGTGGGGGCACACACAGATCTGAATACAGTCTTTGCCACTGTGGTTGTTAGCATCGGATGCCGGTTCCGATGCCCATGAAGACTCCGAAGGTTCCCCCACCCTGCACCATGGTCTTGCCCACTGTCTGCAACAGCTCTCTGCCTCGAAGACCGTACCTGGGAACGGAAATTTAAAAAAGAAAAAGAAATTGATAGTCAAGTTTTCTGACAAATTGTCAGCATCACTTTTGGTCGGCATTGCAACTATTTCACTGTAACAATAATCAGTCACTGAACAAACATTCAAAGATTCCAAGTCTAAAGGAGCTTCACTGATGTTAGAATCTGTCACCATTTATTGTTTTTTCGCCATCATGAACCTTTTTTTTTTTTATCTGTATGGTAACAATATCCTCTGCTTCATGAACTGAATTATATCATGCAGCCAGTCTTGTTGCTGATGGATTGTTCTGTATTGCCTTTATTTTTAATCATGGTCAGTTTAACGGTGTGAAATTTGGGCTGCTCCTTCCAAGGACTGGGTGTAACAGCATGGCTAGTGCACATGCTCAGATGCCAACTTTCCACAGCTACTCTGGAACCAGATGAATGTGAAGGATTCTATTGTTTTGGGTCCTGTCTTGTTTTAAGATTCAACATGTCATTGTGCATTACAAATTACATTTTTAAAAACAAAAAAAATTTCTTCCACACATGACGAACAGAAAGATCTATGATTAAGCTACTGTACAAATAAAATTCAGGCATAAATATGTGAGAGTTAAGGATGAAATTTATATAAATTTCACATCTAACCTTTGCTGTGCATGACCCAGTGACATAACAAAAATCATGTTCTCTCTTTAAACTATTTGAAATCGTGTAATCAATGTTAGTGTATGGGTCAAAAGCTCAGCTGACTGTCAGCTGATCTGGGTGTCTGTACATCAACAGCTTAAGACATAATCAGTTGTGTCATGTGATCTACGCAGTTCAGATGGAGCATGATGTGGAGGACTAATAGTAATACTTTATAGAGGGTGAATTCGGTACCACAGTACACCGAGTACTGGTCATGGGTGACCTGTGTTGTCAGTTAAGAACAAACTCCCAGTAAAGCCTGTTGCCTATGTATGGGTCGTGGGTGATTCGCAATATAAGAAGTATGAATGAAAACAATGCATGAAAGTTACACATAGTACATAAGACTTTTATAACAAGAGTAAAATAAATATTTAACGATCTAGTAAAAGAGAAAGGTTATACAATTATATCAGACATAAGCACATAAGAATTCAGAATGAAAATATCAGATCAAGACACATACGTAAAAAGTTTAAAAAAAAAAAAAAAAGTCACAGCCACAGTCTTAGTAAATCACTGAGCAGCTCCATCGAAACATCCTCCCACGAGCACACTCAACCATTCACACTCATAGCTACATAAGCTCACATCAGGAGGTAACTAAACTCACAAAACCATCCACATCAGACGGTGACTTTCAGCTCAGTTTCAGTTGGCAGCCACGCACCTGTGCAAGGTCTGACCAAAAGGTATCAAAGAATTCAGAGCAACTGCCCACAACTCAAAAACAAGGGGAACAATCTTTATCAAATTCACAGATTACCTCCAGTGACAAACTGGCAGTATACCTGTTCAAGGTCTGACCAAAAGGTATCAGAATTCAGAGCAACTGCCCACAACTCAAAAATAAGGGGAACAATCTTTATCAAATTCACAGATTACCTCCAGTGACAAACTGGCAGTATACCTGTTCAAGGTCTGACCAAAAGGTATCAAAGAATTCAGAGCAACTGCCCACAACTCAAAAACAAGGGGAACAATCTTTATCCAATTCACAGATTACCTCCAGTGACAAACTGGCAGTATACCTGTTCAAGGTCTGACCAAAAGGTATCAAAGAATTCAGAGCAACTGCCCACAACTCAAAAACAAGGGGAACAATCTTTATCAAATTCACAGATTACCTCCAGTGACAAACTGGCAGTATACCTGTTCAAGGTCTGACCAAAAGGTATCAAAGAATTCAGAGCAACTGCCCACAACTCAAAAACAAGGAGAACAATCTTTATCAAATTCACAGATTACCTCCAGTGACAAACTGGCAGTATACCTGTTCAAGGTCTGACCAAAAGGTATCAAAGAATTCAGAGCAACTGCCCACAACTCAAAAACAAGGGGAACAATCTTTATCAAATTCACAGATTACCTCCAGTGACAAACTGGCAGTATACCTGTTCAAGGTCTGACCAAAAGGTATCAAAGAATTCAGAGCAACTGCCCACAACTCAAAAACAAGGGGAACAATCTTTATCCAATTCACAGATTACCTCCAGTGACAAACTGGCAGTATACCTGTTCAAGGTCTGACCAAAAGGTATCAAAGAATTCAGAGCAACTGCCCACAACTCAAAAACAAGGGGAACAATCTTCATCAAATTCACAGATTACCTCCAGTGACAAACTGGCAGTATACCTGTTCAAGGTCTGACCAAAAGGTATCAAAGAATTCAGAGCAACTGCCCACAACTCAAAAACAAGGGAACAATCTTTATCAAATTCACAGATTACCTCCAGTGACAAACTGGCAGTATACCTGTTCAAGGTCTGACCAAAAGGTATCAAGAATTCAGAGCAACTGCCCACAACTCAAAAACAAGGGGAACAATCTTTATCAAATTCACAGATTACCTCCAGTGACAAACTGGCAGTATACCTGTTCAAGGTCTGACCAAAAGGTATCAAAGAATTCAGAGCAACTGCCCACAACTCAAAAACAAGGGGAACAATCTTTATCAAATTCACAGATTACCTCCAGTGACAAACTGGCAGTATACCTGTTCAAGGTCTGACCAAAAGTATCAAAGAATTCAGAGCAACTGCCCACAACTCAAAAACAAGGGGAACAATCTTTATCAAATTCACAGATTACCTCCAGTGAAAACTGGCAGTATACCTGTTCAAGGTCTGACCAAAAGGTATCAAAGAATTCAGAGCAACTGCCCACAACTCAAAAACAAGGGGAACAATCTTTATCAAATTCACAGATTACCTCCAGTGAAAACTGGCAGTATACCTGTTCAAGGTCTGACCAAAAGGTATCAAAGAATTCAGAGCAACTGCCCACAACTCAAAAACAAGGGGAACAATCTTTATCAAATTCACAGATTACCTCCAGTGACAAACTGGCAGTATACCTGTTCAAGGTCTGACCAAAAGGTATCAAAGAATTCAGAGCAACTGCCCACAACTCAAAAACAAGGGGAACAATCTTTATCAAATTCACAGATTACCTCCAGTGACAAACTGGCAGTATACCTGTTCAAGGTCTGACCAAAAGGTATCAAAGAATTCAGAGCAACTGCCCACAACTCAAAAACAAGGGGAACAATCTTTATCCAATTCACAGATTACCTCCAGTGACAAACTGGCAGTATACCTGTTCAAGGTCTGACCAAAAGGTATCAAAGAATTCAGAGCAACTGCCCACAACTCAAAAACAAGGGGAACAATCTTTATCAAATTCACAGATTACCTCCAGTGACAAACTGGCAGTATACCTGTTCAAGGTCTGACCAAAAGGTATCAAAGAATTCAGAGCAACTGCCCACAACTCAAAAACAAGGAGAACAATCTTTATCAAATTCACAGATTACCTCCAGTGACAAACTGGCAGTATACCTGTTCAAGGTCTGACCAAAAGGTATCAAAGAATTCAGAGCAACTGCCCACAACTCAAAAACAAGGGGAACAATCTTTATCAAATTCACAGATTACCTCCAGTGACAAACTGGCAGTATACCTGTTCAAGGTCTGACCAAAAGGTATCAAAGAATTCAGAGCAACTGCCCACAACTCAAAAACAAGGGGAACAATCTTTATCCAATTCACAGATTACCTCCAGTGACAAACTGGCAGTATACCTGTTCAAGGTCTGACCAAAAGGTATCAAAGAATTCAGAGCAACTGCCCACAACTCAAAAACAAGGGAACAATCTTCATCAAATTCACAGATTACCTCCAGTGACAAACTGGCAGTATACCTGTTCAAGGTCTGACCAAAAGGTATCAAAGAATTCAGAGCAACTGCCCACAACTCAAAAACAAGGGGAACAATCTTTATCAAATTCACAGATTACCTCCAGTGACAAACTGGCAGTATACCTGTTCAAGGTCTGACCAAAAGGTATCAAAGAATTCAGAGCAACTGCCCACAACTCAAAAACAAGGGGAACAATCTTTATCAAATTCACAGATTACCTCCAGTGACAAACTGGCAGTATACCTGTTCAAGGTCTGACCAAAAGGTATCAAAGAATTCAGAGCAACTGCCCACAACTCAAAAACAAGGGGAACAATCTTTATCAAATTCACAGATTACCTCCAGTGACAAACTGGCAGTATACCTGTTCAAGGTCTGACCAAAAGTATCAAAGAATTCAGAGCAACTGCCCACAACTCAAAAACAAGGGGAACAATCTTTATCAAATTCACAGATTACCTGCAGTGAAAACTGGCAGTATACCTGTTCAAGGTCTGACCAAAAGGTATCAAAGAATTCAGAGCAACTGCCCACAACTCAAAAACAAGGGGAACAATCTTATATCAAATTCACAGATTACCTCCAGTGAAAACTGGCAGTATACCTGTTCAAGGTCTGACCAAAAGGTATCAAAGAATTCAGAGCAACTGCCCACAACTCAAAAACAAGGGGAACAATCTTTATCAAATTCACAGATTACCTCCAGTGACAAACTGGCAGTATACCTGTTCAAGGTCTGACCAAAAGGTATCAAAGAATTCAGAGCAACTGCCCACAACTCAAAAACAAGGGGAACAATCTTTATCAAATTCACAGATTACCTCCAGTGACAAACTGGCAGTATACCTGTTCAAGGTCTGACCAAAAGGTATCAAAGAATTCAGAGCAACTGCCCACAACTCAAAAACAAGGGGAACAATCTTTATCCAATTCACAGATTACCTCCAGTGACAAACTGGCAGTATACCTGTTCAAGGTCTGACCAAAAGGTATCAAAGAATTCAGAGCAACTGCCCACAACTCAAAAACAAGGGGAACAATCTTTATCAAATTCACAGATTACCTCCAGTGACAAACTGGCAGTATACCTGTTCAAGGTCTGACCAAAAGGTATCAAAGAATTCAGAGCAACTGCCCACAACTCAAAAACAAGGGGAACAATCTTTATCAAATTCACAGATTACCTCCAGTGACAAACTGGCAGTATACCTGTTCAAGGTCTGACCAAAAGGTATCAAAGAATTCAGAGCAACTGCCCACAACTCAAAAACAAGGGGAACAATCTTTATCAAATTCACAGATTACCTCCAGTGACAAACTGGCAGTATACCTGTTCAAGGTCTGACCAAAAGGTATCAAAGAATTCAGAGCAACTGCCCACAACTCAAAAACAAGGGGAACAATCTTTATCAAATTCACAGATTACCTCCAGTGACAAACTGGCAGTATACCTGTTCAAGGTCTGACCAAAAGGTATCAAAGAATTCAGAGCAACTGCCCACAATTCAAAAACAAGGAGAACAATCTTTATCAAATTCACAGATTACCTCCAGTGACAAACTGGCAGTATACCTGTTCAAGGTCTGACCAAAAGGTATCAAAGAATTCAGAGCAACTGCCCACAACTCAAAAACATGGGGAACAATCTTTATCAAATTCACAGATTACCTCCAGTGACAAACTGGCAGTATACCTGTTCAAGGTCTGACCAAAAGTATCAAAGAATTCAGAGCAACTGCCCACAACTCAAAAACAAGGGGAACAATCTTTATCAAATTCACAGATTACCTGCAGTGAAAACTGGCAGTATACCTGTTCAAGGTCTGACCAAAAGGTATCAAAGAATTCAGAGCAACTGCCCACAACTCAAAAACAAGGGGAACAATCTTTATCAAATTCACAGATTACCTCCAGTGAAAACTGGCAGTATACCTGTTCAAGGTCTGACCAAAAGGTATCAAAGAATTCAGAGCAACTGCCCACAACTCAAAAACAAGGGGAACAATCTTTATCAAATTCACAGATTACCTCCAGTGACAAACTGGCAGTATACCTGTTCAAGGTCTGACCAAAAGGTATCAAAGAATTCAGAGCAACTGCCCACAACTCAAAAACAAGGGGAACAATCTTTATCAAATTCACAGATTACCTCCAGTGACAAACTGGCAGTATACCTGTTCAAGGTCTGACCAAAAGGTATCAAAGAATTCAGAGCAACTGCCCACAACTCAAAAACAAGGGGAACAATCTTTATCCAATTCACAGATTACCTCCAGTGACAAACTGGCAGTATACCTGTTCAAGGTCTGACCAAAAGGTATCAAAGAATTCAGAGCAACTGCCCACAACTCAAAAACAAGGGGAACAATCTTTATCAAATTCACAGATTACCTCCAGTGACAAACTGGCAGTATACCTGTTCAAGGTCTGACCAAAAGGTATCAAAGAATTCAGAGCAACTGCCCACAACTCAAAAACAAGGGGAACAATCTTTATCAAATTCACAGATTACCTCCAGTGACAAACTGGCAGTATACCTGTTCAAGGTCTGACCAAAAGGTATCAAAGAATTCAGAGCAACTGCCCACAACTCAAAAACAAGGGGAACAATCTTTATCAAATTCACAGATTACCTCCAGTGACAAACTGGCAGTATACCTGTTCAAGGTCTGACCAAAAGGTATCAAAGAATTCAGAGCAACTGCCCACAACTCAAAAACAAGGGGAACAATCTTTATCAAATTCACAGATTACCTCCAGTGACAAACTGGCAGTATACCTGTTCAAGGTCTGACCAAAAGGTATCAAAGAATTCAGAGCAACTGCCCACAATTCAAAAACAAGGAGAACAATCTTTATCAAATTCACAGATTACCTCCAGTGACAAACTGGCAGTATACCTGTTCAAGGTCTGACCAAAAGGTATCAAAGAATTCAGAGCAACTGCCCACAACTCAAAAACATGGGGAACAATCTTTATCAAATTCACAGATTACCTCCAGTGACAAACTGGCAGTATACCTGTTCAAGGTCTGACCAAAAGGTATCAAAGAATTCAGAGCAACTGCCCACAACTCAAAAACAAGGGGAACAATCTTTATCAAATTCACAGATTACCTCCAGTGACAAACTGGCAGTATACCTGTTCAAGGTCTGACCAAAAGGTATCAAAGAATTCAGAGCAACTGCCCACAACTCAAAAAAAGGGGAACAATCTTTATCAAATTCACAGATTACCTCCAGTGACAAACTGGCAGTATACCTGTTCAAGGTCTGACCAAAAGGTATCAAAGAATTCAGAGCAACTGCCCACAACTCAAAAACAAGGGGAACAATCTTTATCAAATTCACAGATTACCTCCAGTGAAAACTGGCAGTATACCTGTTCAAGGTCTGACCAAAAGGTACCAAAGAATTCAGAGCAACTGCCCACAACTCAAAAACAAGGAGAACAATCTTTATCAAATTCACAGATTACCTCCAGTGACAAACTGGCAGTATACCTGTTCAAGGTCTGACCAAAAGGTATCAAAGAATTCAGAGCAACTGCCCACAACTCAAAAACAAGGGGAACAATCTTTATCAAATTCACAGATTACCTCCAGTGACAAACTGGCAGTATACCTGTTCAAGGTCTGACCAAAAGGTATCAAAGAATTCAGAGCAACTGCCCACAACTCAAAAACAAGGGGAACAATCTTTATCCAATTCACAGATTACCTCCAGTGACAAACTGGCAGTATACCTGTTCAAGGTCTGACCAAAAGGTATCAAAGAATTCAGAGCAACTGCCCACAACTCAAAAACAAGGGGAACAATCTTCATCAAATTCACAGATTACCTCCAGTGACAAACTGGCAGTATACCTGTTCAAGGTCTGACCAAAAGGTATCAAAGAATTCAGAGCAACTGCCCACAACTCAAAAACAAGGGGAACAATCTTTATCAAATTCACAGATTACCTCCAGTGACAAACTGGCAGTATACCTGTTCAAGGTCTGACCAAAAGGTATCAAAGAATTCAGAGCAACTGCCCACAACTCAAAAACAAGGGGAACAATCTTTATCCAATTCACAGATTACCTCCAGTGACAAACTGGCAGTATACCTGTTCAAGGTCTGACCAAAAGGTATCAAAGAATTCAGAGCAACTGCCCACAACTCAAAAACAAGGGGAACAATCTTTATCAAATTCACAGATTACCTCCAGTGACAAACTGGCAGTATACCTGTTCAAGGTCTGACCAAAAGGTATCAAAGAATTCAGAGCAACTGCCCACAACTCAAAAACAAGGGGAACAATCTTTATCAAATTCACAGATTACCTCCAGTGACAAACTGGCAGTATACCTGTTCAAGGTCTGACCAAAAGGTATCAAAGAATTCAGAGCAACTGCCCACAACTCAAAAACAAGGGGAACAATCTTTATCAAATTCACAGATTACCTCCAGTGACAAACTGGCAGTATACCTGTTCAAGGTCTGACCAAAAGGTATCAAAGAATTCAGAGCAACTGCCCACAACTCAAAAACAAGGAGAACAATCTTTATCAAATTCACAGATTACCTCCAGTGACAAACTGGCAGTATACCTGTTCAAGGTCTGACCAAAAGGTATCAAAGAATTCAGAGCAACTGCCCACAACTCAAAAACAAGGGGAACAATCTTTATCAAATTCACAGATTACCTCCAGTGACAAACTGGCAGTATACCTGTGCAGGGTATGATGGTGGGATACAGAGTGGTTGTGAACCACTCTCAGATGCTGTGTGTAAAGAAATTTGGGATGAGATGACAAAAAGAGTTTGAGGGTTAGAGAAGTGTGGGTGAAAATCGATGGTCATGGGACAACATTTGCAGCACGCAGGAACAGTCTCTAACCGACTGATTTGAATTGGTGCAAAACATCTTTTTGCTGCCGTTTCTTTTTTACATGTCAATGAGCATCACGGCCATGCCACTTTCTTCCTTTGCACCACCTCATCCATGTGTGTAGAGAAAATGCAGTTTCACACCGACTTGGAATGAGATCTGTATTGGATTCACTTTTTTTTTCTTTTTATAACAAATATGAAAACCAGCCATGAACTGAGATTTCTAGAAATGACTGCTAATGTTCATAAATGTATCAGTACTGGCATAGAACTGTGCTGGCATTGTTTACATGGCTACCAGCATTTAAGCTTTTCTGTTTATGTCCATTACTTGTCTTGCTTCTTACATAAATAAAAAAAAAAAGACCCATGGGAAATGACATCGTAACAACATTTGGTAATGATGAACATTTACATGAGGTTATGAAAGTGAAATCTGAAGATGAAAATTTTCTGTTTTTCCTTTTGAGAAGTAAAAGTCCTTCCCCCTCCTCCTCAAATGATGTACCCTTATTCAGTCACACAGCTTTTTTGTTTTTTTACCTTATTAATGTTTAAAGATGGGGAGGCGGGGTAGGAGGTGATGTGCTGGCCTTCCTTATCTTATCAGTGCAATGCTTGCATTGGTGAATGTTATCTTCTGTCTCTTCATCTGTGCCACAGCAGTGGCATCCCCTTGCTGCTCCCTGCCAGTTCCCTGCCCATAGCCACACCTCAGCCTGTCCCACAGCAGCTCTGGCACAAGCAATCGACAGCGAGCAGTCAGTGTCAAGTCATCATGAGACGACCCACCAGAGGAGACGCTGCACTGCTGCCTGGTCTTTTGGTGGTGTTCAGTGGTGCCTGTTCTGATCCAACATACTCAGAACACCATCTGATAAGTCCCACACTGCCAACAATGTTTGCTTTCTGGTGGATCCAGCATGAGAGTGTGCCCCCCCCCACCCCCCCCAACTCCCCTCTTCCCCCTCAGAGGGTGCCACCACGTCCATCCAACAACAGTCCCTATGAACCTGCTGATACCGGCAATATCAACACAAACTGCCACCACGTCCATCCAGCAACAGTCCCTATGAACCTGCTGATACCGGCAACACAACACAAACTGCCACCACGTCCATCCAACAACAGTCCCTATGAACTTGCTGATACCGGCACCATCAACACAAACTGCCACCACGTCCATCCAGCAACAGTCCCTATGAACCTGCTGATACCGGCAACATCAACACAAACTGCCACCACGTCCAACCAACAACAGTCCCTATGAACCTGCTGATACCGGCAACACAACACAAACTGCCACCACGTCCATCCGACAACAGTCCCTATGAACCTGCTGATACCGGCAACATCAATACAAACTGCCACCATGTCCATCCAACAACAGTCCCTATGAACCTGCTGATACCGGCAACATCAACCTGCTGATACCGGCAACATCAACACAAACTGCCACCATGTCCATCCAACAACAGTCCCTATGAACCTGCTGATACCTGCAACATCAACACAAACTGCCACCACGTCCATCCGACAACAGTCCCTATGAACCTGCTGATACCGGCAACATCAACACAAACTGCCACCACGTCCATCCGACAACAGTCCCTATGAACTTGCTGATACCGGCAACATCAACACAAACTGCCACCACGTCCATCCGACAACAGTCCCTATGAACCTGCCGATACCGGCAACATCAACACAAACTGCCACCATGTCCATCCAACAACAGTCCCTATGAACCTGCCGATACCGGCAACATCAACACAAACTGCCACCACGTCCATCCGACAACAGTCCCTATGAACCTGCCGATACCGGCAACATCAACACAAACTGCCACCATGTCCATCCAACAACAGTCCCTATGAACCTGCCGATACCGGCAACATCAACACAAACTGCCACCACGTCCATCCGACAACAGTCCCTATGAACCTGCTGATACCGGCAACACAACACAAACTCGCCTAGGGCACAGATGTGGAAAAGAAATCAAAACCGAGACCACCATGAGAGCAGGGGTGAAGGGGCACAGAACTGAGACTTTTTATACGCTTGGTCATGAGGATGAGGAATGGTGAAGACAACAGCATGGCATTTCATTTTAGTCTGAGACTTCATGAAAGGTCTGCTCTCTCCACTTACTTTCATAATATATCAACCAGTCCTCCGAGGTACAGCCACGTGTAGTGTTGGTCAGGAATTTTGAGCAACACTTTCTGAGATGCATAAATGGACAAAAGTCAACTGTGTGGTTACACTTCCCAACCGGGTCCATAGCAAACTTAACTCTGGGTATGGAACCAATCAGAGCAGGAACCCCCCCCCCCCTCTCCCCCCCCCCCAAAAAAAATAATGGTTCCTACAGAAAATGAACACACACCTCCCAACTGACAACCTGCAATGCTAATCACTGTGCCACAGCTGTTAGTAGGTATTCTAAGTCCACTTTCCTACAACCACATCAGGTGAAATGAAAATGAAATAAGTACATAATACCAGAAATCAATGTTTTGTCAGCATTGTCACAACAAGTGAAATTCCAGTAAAATGAACCCTTTAACCGTGCCCAGTGAAACGGGTTAAAAATCAGCCCCGTTCTTCTCCACCTGTTCTGTCACATGGGCATTGCAGACCAGCAGCCACAGCCTGTGCTAACAACACTGGCCGAGAGAGGCGGCAAAAGAAAACCAGCCAGGTGTAAACTGAAAGATAATTTAATGAAAATGAAGAGTCCATTTGCATATTCTGATGTGTGCAAGAAAGGGGCAGGGGTTTAGACAGGAAGAAGAACTTGTTTTCAGCCTCCTGAGAGGTGAAAAGGACTATGCACTGCATGCAGTTCAAAGTGACCTAGTTCCTGGAAAGGTCATCCTTTCATTGACTTTTCTGGCTTTGTGTCATCACTGTTGAAGTCACGACAAATCAAATCAAATGTTCATGATCAACTTTGCTGTAACATAACAGATGACTTGTTTTATTCAGTGCATCCATTTCTGATTTTGTGACTCTCAGCTCTCTTGGAACTTCTGTTTAATTTTGCTCTCAAAGGTAAATTCATGATGACCTGATGTTATTTGGTAAAAGTTGAGTTACTGTGGCTTCTTGATTCACTATAAATGATGTAACTAGGGAGTCTTCCTTAACCCGTTCGCTGCTTGAAGCTGCTTGAAAATGTTACAAACAAAGGCTTTCCCAGTGCCAGGGAAATCTAATGATTTGGGGGTAATAATTAACAAAAAATTCTAGCTCAGAAACTACAAAAGATATAACAATGAAATATATATGATTTTTGAAGGAAATTGAATGAAGATTTTGAATCTGGGCTTCTTTTGTTTTAATTTTGATAATAAAAAAGTATTTAGACAATTAGATTTGGATAGATTTTTTTGCACGATCAAAAGCATATGTATTTACCACTACATCTTCACATCCAAACAAGAACACAAAGCAAAAAAGTTGAAAATAAAGTTTGTATTGTCACACTACACCTGTAAATGAAAGTAAAACAGTTTAGAAGTCTATCAAGACGCTCACACTCTATGCAGACAGGTCAGTCCACGACCACGCCCCCCTCTCCCCACCATGCCCCCTTGCTGGACTTCAACCCTCTCTTTCACTCCTCCTCTTCCCCTACCTTTCCCTCTGCCCTGTGCCGCGCCGCGAGCAGGCCGCGCTCCCCTCTCACGCTGACTACCACGTCACTGACCACTGGCACGCAGTGCAGAGTACACACTAGGCGAGCTCGTTCGACGCTGGCAAACCAGTCAGCTGAACACACATTGAGGTCACACAGCCCGACACAATAACTGACGAATACGGTTGGCAATTCCATTACTATCATCATCTCACCTTCATGCTCGAGTGAGTCGTTGAATAAAAGATTATTGTCTTTGTCAAAAATCATTAGCAGAGCCTGCTCAGCTGTGTAAATACGTTGATTTGGTCGCTGCGCTTGTCGAAGGTTGCGCCGCCATCTTTGCAAGCGAGACGAAGTGCTGGCTGGTCATCCAGTCAGTGATGAGAATAAATGGGCTTTCCCCTCACGTGTGGTCATTTACATATCATTTTAATACTACAGACATATAAGGCTTACTACGCACACTCTATTTAAGTCCGTTGATAGAAATAGTAACGAATGAAAATTCAAGAAAAATGCATGACGTCAGTGGACGGCCCATAGGCACTGGGAAAGCATTTTTAATGCGGCGTCAGCTGACGGCTTAAAGGCACTCTACGGGTTAAATACACCTGGCTAGATTATTTGTGACTTAACTTTGTTCCCTGTTTAGTAAGATGTTTATTTACTCCTGTGTTTGCGGTTAAGATCTTGATAGGATGTGAACTAACATTTGCTGCAAAGCTTGTTATGTCATTTAACATATCTTCCATCATTATTTAAAGCAATAAATATAAGCAAAATCTGATTGAACACACTTTTTAAGAAAATGACAATTTTCAAAAACTGAAAATACTGCTGAAAACAGTAATCATAGATTTATGGCCAAGACCACATTTGAATGTAGGAGATGACCAAGTAGTGAACGCTAGAACAAAATTTTGCCTTTTGACATTGACTGCTCCCTGTGTATTGCCAGTGCTGGGGCTGCGGCGGGCCAGGCCAGACTGTGGCCAGGGGGGCTTGTAATGAGCGGCATGGGTGCAATGCCACGGAGGTGGCGCAGAAGATGGGACAGCCCGAAACTCAAATGTGCATGCGCATTCACTTTGTTTCACATGCAAGCTGATGACACAGCACAGACTGCAGACTTTGCACGGCACATTTTGCCACGCCCTGCTCAAACAAGGATGCAGTGGTATACTTAACGTATTTCTTTCAGCATTCTGTCACCTTGTACCCACAGACCGCCATTCAATGGCTTCTGGTTCTAAACATCAAGCCTGCAAACCTGTCTTTAAGGTCTACCCAACTCTTCCAGTTACCAAGCAGTGAGACAAAAATGGACAGGATCTACAAAGGACATCCCTCTTTGCACTGTCTCTCCTGTGTGGGGCAAAATGTAATGATAAAGAAATGACAGGATCTACAAAAGACATCCCTCTTTGCACTGTCTCTCCTGTGTGGGGCAAAATGTAATGATAAAGAAATGACAGGATCTGCAAAAGACATCCCTCTTTGCACTGTCTCTCCTGTGTGGGGCAAAATGTAATGATAAAGAAATGACAGGATCTGCAAAAGACATCCCTCTTTGCACTGTCTCTCCTGTGTGGGGCAAAATGTAATGATAAAGAAATGACAGGATCTGCAAAAGACATCCCTCTTTGCACTGTCTCTCCTGTGTGGGGCAAAATGTAATGATAAAGAAATGACAGGATCTGCAAAAGACATCCCTCTTTGCACTGTCTCTCCTGTGTGGGGCAAAATGTAATGATAAAGAAATGACAGGATCTGCAAAGGACATCCCTCTTTGCACTGTCTCTCCTGTGTGGGGCAAAATGTAATGATAAAGAAATGACAGGATCTGCAAAGGACATCCCTCTTTGCACTGTCTCTCCTGTGTGGGGCAAAATGTAATGATAAAGAAATGACAGGATCTGCAAAGGACATCCCTCTTTGCACTGTCTCTCCTGTGTGGGGCAAAATGTAATGATAAAGAAATGACAGGATCTGCAAAGGACATCCCTCTTTGCACTGTCTCTCCTGTGTGGGGGCAAAATGTAATGATAAAGAAATGACAGGATCTGCAAAGGACATCCCTCTTTGCACTGTCTCTCCTGTGTGGGGCAAAATGTAATGATAAAGAAATGATCAGGATCTGCAAAGGACATCCCTCTTTGCACTGTCTCTCCTGTGTGGGGCAAAATGTAATGATAAAGAAATGACAGGATCTGCAAAGGACATCCCTCTTTGCACTGTCTCTCCTGTGTGGGGCAAAATGTAATGATAAAGAAATGACAGGATCTGCAAAGGACATCCCTCTTTGCACTGTCTCTCCTGTGTGGGGCAAAATGTAATGATAAAGAAATGACAGGATCTGCAAAAGACATCCCTCTTTGCACTGTCTCTCCTGTGTGGGGCAAAATGTAATGATAAAGAAATGACAGGATCTGCAAAAGACATCCCTCTTTGCACTGTCTCTCCTGTGTGGGGCAAAATGTAATGATAAAGAAAGGTGGGACGACAGGAGATCAAGGGGAGACAGAAATGCTACCTGAGTGCAGAGAAACCCCCGAAGAGAGCGCCAGAAGCCATGCCCACGCAGAATCCCATCATGAAGCCCATCTTGATCTTGTCAAAACAGCTGGGGCCATGGCCAACATTGTATCCGCTTGGAGGTGGGGCTGGCATCCTCTGTTGTCACTCTGAAAGGGACAGAAATAACTTTTAAAGGACCTTGGAAAAAATGAAGGTTGGAAATCTGTGCTCTGACACATGTTTCACTATTAACTGATGAAGACAACCAACAGTCCAAAGATGCTGGTTCTCAGAGAGTAAAATGTACAACCAGAGAATATTGTCATTTTTTTTCTCTCTGAAACTAGTGAAAGCTGTAAATAGATAAAGATGATAATTGTTGGTGGTGGTGGTGGTGTTTTTAGAAACCTGTAAATAAAGACAATAATTGTTGGCCATCATTCAGTTGAATTAAGAACATACGATCTATTTGGAGTTTTTTTTGTAATATTTTTATAACAATTAATACGCATTAACACCTGGCGTGTTCTGTTCATTGTTCCAGCAGTGACTGAAAAATCAAATCATTAAAACTGTCCCATCTGCATTTGTGCTCATATATTTGTGGTTTCACACACATGATCCCCAGCCTTTCCCCCTCTTAAAAAAGAAAAAGAAAAGAGATCTATTACAGGGAATCATAAATAAGGTAGGTCATTTTTGCTCTGATGATAAAACAATTAGCTATCCATAAGTTCTCACTTATAGCTGCATTTGGATTCCATTCACCTTTCACTGATGCAGATAAGAAATACACAGAAGGAACAAGAAAACTGGGAGGGATGGGGGAGGTAGTTCCAAAGCTGCCCCAATACCCTGAGCCAAAATGTTCAAATACAGCAACAATGACAGAAAAAAAGTTTTTCCTCGAATGGTGAACCAATTGGTTGCCCATAAGTCCTAATCTAGGCTGCTTTTGGAACCCATTTACCTGGCACTGATGCAGACAGGAGGCACACAGAATGACAAGAACATTCCTCAAGGAAATGAGAAGTTCCAAGCCTGCCCTGTATACCCTGAGCCAATACATCCATACACAGCAGCATCAGCTGAAAAATGTATATTTTACAAATTCTGTTCATACCAACCACACCTGGGTTTCCATATTTGTTTCTTTTGTGACAATGTTCAAGATCAAAAGGCATTACCAGTCTCAAATAAATGTTACTTTATGTTCTTACATTACTTCTGCTACCTTCTCTTGTCTATGTGTCAGATCTGTGTACAGGGTAAGCTTGGGACTTTTTTAGAATTAAGTTTTCTTGTTTGTTCTGTGTTGTTTGGCTGCATGTGTTTTAGATTTTGTTTACGTCTCTCTGTCTTTCTTACAATTTCTTTTATACAAGGCAGGTTATATATAGCCAACTACAATAATTACACAACTGATTCTTGAAAGAGCAAACTGTGATAATCATAACTTTTTTTTGATGGGCTTAGGTGGGTGACTTCTAAATTGCCTGCTACCAAAAAAAAAAGGTCCTCATTGTCATTGGTCATGTTTTACATTAAAATTCAGGGAGTCTTAAAACTGCATTCATAATGGAAATACAAATCATGCTGACCCAGTATCTTGAGTAAATCCAGATGATTATATTCAGTATCGTTCATGATATTTTCATGTCATGATTTACTATCATTATGTATGACATAAATAAACTATTCATTATGTTTTCATCAATGATTAATCATCATATAAAATAAATAAGACAATAGTTTTTAAATGTAGTTTAATAACCTTGTCATTCAACAGTTTAGACTAAATTAGGGTGTTTGCCTGTACAGCTTACACTATAGTTATGAGTTGAAACCACTCAAGGGGTTGGCTTTTGTTCAGCTTGAAAACCGCATCCATCCATCAGTAAATGGGTTCCTAATTCTGTTCAGAGAAAGTTACAGGCAGCTGAAAGATAGGAATGGGCTCTGTTTTCATTCTTGCCTTGCTCCAGACACAGTGAACCTCTGACAGTTTACTGTCCCCATGACTATTAGGCTATGAGACTTTAACCTAAAACACCCCATTATCAAGTATGAGAGGTAGAAAACGTAGATCAAGTCCAATTTCTGCCATGACAGAAAATTTATAACAAGAAAACATTATGATGAATACCCCCGCCCCATTCTCTTCCATAAGTTGCCAAATTAAGAAAATGAAGTGTAAAGATTGTGAAGTAATAACAGAAACAGGGCAGCCACAAAAACCAGCTTTAATCTACCTTTCAGTTTCTGACGTCAAACAAAAGCGCGTCACACAAAAGCGCGTCATACATAAGCTGTATCCGGTTGGAAAGTGAAAGTGAAACTAGCTTTAACTTTACACTACATCTCCCTTTTCCAGAAGAACAATTTAAAGTTCTCAAACGTGTGATAAGACACATCCAGAATGACTAGAATGAGCACTGAGTATTTATGAAAATAATACTGCATGTAAGTTTGTACAATAGCACTACTTTGGTTCTGGGTCTCGCACCAGAGTCTTTCAATTAATTTCATGAATGCGCCTTTTCTTTTTTTTTTTTCTTTTTTTTTTTTTTTTAAATTATCAAAAAGAAATCATTTCAAATTTTCAAGTTCTAGTCTCTTAACAATGTTCAATAAGGCGCTCAGGCTTGTACGTTGTTCTGGCGGATCTTCTTGGCTGCGACATCTGTGGCCCTGGGGTCATTGAAGATGGCAGGCTCTGGGAAGGAGTTGGCATCATGGCTGTCTTGACTGGCGTCGAACCATCGGTGACAGCAGGTAGGCCCTTGGCAGGTGAGCAGGGAGGAGGTTGTGCACTGGGAGGTGGTGCACGTGGAACCAAGAAGTGTGGAGGTGCGTTGGAAGGGAAAGGGGAAGGAGGAAGGTGGTTGTCTTGCTGGGAAAGCAAACAAGGCTCGAACAGCTTCCTGGTCATCTGCTGATTTCGGCGAATGACTCCACCGTCGGATGTCTGGATGATGAGACTTCTGGGAGTATCATGACGATTGATGACAATACCCTCCTTCTTCATGTCGGGGATCCACACCTTGTTACCATATGAGATGTCTTCTGGAGCAACGACTTGATGTCTTCTGTCATAGCTGGTTTTCATCTTCTCTTGGTATTCTTTCTCCCTCTTCTTCAGGACAGACACGTCGGGGGTCTTGGGAAGGAGAGGGTCTGGATGACATGGAACTCTGGTTTTCAGACTGCGTCCCATGCTCAGTTGGGCAGGAGAGAAGCCGTTGGGAGGGGAGTGTTGCGATACATGAGCAAGCCAAGGTACTCATCATCGCACTTCTTGATGAGGTTTTTTATGGTTTGAACGGCGCGTTCAACCTCACCATTGGATTGGGCGTAGTGAGGTGAAGAGGTGACATGCTCGAAGTTCCAGGATTGAGCAAATCTGGAGAATTCTTCGGCTGCAAACTGTGGTCCATTGTCGGAAACTAGAATGTCCGGAATGCCATGGCGACTGAAGACTTTCTTCATTCTGTTGACTGTCTCTGCGCTGGCGATCTTGTTCATGAGCACAATCTCAACGTCCCGTGAGTAGTAGTCAACAACTATGAGGAACTGCTTGCCCTCATGCTGAAAGAAGTCAGCTGCAACTCTGGACCAAGGACGCTCAGGGAAGGGCGTCCTTTCATGGGCTCCACTCTGGCTTTCCTGTTTTTGGCACAGTCAGGGCAAGTCTTGACCATGATGTCAATGTCTTGGGACAGCCCTGGCCACCACACGGAGTTTGCCGCGTTTTCCTTCGTCTTGTTGACACCTTGATGACCATCATGTAGGTGTCGAAGGACATCTTGTCGGAGTGACGGAGGGATGACTAGTCGCGTACCTCTCAGCAGGAGACCGTCGTTGACAGACAGGAAACTCTGCTCGTTGAAGTAGGTCTTGAGAGGCTTGTTGAGAGTCCTCTTCTCTGGCCAGCCATTTTGGACGTAGCGCATGACCAGTTTGAGGATGCCATCCTTCTGGAGTTCTGACCGGATCTCTTCCAGCCTGTGGTCAGAAGCTGGCAAGGTCAGCAGGACAGCATTGACATATGCCTCTGCTTGGCAGGTCAGGTCATTGTCCGCAGAATCTGTGGTAGGCAAAGGTGCTCTGGACAGAGTGTCAGCGGTATAGAGTTCTTTGCCAGGGACATGGACAATGTCAAAAGAATATCGCATCAGCCTCATCCTGAAGCGCTGGATGCGGACAGGAAGTTCGTCAATGAGCTTGGTAGAGAACAGAGGGACAAGAGGCTTGTGGTCTGTTTCTACCCGGAAGGACATGCCAACCAACAAATCTGACCAATGTTCAAGGCTCCAGGTGACTGCAAGAGCCTCCTTCTCGATCTGTGCATACCGCTGCTCGGTCACTGTGAGGGAACGGCTTGCGTATGCAACAGGATGGAGTTGGCCGTTGTCTTGGCGTTGAAGACATACAGCTCCAAGACCGTAGCTACTGGAGTCTGCTGAGATGACGGTCTCACGCTCTGGACTGTACAGTGCAAGAGTCTCTGGTGAGGCAAGGTCCTTCTTGAGAGTGTCGAAGGCACCCTGTTGTTCTGGTCCCCAGATCCACGTTGACTCTTTGCGCAGCATGTCTCGCAGTGGTTTAGACTTTTCGGCAAGGTTTGGCAGGAACTTCATCAGCTGGTTCACCATGCCCAAAAATCTTCGGATGTCAGCCATGTTCTTCGGTGCCTCCATCTCCATGATGGCCTTCACCTTGGCAGGGTCTTTCCTCAGGCCGCCGACTGAAGAGTCTACGATCTGGCCAAGGTACTCGAGCTGCGTTTTGGCGAACTCGAACTTGTCGGGGTTGAGGGTCAGGTTTGCCTGAGAGAGCCTCTCCAGGACAGCATGAAGCCTGGTGTCGTGCTCAGCTTTGTCTTTGCCAATGACAAGAATGTCGTCCATGTGACAAAGAACACCCTCAAGGCCATGGAGGAGTTTGTCCATCTTCTTCTGGAAGTACTCCGGTGCGGACGTAATTCCATAGGGCAGACGCTTGAATTTGAAGCGCCCAAAGGGAGTGATGAACGTGGTGAGCTCGGAACTTGCCTCGTCAAGCACAAGCTGATGGAATCCAGAGTTTGCATCCAACTTGGAATACACGTTGCCCTTGGAGATCTTGCTGAGAGTCTCCTCCACAGATGGCATGCCGTAGACCTCTCTCTTCACGCTCTTGTTGAGGCGGGTCAGGTCGACGCAGATACGAACGTTGCCATTGGATTTGGGCACAACAACAATTGGAGCGCACCAATCCGTCGGAGTGTCCACCGTTCGATGACGTCACCTTCCACCATCTCGTTCAGCTGAGCTTCCACCTTCTTCAGGAGGGGTAAGGGAACACGCCTGGGCACCGTTTGAGCGAACGGCTTGGCGTCGTCCTTGAGGAGGATGGCTTGCTCACCACCCAGTTTACCCAGTCCGGTGAACAACTTGGGGAACTGACGCTTGACGTCGCTGGATGAAGTGAAGCTGGCCTTCGCCGTCTGCTGGGCAGGCTGACCACCAGTAGGCAAGGATCTGATTGCCCTGATGGTAAAGGCACCTGGGATGTCGCTGATGAGCCCCAGCTTCCTGATGGCAGGCGCACCAAGTAGGAGTTTGGATGCCTTGACGATGTAGACCTTCTCACGAACACGTGTACGACCAAGGTTGAGGTCGAGGTTGGCGCACCCCTTCACCTCCAGAGGCTGGTCACCAGGCCCAAGGAGAGTGCGGTCAGGCTCTTGGAGTGTCCCAAACGCTGGCTTGAAGATGTGGTCGGGCATCACAGACACTTGGGCCCCAGTGTCTATACACCAGGTCAGCTCGCGTGATCCCACCTTCAGCTTGATGTGCCACCCAGGGTCAGCAGGCACTGATGACCTCACCGGAACGGCTGCTGGAGTGACAGTTCCTGCACACACGCCATTACTACTGACGCCACCCACGAAGACTGGGACCCCGTCTTCAGACTGCTCCGCTTGGTTCTCGTGGACGACCTCATGGACTGACGCTGAGCTTCTACAGACGATGGCGTAGTGGCCTGTCTTGGTGCACTTTCTGCAACGAACCTTCGCTGCCGGGCAGTTCTTCTTGCCGGGAGGATGCTTGCCATTGCAGTAGCCGCACTTCTGGCCAGCTGGCGAGGCCTTGGTGTCACCTTTCTTGCCACCTGCGCCACCTTTGTATGCACTCTGTCGCATGTTACCTTGAAAACTTCTCTGGAGGGCACCCACACTGGCTGTCTTGCTTCTTTCCAGTTTATTCTTAGCCAGTTCCCTCATGGCGAGAATGTCAGTGGTCTTCTGTAAGGTAAGCCTTGGACCAACGTCATACAGCTTCAGCTTGGCGGTGTCATCTTTGCATGAAAACACCAGCTTGTCTCTGATCATTGTGTCACAGTTGTCAAACTTACAAGCTGCTGCCTTGTCTTTGACTAACCTGAGCCAACAATCAAATGACTGGGAAGGCTCCCTGTGCAGATGGAACCAAAACTGTTCACGCAACATCAACTGCGGGTCTCTACGTTGAAAAAAGGCATCATACTTCCCCAGAACAGTGTTGTAATTGGTCTTGCTTTCTGCTGGCAGGGGCTGGTCGGCATTGTCTGGGTTAGGTCGTTCCTCCAAAAACACAAAATTGGAGAAGATCTCGAGTCCTTCATCACCAATATGGTTTAATAAAAGTCCAACCTTCACCGCGTCCGGCTTAGCACTGGCACCCTTTGCTTGAAGGAAAATGTCAAAACGAAGTTTCCACTTCTCCCATGCCGCCGCTGGATTTGCACTAACCACAAATGGGTCGGGAGTCCTCACATAAATTGACTCAGCCATCACGTACGTCTGTTCAGTTCACAATACGTAGGTCTGTTTCAAGATCACAATTCTGACGGATCTGTCAGAATAACCACTTCTGACACCATGTGAAGTAATAACAGAAACAGGGCAGCCACAAAAACCAGCTTTAATCTACCTTTCAGTTTCTGACGTCAAACAAAAGCGCGTCACACAAAAGCGCGTCATACATAAGCTGTATCTGGCTGGAAAGTGAAAGTGAAACTAGCTTTAACTTTAAACTACAAAGATTTCATTACCAGTACTATTGGTCAAGCTTTAATTAAACAAAACCAGGTGTGTTTTCACCTGAAGAAGACCCAAGTGGTCGAAGTGCATTGTGTCTAGTCCTGTACTCTTGTTTGTCTGTGTCCTTGGCGGTATCTAACCCCTCTCTTTTCAAATTTTGCTTCAGGTTATCCTTTCTTTCCATACTTATAGATCAATTTCTTGAACAGACTGAAGTCAAACTTTTTCTTTTCCATTTTAGTAGCTTTATTCTGAAGTTTATGAGAGGAAAATTGACTGAACAAATCATGAATTAAAAAAATGACTGCAGCATGAATGAAACAAGGCAAACTATAATTGAATACGCAAAACAAGGATAAAAGGTACAAAGTAAGACTTTCTAACATTCTGTACAATGCATACAGGTAAATCTATGACAGATTTGTTGAAAATTCATTAGTCTATTTTAACAGACAAGTGAATTTTAGACAAGTTTGTCTAAAATTTATCCATAAAACATATGTATCCAGTACCAAATTGTGAAAAAGATTATCACAAAAAGCAATGTGCAGAATTAACATCACCTTGAATGTCTGGTGTTAAATAGACAAGGTGTAGCCAGAAGTCAAAGAGTGTGTCATGTTGATAAACGTGAATTCCTTTCATTTTTGTGAATGAACCTAGTTACGTTCTAGGCTCTTATTCTGGGACGGATTTTGAAATTTTCTGTAATACAGGTCTACTTTCTAATTTGTTATATGTATTGTTAGACTAGCAAAAATTCAAGTTCAACAGATCTCTTTACCCTATTCTTAAATAGCAGATCAGGTGAAATGATCCAGAATTCCATTCGTTTTTAAAAGCCCAACAGAACGAAATTAGACCCAAATTAGAATTTAATATAAAACCAAATTTGAACAGGCTGTCTAATCCAAGAAATATCCAGGTTTCATGTCATCACACTCGACCCATTGATTTCAGTCCATAGAAATAATATTGATTTAATTTCTTCGTCGAGTTTGTCATAAAGTCATTGCAAACTGTGGGTGGCAAAAGAAAAAAGAATATTCACGAACTGTTATCGTCTACCTGTCAACAGAGATTGTAATTTGCTTGCTCCCTTTGACCTCGTTCACAGAGCTGGAGCCGACCACTTTCTGTGAGGTCAACGTGAGATGATTGCGAGTGTCTACTTCCGATGCTATGTGCTGGAACACTTCCGGTGTGGGTTGTGAAAATGGGTTTGTTGGCCGTTTTGTTTTAAAATGAACGGTTCTATGCTTTTAAAACAATTGATTTGTGTCAGAACGTGCCTTACTGACTAATTGATTGACCCTGGATAATGGAATTTAGAAGGGTTGTAATGACATGTCGTGGTTATATGAAGGTAAAAAATGCGCGCAAGTTGCAGTGCGGCCAAGTGGTCTAGGGGTATGATTCTCGCTTCGGGTGCGAGAGGTCCCGGGTTCGAATCCCGGCTTGGCCCCCAGGTTTTTTTTTTTTTTTTTTTACTTTTTGTGTGTGTGTGTCTGTGATCATTTTCCCCTTTCATTCTTATTATATCATGTATTTCCAGAAAATGTGTGTTTTTTGCTATCATTGCTGTTGAGCAGCATATGCATGTGTTTCTCATCAGTTTCATTACACTTCATTTGTATGCTTTAGCAAGGACAGGTTGGAAGACTGCCAACGCTTTGATTTCAGTCCTTCAGTGTTTTTCTTCTTATGATCTCTCTCTCTCTCTCTCTCTCTCTCTTCTCTCTCTCTCTCTCTCTCTCTCTCTCTCGCTCCCCCCTCTCTCTCTCTCCTCTCCTCTCCTCCTCCTCTCCTCTCCTCTCCTCCCCCCTCACCTCTCCTCCTCTATCCTCCTCCCTGTTCCTTTTATTTCATTTTTTATCTTTTTTTAATTTTTGATGTGCACATTTCATTTATTCTTCATTGTCTTACCCTCAGGTCATTTTTTCTCTCTGCACTTTCTCCTGCCGTCTAATTTATATGGCATGAAGTTTTAGACTCCAGTAGTAACTGCTTCATAGAAATTTTGAAACTTGGCTTCAAACATCAAAACCGTATTTATCAACTGCAAGATCTCTGCACATATCCATCGATTAACATTGATGTAGCGCTCATAAACTTATCACTGAGGTCAGACAACGTTTAGACTGGCCTGCATTATAGAGGATGGGACAGACAAGAGAGATTGTAGGTAAGATTCAGTTTGCTTTGCAATGCCCCAGAGATGCAGTTTTAAGAACGCATTGTCATTTAGAAGATATTCTTATGTTGATTAAATCAGCCTTTAATTTTTGCAAAGTAATTTTCAAACAGTAAGATGTTAAATTTTAGTGACTTTATGACGCTTGTCATTTTGCTAGTCTCTATTCATTGCCCAATTTGGTCGCTATGGTTACAACATTGCACTTTGTTTATTACTTCATGTATTATATGTTTGTGTGCTTTTCATGCTTTGTTTTGTTTTGTTTAATTGACCTCCTTGCCTACAAAGGCGTTATAACAAACTATCAAATGCGTGTGTATGTGTGTGTGCATGCATGTGTGTGTGTGTGTGTGTGTGTGTGTGTGTGTGTGCGTTCATGCGTGCATGTGTATGCATGTGTTGTGTGTGTGTGTATGTGTGTGTGTGTGTGTATGTGTGTGTGTGAGTGTGTGTGTGTGCATGTGTGTGTGTGTGAGTGTGGGTGTTTTTCTGTGTTATTATACTATTCCAATATCCTCACTGTGTATGTGTCTGAAATTTTGTCATATCATAGGTGTTCATAATGAACTGTACATCAGCTATTATTTCTGTGTTGCAGGGCAAATGATGTACCAGTACTATGTGAAGATTGTACCCACCACCTACATCAGCCTCTCCTCTGAGGTACATATGTGAAGCAGATTCTTTGGCTTGAAATGAATAATTTATAGTTGGGAACACTTCTGATGTCTTCAGGATTTTTTTTACGTGAACAGTAATTATATCCCGCATATGGCAGAAAATCATGCATTACAAAATTTTATTTTCAAGTGTGAGGCTTGAGGTTCTGTTTTTTATTATCCTTCTTTTTCAATGGATGAGAAATTTAGCCAGACTTTGTGTTCTGTGGATGCCAATAATCACATTCCATGGAAGACATCAATTCCTTTTGATCTTTGCATTGATCAGCTCAAGCTGCTGAGAGCCAGAATCATGAAGTGATTGTCCCATGAAAGGACAGGTCAAGTGTGAAGGATGCTTGAGAATTCAGGGGGTATGCACAGCCCTCTAGTCCTCTAGTTATTAAACTTGGTTCTTCATGTTGCTCATCCAAGATTTACGAAGGCTTGAGTTAGAAGCTAAACCTGCTTCTTCATGCTGGCTGTTCAATGTTTGAGTCCTTCATCCGCTGTGTAACGCAGGCCTAGTGCCCACGAAACCAAGACCCATACCCCTTCCCGCTCTTACTCTAACACTAACCCACTAACAGAGAGTTCCATTTCCAACATTTAATGACACTTCTTTGTACACAAATCCACAACAATAGAATCACACGAAACAACATACATCAAAACACATATGATGAGGAGGATGGGGATGAGAATGATTATGCCGAGAACCTGAATGAATTAATTATACTTAAAGGACAGGTTGTGAGCAGACAAAACAAAAGCAAACGAAAAGATGTCCAAAAGTCCAAGCACCCGTGCCCGGGAAAGGGTTAACTGCTGGCACTGTAGGGGATGGTAGCGTGCAGGCAATGTAGCCCTGCGAGCGCAGACAAGAATTTTTGAACTTGGGGCGTAGAAGTGGGCATGAAGACGAAGGTCACAGGGCGCAATCTCCAGGGGGATAACTTGCTTGAAGGAACGGCTGGTGATGATGAAGGGGAAGTGGAGGACTGGGGATGGATAGTTCATACGCAAAAACAGAGTGAAAGGCCAAAACCTGTGAGTGAGCTCTGGGGACTATACAGGCTCTGGAGAACCAGACACCTCACCGCGGACACAAACTAGCGTCACAACAATGGCTCGGAGGACCCAAACCTTACTGGCACGGTCACACCCGAAGACCTCTCTCCAAGGCTCTTGAAAAAAAGAAAAGGAATGTTCTCAGTCCAGGCTAATGGGACTCGAACTTACTTTGCTCCCAAGGTGAGCCAAGTGATCAGCATGGGCTGCTCAGGATGTCTGTACACTGATGCCATTTTTAGCTGACACACAATAACGTGCGTGAAGCGTGCACGCGAGAAACGCATGCGCGCACGCACACACACACACACACACACACACATACATAAACATGTGTAAACACGCAGAGCATAGGCGCACGCTGTAAAACACTTGACAGTTCGTGACACGCTGGCTCCTGAATTTGGAGTGCAGAAGGTTGGTGGCAGTGGTGCTGGAGTACATAAATCCATACCTCCTGAACTGAAAAGGCTGCAGCAGCTGAGCTTCTGTGCATGAAGTGGTGAAAGGGTTTTCTTTTTGTTTGTTTGTTTGTTAATTTGGGGACTTGACTTCCATCAGTTTCAACTAATCCTAAACCTCAAACGGTATTTGTTCTTCCACAAGGTATAGCATGAGTCTCAATGATTTGAAAAGCATGCAATGAAACTATCATTTTAAAACTTACAAGTTGTAAAAGCTGTTTGTGCAGTTTTAACTGCCTACACAGACTCATTTAACTTCAAGAGATGTCACGACAATGCAAATGTATTTTTACATCATTGAAAACTGCCCCTTCGGCCTTAGAGATGTCACGACACTGCAAATGTATTTTTACATCATTGAAAACTGCCCCTTCTGCCTTAGAGATGTCACGACAATGCAAATGTATTTTTACATCATCGAAAACTTCCCCTTTTGCCTTAGAGATGTCACGACAATGCAAATGTATTTTTACATCATTGAAAACTGCCCCTTCTGCCTTGCCCTGTGCTGACAATGGGGCCTGCCTTCCAACAACACAGTGTTGATCTGCTTGACATGATGAGTCCCAAGCCAGATTAGAAACGTGAAGATTGAAACAATAACAACACAGTGTTGATCTGCTTGACATGATGAGTCCCAAGCCAGATCAGAAACGTGAAGATTGAAACAATAACAACACAGAGTAGATCTACTTGACCAGATACTCCCAAGCCAGATCAGAAACGTGAAGATTGAAACAATAACAACACAGAGTAGATCTACTTGACCAGACACTCCCAAGCCAGATCAGAAACGTGAAGATTGAAACAATAAGATTTGGTGATTGAGATGTGTACTGCCTAACCATCAAAGAACAATTGTGTGGATTGCCCAAATGCAGTTGAGTATATTTTGATAAATCTTAAATAAATGTTAGCGAACCGCCCAGAGAACGTGGACAAACGAGTCACAAGACGAAACACAACTAGTTTCGACCTCTTAGGTCTTCATCAGGTGAGACATTAACGAATAAAACAATGAAAATTCACTTAGCTTTGATCGCTACAGATCACTTGGTAGGGTTCAGCGCAAGGAAGAAGGCGTTGAATGAGAACGAGGCTGTTGGAAGGGAAATAGTGAGCGAGTCAAAGTCGTAATGAAGATAATAATATTACTGATAGGAATACTAATAATGGTCAAAATACTGAGAGAAAAAAAAAAAAAAAAAAAAAGGGACAAGATTACTACCAATCTGTGTCAATAAGTATGGGTATGGGAAAAAGGAGAGTGGGTTAGAGGATTCTTAAACAGCAGGGTTGCCGTGGCAACAGTCCCAGAGGCGAAGGCGATGGTGATGTCAATGCCAGTGGTAGTATCAATGCTAGCAATAGTATTACTGAATGATACTGCTAACAACGATAGTGAAGGGTAAGGTAATGAAAGCATGATACAGAAATATATTTAGAAAATACAATTTTTATAATAATCAAATAAATAAATAAATGAAACATTAAAAATAATAATAAATTAAAAAATCAGTAAATAATAATAATTAAAAAAAAAAAAAAAAAAAAAATTAAAAAAAAAAAAATAATAATAATGATAATAAATGCATAAATAAGATAGCTATAAGTTGTGTGAGGTGAATAGTGGGAGATAAGGTAGTATGTGTGTGTGTGGTGGGAGGATATTATGGGCTGAGATAGAAGTGGTGGGTTGGTACATGTTACTTTAAGGTGTAGATGCTATGAGGGTGGAGGGAAGAAGGGGATGGGTTTACGTACTAACTGGGGGAGGGGGAGGGGTAATGAAAGCATGATACAGAAATATATTTAGAAAATACAATTTTTATAATAATCAAATAAATAAATAAATGAAACATTAAAAATAATAATAAATTAAAAAATCAGTAAATAATAATAATTAAAAAAAAAAATAAAAAAATAATTAAAAAAAAAAAAAAAAAAATAATGATAATGAATGCATAAATAAGATAGCTATAAGTTGTGTGAGGTGAATAGTGGGAGATAAGGTAGTATGTGTGTGTGTGGTGGGAGGATATTATGGGCTGAGATAGAAGTGGTGGGTTGGTACATGTTACTTTAAGGTGTAGATGCTATGGAACTGTGTGAGGTGAATAGTGGGAGATAAGGTAGCATTCTATTTATTATGTGTGTGTGTATGTGTGAGTGTGAGTGTGTGTGTGTGTGTGTGTGTGTGTGTGTGTTCGATTTGTATTTTTATTACTAGGGCAGGGGGAGGGGGGAGTAAGTCGATTGATGTAGCAAATGGAGAGACTCAGAGAGTGTAGGAAAAAGGGAAGATGATGATAGCTGCAACCTATTCACACCTATACACAATCTCTCTCTCTCTCTCTCCCCCCCCCCCCCCCCCCCCCCCTTTCACGACCAACGATAAAGGAGCCAGCGTTCTATTTATTATGTGTGTGTGTATGTGTGAGTGTGAGTGTGTGTGTGTGTGTGTGTGTGTGTGTGTGTGTGTGTGTTCGATTTGTAATATCAGCCTTATTCATTGGTTACCCCCACCTCCACACACCCCTACACACATCATTACTAGGGCAGGGGGAGGGGGATGTAGCAAATGGAGAGACTCAGAGAGTGTAGGAAAAAGGGAAGATGATGATAGCTGCAACCTATGTCTGAGGTAAACAGAGGGAGGTAGGGTGGTATGGGTGTGTGTAGGTGGGGGATATTTCAGGCTGGAGCTGCAGAGATGGAATGGTACATACTACTTTTGGACGTTGATGCCATGAGGGTGGACGGTGCCCAGTTTGGCAATGAGATGAGATTCCTGCATAAGGCGTTCCAAGCTGTCACTCTTAGATTGCCAAAGTGCCAAGACTTTGACATGGTTGATGTTGTGTTGGGCATGGTTGAAGTGTAGAGCGACTGGTTTGGGCCGATGGTGGCGGATGTCGGCCAGGTGTTCAGAGATGCCATGAGGGTGGACGGTGCCCAGTTTGGCAATGAGATGAGATTCCTGCATAAGGCGTTCCAAGCTGTCACTCTTAGATTGCCAAAGTGCCAAGACTTTGACATGGTTGATGTTGTGTTGGGCATGGCACTTTGGCATGTCAAAGTGCCAAGACTTTGACATGCCAAAGTGCCAAGACTTTGATTGCCAAAGTGCCAAGACTTTGATTGCCAAAGTGCCAAGACTTTGATTGCCAAAGTGCCAAGACTTTCACTATTAAACGCACTTTCTCCTGCCAGAGCCATAACATTGTGTATGCCATCCACTGTCAGCTGTGCGGTAAGATCTATGTAGGTGAGACATCTCGCACACTTGAGACGCGCATCTCTGAACACCTGGCCGACATCCGCCACCATCGGCCCAAACCAGTCGCTCTACACTTCAACCATGCCCAACACAACATCAACCATGTCAAAGTCTTGGCACTTTGGCAATCTAAGAGTGACAGCTTGGAACGCCTTATGCAGGAATCTCATCTCATTGCCAAACTGGGCACCGTCCACCCTCATGGCATCAACGTCCAAAAGTAGTATGTACCATTCCATCTCTGCAGCTCCAGCCTGAAATATCCCCCACCTACACACACCCATACCACCCTACCTCCCTCTGTTTACCTCAGACATAGGTTGCAGCTATCATCATCTTCCCTTTTTCCTACACTCTCTGAGTCTCTCCATTTGCTACATCAATCGACTTACTCCCCCCTCCCCCTGCCCTAGTAATGATGTGTGTAGGGGTGTTGGTGGATATGGCGGTTGCTGGGGGTGGAGGTGGGGGTAACCAATGAATAAGGCTGATATTACAAATCGAACACACACACACACACACACACACACACACACACACACACACACTCACACTCACACATACACACACACATAATAAATAGAATGCTGGCTCCTTTATCGTTGGTCGTGAAAGGGGGGGGGGGGGGGGAGAGAGAGAGAGAGAGAGATTGTGTATAGGTGTGAATATGTTGCCCCTCCCCCTCCCCCAGTTAGTACGTAAACCCATCCCCTTCTTCCCTCCACCCTCATAGCATCTACACCTTAAAGTAACATGTACCAACCCACCACTTCTATCTCAGCCCATAATATCCTCCCACCACACACACACATACTACCTTATCTCCCACTATTCACCTCACACAACTTATAGCTATCTTATTTATGCATTTATTATCATTATTATTTTTTTTTTTTTTTAATTATTTTTTTATTTTTTTTTTTAATTATTATTATTTACTGATTTTTTAATTTATTATTATTTTTAATGTTTCATTTATTTATTTATTTGATTATTATAAAAATTGTATTTTCTAAATATATTTCTGTATCATGCTTTCATTACCTTACCCTTCACTATCGTTGTTAGCAGTATCATTCAGTAATACTATTGCTAGCATTGATACTACCACTGGCATTGACATCACCATCGCCTTCGCCTCTGGGACTGTTGCCACGGCAACCCTGCTGTTTAAGAATCCTCTAACCCACTCTCCTTTTTCCCATACCCATACTTATTGACACAGATTGGTAGTAATCTTGTCCCTTTTTTTTTTTTTTTTTTTTTCTCTCAGTATTTTGACCATTATTAGTATTCCTATCAGTAATATTATTATCTTCATTACGACTTTGACTCGCTCACTATTTCCCTTCCAACAGCCTCGTTCTCATTCAACGCCTTCTTCCTTGCGCTGAACCCTACCAAGTGATCTGTAGCGATCAAAGCTAAGTGAATTTTCATTGTTTTATTCGTTAATGTCTCACCTGATGAAGACCTAAGAGGTCGAAACTAGTTGTGTTTCGTCTTGTGACTCGTTTGTCCACGTTCTCTGGGCGGTTCGCTAACATTTATTTAAGATTTGTTTAGATTTCCGCCTGCAGTCCTCTCGCTTTGCAACTAGATATATTTTGATAGCTTTACTTGATTAAAGCAATTTGATTGAATTGATTCACCCAGAAGACTTCATACCTAGCAGTTTGAATTGATTCACCCAAAAGACTTCATACCTAGCAGTGTGGTCATTTGAAGCAAATTTCTGGAAACACCCCAACTGTGGTAACAGATTACAGGTGGTAACCTAAGACTATCCACCATGAAAAAAAGTCATCACAATGTTTCAAACATCCTGTGCAGATTTCTCTTGGTTGTTATTAGAGAAATGATGTCAAACATGTTATGACAGTGTGAAAATCGGATGGGTGTACCAGCCTAGTTTGCAGTTGTCTCAAGTGCAAGTGCTTGTCCTCCAAGATTTGTTTTCCCTTTTTATACAACAAAGTGTCATAGTCACTGTGAAGACCTTCATTCCCCATCACAGTTGAGTAGACTGTTTTATGGTCAACAGTTGTTTTATGATTGTTGAAGTAGTGATATACAGAATGCATCAATATCTGCCTAAAACTCTTGTACAATCTTTCACTGACCCTAAACAAGAGCATTTACTTAAAAATTTTTTTACTTTGCATTCAGATGCCTCACATGTTGCATGTGATTTTATAACACTTTTTTGTCGTTGACATGTTTATTTTTGAGTAGCTTTTTCAGATGTCAAGGGTCAGCATTTGGGAATGACGTACATTTCTTAAGCGCCATGGTAGTAACTGTTGTCAAGAAATGGTAACCATGTCTTGGATTGCAAGAATTGGCAAGCAAGGGAATGACATAGAGGGTTGATACACCGGTCTTTTCTTTTCTTTTTCTTTTTTTTCAAGTGGTGGTAGAGGAAGCCATGATGACATGGTAGACTGTTTGCAGGCTCTGTACACCAACCAGTACTCTGTGACCAAGCACTCCAAACAGACTGCTGGGGAAGGCAGGGAGGAGAAACTACCCGGGGTGTTCTTCATCTACGAGCTGTCGCCCATGATGGTCAAATACACAGAGAAACGGAGGTCATTGTCAGGGGTGTCCTGTCGGAGGCCTGTGCTGTGTTTCTCTGTGTGTGTGTGTGTGTGTGTGTGTGTGTGTGTGTGTGTGTGTAGATGTGTTGGAGTTCTTAGTTGGGTCATTCACTGGAGAACAGCAAAAGAAAAAAAAGAAATGTTTATTTTTAGACAGCAAAAGTAAAGTTTCTAAACTGCTATACAGATAGAACAAACAAGTTAAAATTTGTGCCTGTTTTGTAACTTGTTTCATCAATTCATTTGGCAATCTGGTACCTTTGCTTTTGCTCTCTTGCAACAACTATGTGCCACTGCAGTCAACCTGCTTTGTAACAAAACAAAAAAAGGAGAAAAAAAAAGAAAAAGGAAAAGAAAAAAAAAAAGAAAAAGAATTTTATTTGAATTAAAAATTTTTTTTTTAATGTTTAAAGAAATGTATATTTCCAGAGTTCCAGACACTACTATGATATGTCAATCTAAGCTCCATCACAGCAGTCCCAAACTACTGGTTTAAGTTGGGGAAAATGTAATAAAGTTCCATGAGAAGCGCACATTTCTGATACTTATGAAATGGATGTGATTAGAGGTAATTTTCAAGTCAAGATAGGAATTTCCAAAATGTAATTTTCTTCAAAATAAGTTCCTTCCAAAGAAATACTCAAACTGAAAGCACCCCTCCCCCCCCCCCCCCCCTTTTTTTTTTCAAAATTGTGTAGGTTTAAATCGGAGATGGGTATTTGTTTGAACTAAGACAAGTTATAAAGATGGGAAAAGCAGCATGATGATTTGTTCCTTTTAGTCTGCAGTCACCAAAGGTCTGCATTTTTTTTTTAATATGATCGATTCTATTGCATATAATATCACCAGCTGAAAATGAAAATGTTTGATTTAGGTTTTAGGTTACACTTTGAATTGTCATTTATTTCTCATTGTTTAGATTCCATGCCAGAAAATGGGTGTTAGGATTAAATTTTCTTGATTCCTGATTCATGTTAGTTGCATTGAAGATAGTTATGATTTGTAAGTATTTGCACACTTGTCTTTCTGTGTGTGCGTATGTGTGTGTGTGTGTGTGTGTGTGTGTGTGTGTGTGTGTGTGTAACATAATTATAATTTGTTAGCATTTGTACATACATGTTGTGTGTGTGTGTGTGTGTGTGTGTGTGTGTGTGTGTGTGTGTGTGTGTGTGTGTGTGGTGTGTGGTGTGAAATTGGATGTGTTTGGTGCAATAAGTCAGTCTATCCTCAGTTGGATGTGTTTTGGTGCAATAAGTCAGTCTATCCTCAATTGGATGTGTTTGGTGCAATAAGTCAGTCTATCCTCAATTGGATGTGTTTGGTGCAATAAGTCAGTCTATCTTCAATCGGATGTGTTTGGTGCAATAAGTCAGTCTGTCCTCATTCTTGAGCTTTATTTGTTGACTTTAAAACTCACCGTCATCACTGTTGTGAAGACATAATGAGAGGAGCCAGCCGTTTTCGCTGAATATTTTTTTGTCAGTTTAAAGCATAGACATATCTTGTAACTTTTCCCTTTGTTATGACCAAATGTTTCAGATCGTTCATGCACTTTGTAACGGGAATCTGTGCTATCATTGGGGGCGTTTTCACAGGTATGTGTGCATACTTTATGTTTCAGTGATGATTGTGTATTTAGTTCTGTCAAGGAATAAATGTTTCATTGACATGTCATGGGAATCTTTTTCTTTTTTTAAATAAGAACAAAGAAATCAGAACAGATGGACGTAAGTGTACTTGTCAAAGTAATCTAATTCTAGGTTGTTTGTGACAAAAGACATTTGGCCTAAAAGTTACATTTTCATGTGTATAAAATCATCCTTGGAGATAATTTTGATGCATTTTCTTACTTTTTCCGGTCAAAAAAAATTGTTAGGGGAGGTTGGGGGGGGGGGGAGGGTGGAGGGGGGTGGAGGGGGGGGGAGGGGCTGTTTGTTGGAGGTGGGCATTCTCTGTTTATTTTTGTTTTGATTTTTTTTTTTTTTTTTAGTTCTGTCTTCCATATCTTCACAGTGGCAATACTCCCCGCAGTTCATGACAACTCTGCCATAAACAGCTACAACCAGGTCATTCTGTCACAGTTTCCTTCTCAGAGGTTCAGGCAACGAGCAGTCGGTGATAATGAAGTAACACACAGCAGTCGGTGTACAGTGGTGTCTGTTCTGATCCAACATGGGCAAGACAGCTCTTACTAAGCCTCCTAATGATCACAGTGATGGCTTCATCAATCACAGCACCAGCATGGATCAGCATCTCCCTCCTGTCGAGATTTTCATCCCATCCGTCCAGTGAGCATTCCTATGAAGTGGTTGACACAGAAGACGTTTAACAAACACAGAGAGTCATCACAGGTGTGAATGTAGAGAGGAAATAAAAAAACCGGAGGTCACAACCAGAGCAGGGCATGAAGGACCACAGGATTTGAGGCCTTTTTTTTCCCCTTTTTTTGTTTTTTGGATTTTTTTTTTGCTTTTTTTTCCTTATAATAACATAAGTAAAGATAATAAAGATAATATTACAGTGCTCCAGTCAGATATGAGACTACCAGACTGCGCATTATCTTTCATGATGTATTCCAGTGTCAGCCAGGACACAGTATTGGTCAGGAACTTTACCGCTTTTCCTGTGCTGTCGGTGAACTTTGTCAGGTTACCTTTGGCCTGGTACAATGCTGTGTGGATTTACACTGGGCGTCTGATCCTATACACTCTCTGTTTCATTCTCACTGCCTGGACACAGTGCTGTTGGATTGACCCTTTTGGCGTCTGATCCTAAACACACTCTTTTATTTCTCATGCCTGGTACAAGTACTGTGTGGATTGACACTGGGCATCCTGATCCTGTACAACTCTGTTTCATTCTCACTGCCTGGTACAGTGCTGTGTGGATTGACACTCAGCATCCTGATCCTGTAACACTCTGTTTCATTCTCACTGCCTGGTACAGTGCTGTGTGGATTGACACTCAGCATCCTGATCCTATACACTCTGTTTCATTCTCACTGCCTGGTACAGTGCTGTGTGGATTGACACTCAGCATCCTGATCCTATACACTCTGTTTCATTCTCACTGCCTGGTACAGTGCTGTGTGGATTGACACTCAGCATCCTGATCCTGTACACACTCTGTTTCATTCTCACTGCCTGGTACAATGCTGTGTGGATTGACACTGGGCGTCCTGATCCTGTACACTGTTTCATTCTCACTGCCTGGTACAATGCTGTGTGGATTGACACTGGGCGTCCTGATCCTTACACACTCTGTTTCATTCTCACTGCCTGGTACAATGCTGTGTGGATTGACACTCAGCATCCTGATCCTGTACACTCTTGTTTCATTCTCACTGCCTGGTACAGTGCTGTGTGGATTGACACTGGGCGTCCTGATCCTATACACACTCCTCTGTTTCATTCTCACTGCCTGGTACAGTGCTGTGTGGATTGACACTCACGTCCTGATCCTATACACACTCTGTTTCATTCTCACTGCCTGGTACAGTGCTGTGTGGATTGACACTCAGCATCCTGATCCTATACACACTCTGTTTCATTCTCACTGCCTGGTACAGTGCTGTGTGGATTGACACTCAGCATCCTGATCCTGTACACACTGTTTCATTCTCACTGCCTGGTACAATGCTGTGTGGATTGACACTCAGCGTCCTGATCCTATACACCTCTGTTTCATTCTCACTGCCTGGTACAGTGCTGTGTGGATTGACACTCAGGCGTCCTGATCCTGTACACACTGTTTCATTCTCACTGTTTGTACAATGCTGTGTGGATTGACACTCCACGTCCTGATCCTATACACACTCTGTTTCATTCTCACTGCCTGGTACAGTGCTGTGTGGATTGACACTCAGCATCCTGATCCTATACACACCTCTGTTTCATTCTCACTGCCATGCTGTGTGATCAGATGCCTTGTTTTGTGGATTGACACTCAGCGTCCTGATCCTGTACACACTCTGTTTCATTCTCACTGCCTGGTACAGTGCTGTGTGGATTGACACTGGCATCCTGATCCTATACACACTGTTTCATTCTCACTGCCTGGTACAATGCTGTGTGGATTGACACTGGGCGTCCTGATCCTATACACACTCCTCTGTTTATTCTCACTGCTGGTACAATGCTGTGTGGATTGACACTCAGCGTCCTGATCCTGTACACACTCTGTTTCATTCTCACTGCCTGGTACAGTGCTGTGTGGATTGACACTCAGCATCCTGATCCTATACACACTCTGTTTCATTCTCACTGCCTGGTACAGTGCTGTGTGGATTGACACTGGGCGTCCTGATCCTGTACACACTGTTTCATTCTCACTGCTTGGTACAATGCTGTGTGGATTGACACTGGCGTCCTGATCCTATACACACTCTGTTTCATTCTCACTGCCTGGTACAATGCTGTGTGGATTGACACTGGGCGTCCTGATCCTATACACACTCTGTTTCATTCTCACTGCCTGGTACAGTGCTGTGTGGATTGACACTGGGCGTCCTGATCCTATACACACTCTGTTTCATTCTCACTGCCTGGTACAGTGCTGTGTGGATTGACACTGGGCGTCCTGATCCTGTACACACTCTGTTTCATTCTCACTGCCTGGTACAGTGCTGTGTGGATTGACACTGGGCGTCCTGATCCTATACACACTCTGTTTCATTCTCACTGCCTGGTACAGTGCTGTGTGGATTGACACTGGGCGTCCTGATCCTATACACACTCTGTTTCATTCTCACTGCCTGGTACAGTGCTGTGTGGATTGACACTGGGCGTCCTGATCCTGTACACGCTCTGTTTCATTCTCACTGCCTGGTACAATGCTGTGTGGATTGACACTGGGCGTCCTGATCCTATACACACTCTGTTTCATTCTCACTGCCTGGTACAGTGCTGTGTGGATTGACACTGGGCGTCCTGATCCTATACACACTCTGTTTCATTCTCACTCAGCTTTGCACAGATGCAGTTTCTCAGCCATCAAAGGTGATTTATTTCCCTTCCATCTGTCTTTTTTTTCTGTGATTAGATAGGACAATGGAAGTTGAAGAAGATGATCATTTTTTATCTGGACTTTGGAAAAAAAAAAAATTGATCCATATGCACATCCACATGTCGGATAACAACTTTTTTTTGTTTATTTGTGTGTGTGTGTGTGTGTGTGTGTGTGTGTGTGTGTGTGTGTGTGTGTGTCCGTTGAAAAACATGGCTGACAAGTAAAAAAAATTTTTTTTGTTTACATTCTAATCCGTTCTTTTGCAACACGCTGTCAGAATCAGAAGCAAACAGGTAAGCGACATCATGACTGTTTGCATTGGCCATGTTTTGATCAAATGCACTTGTGTTTGAATCTTTTGCATTGGCCTCATCGGCGACCACATGTGATGTGGCGGCGTCTGCTGCAGTTGATGTTGAATCATTATTTTCGGCTGCATCTTCAAATAATCAGCTTTCCTCTTCTCTGTCGTAATTATTGATATCTCTATTGCTGTCCTCATCATCAGATCAACTTTGTAATATAATTTCAAGCGTTTCACTGAGCGAGAAATGGGTACCACCCCTTCGCCTGACCGACATTTTTCTGGCACAGGAAATTCCAGCCGCGCTTAGCGGGAAAGCTGATAGAGCACTGAAAGTAGGGGCTACAACTCGCTAGGACATCAAGAGTAATTATAGAGCTTATTTCCCTTAGACTATTTCAAGGAAAGTGTAGGAATTTTTCATGTTCCTGTCAGCCAATAGTGGTGGACACGGCAGAACGTACTGTCTGCCCGTCTGCCGGCCTTGGCTGACGCGGCTGCAAGGGAAAGAAATCCCATCTGCCACTGTTGGCGGACATGGCTGGTAAAGGTTAATGGACCGCTCTGAGCGTGCCAGCACCTTATGTGAACGCAGCGCAGGCTTCCAACAGTGGTGCAGGATTGCTCCTGGCTGGCTGGGTGGGCAGTTGAGGACAGCATGTCTTTTGGTCCCACTAGCACCTTTGGATGTATGTCTTTCTCCACAGCTTCCCAGCAATTGCCCATGATACCAATGCTGAGGATTGTATGTGTTGTAGTTTGGGCTGGTTGATGTAAATGTTGCCAATTCTGAACATTTACCTTTCGCGAATTGCAAATTATGTAATACCAAGAAATAATGAAGAGAAGTAACTCCATTTACATAATTGTTTTCCTTTTTACCATGATTCAGAAAAAAAAGAATTTCATCTGGTAAGAGTAGCTGCAGTACAATTTCTATTATCACCATTGTTCACTGTCACCAATACTGTGGTCATCACTGTTGTTATGATTGTTATTCCTGTTGTTGTCAACAAGTGGCAGGTCTGATTACAATTTCTATTATAATCATTGTTCACTGTCACCAATACTGTGGTCATCACTGTTGTTATGATTGTTATTCCTGTTGTTGTCAACAAGTGGCAGGTCTGATTACAATTTCTATTATAATCATTGTTCACTGTCACCAATCACTGTGGTCATCACTGTTGTTATGATTGTTATTCCTGTTGTTGTCAACCAGTGGCAGGTCTGATTACAATTTCTATTATAATCATTGTTCACTGTCACCAATACTGTGGTCATCACTGTTGTTATGATTGTTATTCCTGTTGTTGTCAACAAGTGGCACGTCTGATTACAATTTCTATTATAATCATTGTTCACTGTCACCAACACTGTGGTCATCACTGTTGTTATGATTGTTATTCCTGTTGTTGTCAACAAGTGGCAGGTCTGATTACAATTTCTATTATAATCATTGTTCACTGTCACCAATACTGTGGTCATCACTGTTGTTATGATTGTTATTCCTGTTGTTGTCAACAAGTGGCACGTCTGATTACAATTTCTATTATAATCATTGTTCACTGTCACCAATACTGTGGTCATCACTGTTGTTATGATTGTTATTCCTGTTGTTGTCAACAAGTGGCAGGTCTGATTACAATTTCTATTATAATCATTGTTCACTGTCACCAAACTGTGGTCATCACTGTTGTTATGATTGTTATTCCTGTTGTTGTCAACCAGTGGCAGGTCTGATTACAATTTCTATTATAATCATTGTTCACTGTCACCAATACTGTGGTCATCACTGTCATTAGATTGTTATTCCTGTTGTTGTCAACCAGTGGCAGGTCTGATTACAATTTCTATTATAATCATTGTTCACTGTCACCAATACTGTGGTCATCACTGTCATTAAGATTGTTATTCCTGTTGTTGTCAACCAGTGGCAGGTCTGATTACAATTTCTATTATAATCATTGTTCACTGTCACCAATACTGTGGTCATCACTGTCATTATGATTGGTATTCCTGTTGTTGTCAACCAGTGGCAGGTCTGATCGACGCTCTCATCTACCAGTCATCCAAAGCCATCCAGAAGAAGATTGATCTGGGCAAAACGACGTGATGCTCTGCATTTGAAACAGTGTCCACCTGAGTGTCGTTGTGGATACAGAGAGGACAAGGGTTTGAACAGGGAACAGTCTTCTAAACTTCAAGCCATGCCGACACAGTCTCTCATGAGGAACTCCTGAGAGGCAACATGTGTGTATGTTTGTGTGTGGGAATGCACTTCATGATGTCACAGATAGGGAGAAGACACAGTGTTTTAGTCATTGCAACACATTCTGTAATGAGAAACGTCACAGAGAGAGAGTGAACATTTGTGTTGTGTACATATATGTTGTGTATATACATGTGTTTGTCCTTTGATGTACTGTTTCCTCAGTTCATGTGCTCTTAGTTGAAAAAAAAAAGACCAAGACAAAACCAAAGGAAAAACTCTAGTAGCTTTAAGACTTGCTATAGAAAAAGAAAAAAGAGTTCAGTGTTAAAGAAAAGAAAAATCAACATTAATGGCACTTTTTTTTTCGCATCCCGTGATAGATGAAAAATGGGACTTTAGGATAATGATAATGAAATGTCACATATTAATGAGGGGTAACTTCGAACCTCATCTGAGGAATAATCAAAGATACCAATCAAAAGCATTTTCAAATGTATGTGTGTTTATGTGAAAGAGAGAGAGTGAGAGAGAATTCACAGTACCAGTTGTGTCCAAATTGGGAGAGAACAAATGTTTGAGCAGAGAAATGTTTCCTAGTCATTTGCACAAAGTCTCTAATGACCCCACTTGAGAGAGGGAGAGAAAGTAAGAGTTAATATACATGTAAGTTAAAAAAGCTTTTTTCTGTTGTTATTTTGTTAAGTTCAAGTTTGTGCATATGTTTACTCATATGTATACTGGTGTGTCTACACATGTTTATCACATATGGTTTATCTAGTCCAAACAGCATTTTTTTTTTAGAACAGGTTATGTATTATCAGTCCATTCCACCTGTCCTCATTTTTTTTAATGATTGCTAACATGCATGTCTTTTATTTAGAAATGGTGGCGTTCTGCTGGAATGTAATTTGTCACAGTAACATCTAGTTCGTTCCCCACAATTCATCCATGACACAGATCTTTTTTCTTTTTTGGGGGTCTGTACCCAGCTGTTAGTTTTTTTTGTTTTGTTTTTTGTTATTCTTGTTCTGTAACTATTACGTTGGGTAATAGGGTGAGTTTTTTTTGTTTGTTACTGTTGTTTTCAATTCTTGATGGAGATTTTTTGTTGTTGTAATTTCAGAGCATTTTATTCTTTGTCAGCACTTACCTGTATGAACATTCCTTTTTGTCCAATTCCTCTTTGTTATTTATTCAGTTATTGATGTGCATTTCTGTTCTTGTTACAGAATGTTTTTGTTAGTTTTTGCTGGGTTGTGTTCTTATTCTTTTCCCCACAAACCTTTTCACTCTCTTGAACCTACTCCCCACTGCACTCTGAAGTTTAATCCTACACTTAAGTGTTATGGCTTTCTTTGTTTTGTTGTCTGGCTGCCATCATTGATGCTCTCTGGGTTGCATTACATCCACACCACTCACTGTTCATGCATAGCAGTTCCTGCACTGAGTTTGACCGTTGACAAAGAGCAGTCAGTAACAGGCCGTCATGAGGAGACGCACAAGAGGAGACACTGCACTGCTGCTGAATCATGTCTGCGCTGTTCAGTGCTGCCTGTTCTGGTCAAACTCATGCAAGACACTGCCTGATGATGACAGTAACTGCTTCATCACCAAGACAACCATCAGTGAGTGTACCCTTCCAACAGTTGTTGTTGTTGTTGTTGTTGTTATTGTTATACTTAATGATAAAATAGATTAGTGAAGGTGCCATGGGTTTCACGGAACTATGTACACAGTTGTTTACTGTTCTCAGTTTTTGCCGGAGAGGATTTTTTTCCCCCTGAGCGAACAGTAGTTTCTTCCCTTGTCAGTACAGTATGTTTGTTCAAGTCAACACTGTAAAGGTTTACAACCCCCTGGATACTTTGAGAAAGAATTCATTTCATGATTATCTACAAGGGAGATCTCAATGTGGGGCACATGACTTAAGTTGCAAATAAAGTCAAATCTCAAGTGAGCATTTTGAGACCAAGGACAAGGGCACTCCAGACTGAGACATCACATGTTCACAAAATTCCACATTGGCGAGTCTTCAAGTTGCCCATGTGGTACAGCCCCAATGACAGTGGAACACTTCCTGCAGGACTGTCCCACACATGAAAAGCTAAGGGCAGAGACTGGGCCTGCCAACACACTGGAAGGCCTCCGCCGTACAGCAGCCTTCGTCAGTGCCTCTGGGGTTCCTGTCTGAGTGAACGAAGAAGAAAGAGAAGAAATCGAATCTCCAACCAGGCTATGTTCATCTTCCCCAAAGTAGGAATCTGGCTACCATTATAGTGGGATTGAAAATGGTCCTGTATGGAAAAATCTCCTCAACTTGTGGACCTCTGAGTTCTACAGCATGGAAACTAGACAATTTCTGACAGCCTTTCAGTGAAGGCTGTATCGTATGTACATGCTGCACCTTCTTTTGTTCCTTTACCACATCTGAAGCATTCATGAAGGTTTGTTTCTTTGTTCTATGAGTTCTCATGGTATTAGTTTTAGTTTAGAGTTTGGATTATGGTTAGCGTTACCTTTGGTCAGGATCAGGGTTAGGCATGTGTGCAGAAAAAAATATTTCATATAGCCTTTATGAATTTATTTATTGAGTGGCTGTTAGAAATGGTGCCTTTCATCACACTCTTGATTAAGGAACTAAAAAAAAAAAAAAGAAGATAAATCAGGATAAGACTGTGTAAAGGGAGGGGGGGTGGGGTGAAGATGCATGTTAAATTACCACCCAGTATATATATAGAGAGAGAAATCAAAGGATGAAAAGAATTACTAATAAGTAAAACTTGCTCAGTAAACACAGTTGCTCAAAATACATTTTACATGTTAACTGTAAAAATGATTCTTCAGACAGAAAATATGCTTTCATCATCGTTTGGGTTATTTTTGTGACCAATGCTCGCTTGTTTTGAATGGGTTGAACAAGAACAATTTTTTCCTTTATTTGAAGATCTGGATTGTCATGGTACTCAGAATGATCGCATCAGTTTTCCCCATGTTTGATCTATTGAAGAAGCATTTATATTTGTTCATGTACATTCTTGTTTACAAACACATTTTACAGATGTTATTGAACATATTTGATGACTTCAACTGTGCATGACTGCATTCAAAATGTCTCGTTACAGTAGAAACATTTAGTGAGCGAATTTAGAGACAGTAGCTCATGGGTGATTTTTGTATGTGTATTCTGTCCTTGTTCATGCATTTTAAATTCTCCTGTTACAATGGAAGTATTTACCCAGCGAATTTAGAGACTGTGGCTCATGGATGATTTTTGTCTGTCTGTACTGCTCTTATTCATGCATTTTCAATGATCCAAACTCGTTCCAAGATTCAGATTTATAATCTACCAAGGTGGTTATGTTTTCACCTGCATCTGTCGGTGAGCAAGGCTGCGCAAAACTAGCGAATTCAATGTAGTCAGACTTGTTGTGGATGAAGGATAAACCCATTAGATATTGGTGTGGATGTGGCTCAAACAGCAGATGTAGGATTGTTGAACAGAATTATCACAAATGCTGTAAAACTACAGGTCTGATTTTTAGCGACTATTAATGCAGTGTGGTCCAAGGATGAAGCCACTAGATTTTGGTGCTGAACTGGAGGACTGGGGGGAGGGGGGTCCAGGTTCTGTTCATATCATTCGTAAGATCATGAAAATGTTCCTCTGAACATGAACGCCTTGAAGGTATTGTACAGAATTGATATCACTCTACAAAATAACGTATTTTCATAGAAATTGACATTTTTCCAGCGATATATTTTGAGACTTCTGGTATTTCTGCATCTCCATTAAAGACAAACAAAACATAACGACAGTAACTCTTCAGTCCATGCCCTCTGTTATTTCCCTGATGGAATTTTTCTTCTCCATTCATGACCTGACATGAAGGGTGGATCCAAGATTCTTTCAATGTTGGCCAAGGTGTGCGCCTCTTGAGTGCCCTTCCATGTGCTGTGTGTGTTGTGCTAGTTCATCTTCCATTTTCAAAGTGCTGTTAAGCTGATCTGGGAGACTGGTTATCATTAGGTGATTTTTTTTTTAAAGTGCATATCTAGTCAACAATAGTTAAAATGAGATTTATGTTGCGGGCATTCATGTCTTTTGTCTGTATTTTGTTGTTCTATTGTTTTTCATTGTAACTGCCTTGTGCATTGTATTTAAAAGTCAGTTTTCATTGTGCTGTAGTTGTCTGCTGAACTGATTCAGCAGTTGTATTGTCTGTACATCTGCATTTTAAATCTGTGGCAGAACTCTTATTATATGACTCATGCCTTTCTTTCAGTAATGGTGTGTTCTCCATTGTTTAAGGAACTTAGACATCAATCAAAGCAGTCATTGACATTGAGGAATTGCATGTGTATAGATGCATCTGATATTAGTGAAATGTGACTTTGGAAATTAATCAGTGAAAATGTCATAGACTTCTCTGAGACATATCAGGCTGTACTGGAATGAAGAAAGAGGTACATATATAAAAAAAACCAATGTCTGTAATTATTGCCAGTATTTTTCAAAACATGTTAAGTGATATTAATTGATCTGGATTTTGCCATATCATGACTATCATCCCCATTTGCCTTTTTGTTGTGTGCGTGTGTTTTAATCTATGATGTCAGTTTGATTGATATGTCTTCAGAAAACATGACCAGAACTGATTAGTTTTTATTGATATTTTCTAAAAGTGTTTTTCAGTCTTTTAAGGGTTGTCTTGTCATTTTTTTTGTCTAGTAATATCATCAGTATTAATGTTAAGGTTTAATATGATAAATTTTCAAAAGTGTATCAGTAATATAAGGAATTTTTTTTACAAGATCTATGATCATGATGTTTCGACAGACTATCACACTCACAACAGATTTGGAAAAGTTTGGATACATTGATGTACCCTTTTTAAGAGACTGTTCAAATTGACTTGGGTTTGTCAAAGTTTTTAAACTTCATGTTGTTTCTCAAAACAAAACAAAAAGAAAAACAAAATGTAATGATTTTGAATGGCTCCAGGGAACCAAGTTTCCGCCATGGATTCAAAGACGACTGGATTTTTATGTTTGGAAATACCAAGGAGATAGGATCCTATAGTAGCTTGAAGATGAGTAAACTCTGCTTTTATCAATCAAAGCGGATAGCCCTCTACTGTGAAATAAAGGTGAGGTTATATATAAATATCCATTTTGTGTGTGAGGCTTATAAGCATTCTTCGACATATATTGAGCCCGGAAATGTACTTTAGTTGGGTCTTAAAAGTTTCCAACAAGCTGGTCAATTTTATGTCCTTTTTTGAGTATGAACCCCATATTGGTGATTCAAGGTTTATAAAGTTGATTTGTTGCAATAGATTTTCAAAAGCAGCATCAGTATAAAATCAGAATGTCTTTCAGGTTCTGTTGTCATGATTAAAAAAAAAGTATCAGTGATGTGAAGGTTTATTGTCATGATTTTTTAAAAGCATTATCAGTAATGCTCAGGTTTATTGTCATCTTTCAGAAGAATTATCCTAGTGTATGGATTTCTTTGGCATTTTTGCTAAAGCTGCTGGTGATGGTTTGGTATTTACCAATATGTTTTGAAGAAGCATCAGTAAGGTCAGTTTTCAAGGACATAACTATCATTAGTAATGCAAGTTTTTACTGATAAGACTTTTTCAAAAGCATTATTGGTAATGCATCTTTATGGGCATTATTTTTTGTTAATTAAACATTATCTGTATACATTTTTTTACTTGATTTTTCAAAAGCATTATTGGAAATGTCAAGCTGTTGGCTTTCTTTTTTTTCTCTTTTTTTAAAGAAAACATCGAATTTTAATCAGGTCATTTTTTTAAATACCAGCATTGTCTTCACTCAGAAACATTGTCAGTGATGACTGTGATGAAGTATTCATTGGCATGATTTGTAAGAGAGATCGCTGATTTCAGTTATCAAATATGAGGATGTGCAATCATCTTCGCACTGATTTTATGCAAGTCATTGCTTCAATTCAACTATCTTCTTTCAATGGAGAGAACCCCCCCCCCCCCCCCGCAAAAAAAAATTGCTTGGTGGCAGTGGACTCTGATGGACTATTAAGCTTACTGAGCTTAGAACTGTTTTGAGGTGGCAGCGAAAAGAATGGTACAACGTCTTTGTCCAAAGAGAGAGGTAAGATTTACACGCTATTAACCGTTAGCTGTTGTCCCACATCGAGGTCTGTTGGGAGTTGAGGGTTTCCAAAATTTCACTGATGTATCTGCAGAGTTTTGTTAACATGAACATTAAGGATGTACCAAGTGAAATGTTTACCTAAGAATCAAGAGTGCAATCTACAAATTTAGGTCAAGCCAACTACAAATACAAGAGAATTTTTCATTTGTTACTTCCCTTTGCATCACAGAAGAGTTTTTGTTACTTCCCTTTGTGCTAACCTGAACCTTCCCAGGGCATGCTGTTCATCCTTTTTCCTTCTCTGACTTGGGATTGCAGCATTATGCATAACCACAAACGTATATAGAGAGACAAGCAAGAAACCCACTATATATAAGTCAGAGTTTGGGGCTTAATTATTAACTGTGATTGCAGACCTGTACATTCTTCCTATCAGCAAGTGTTATTGGAAAGTTTTGGCCCTTCAGATGCTGAACAGCCACGTCAGAGGGACTTCGATTCATTTTCAAAATAGCTAAAACTGCATTAAACTCTGGGAGTACTAAAAGAACTTAAAAGTTTGTAAAATCTGAAAACTTTTATTTACCTTAACAGCCTCATACACACACAATCATACATGGTTGATAATTTTGTGTACCATGGTCGCCTTTAAAGTAATACAGTCCAGCATTTCTTACTTGCTGGTTTTGTGGTGATGTGAGCAGTGAAACTCAGGTGCCAGTGTCTTTTGGATCCACTCATTTGCTGCCACATTAAATGCTGCCATATGGTCAAAAAAGATATACCAGCAGGCTAAGATTTAGATTTAAAATACATATGGAAATACCTCCAGGAAGGGGAGGTTTGAGACAGTAAGCATCAACAGCAGTTATGGCCCATGCATGGATATGTTTTTCCATCCGCTCATGGCCTTCGCTTGTGATTTTGGATCACAAAGGAAAAGATCTATCAGTTGACAGCAAATGCAGAGAGCAGGATCGTACAGTTAAATGATCTTGGTTTGTGAACTCACAGTTTATCCTTTAAGAATGGTCAGTATAGCTGTCTTGCTGTTTTTGTTTGTTTGTTGTTGTTTTATTATTTCTTGATACGAGCTGAACCAAACATGAAAGACACAGTGTTTTTTTTAATCACTTTCATATGTGCTCAGTAATAAAAGATTTTTTTCCCACATTATACACTTTGTGTAACAGCATTGGCGGGTTGCCGGAGTTACTGTGTAATGAATGTGTGATGCTGATATGAGTATTACAGTCCTATCATTTTTTCCCCCAGTGCATTGTGAAGAAAGAAAACATGATCGGCCATTTTCATTCCACAAATCACAATGCTGTACTTTGTTCACAGATTTTTGTTATTTCAGAATATAGTATCGGGTAAATCTTAATAAAATCAGAATTTGATATCTTACACATTATCAGGTAAATCCTGATAAAATCTGAATTTGATATCTTACACATTATCAGGTAAATCCTGATAAAATCTGAATTTGATATCTTATACATTATCAGGTAAATCCTGATAAAATCTGAATTTGATATCTTATACATTATCAGGTAAATCCTGATAAAATCTGAATTTGATATCTTATACATTATCAGGTAAATCCTGATAAAATCTGAATTTGATATCTTAAATCTACACATGGACCCCTGAAGACTACTTGCTGTTTGACAACCATGTATCATTGCAGACATCAGTACTGGCCCAAGAAATATTATGTAGCTTGTTATTCCAATTGATAATGTTTTGTTATTCCAGTTGATGTGGCCAATGAGGTGTTACTTTCTGATCATCATCATGCTTCAGTGATTGGTGTAGGTCAAGGGTTTGTTTTTTTTTTTTTTTTTTTTTTTTGCATCAAGTTGTCTGAAGTACTCATTAACAATTCTGAAGAACAAGAGAGACAATTGCCAAGGAGACTCGAACATAATGGATGCATGCAACAGCAGGATGTGGGAAGGGAAGGGAAGGAACACAGACATAATTCTAACACTTGATGACAAGGCATAGCAGATGTTCTTTGCAGTGACATCTGGCAGTCCCATCTCAAACACTGTGCACTTGCACTTTAGGTCATCACCGGCTATGGGAGAGACCGAAATTGAGCTGAAGGTGCTGAGCTTTGGGTGGCTTTGGCAAGCCAATCAGAATGTGTAAAACAGAAAAAAGTTGAACATCCCACTTGAACTAAAAAAAAAAAAAAAAAAAGGGAATAGAAATCAACGCTGCCAGACCTTCAGGAAAAAGTACGATGAACAGTAGCCATGTGTACAACAAGGATCAAACTTAGGTTTGTGCACATTCTGCAGTTCTCCACAGGTCAGGGTGGCCACGGTGATGTGAGAAAGCAAACATGCAGACATGTACATCTTTACAGCATAACATCTGGAAATTTTTCCAAAATTGGAAATTGTTCCTCATTTTGAAGTCATCTAAGACAGCATGTTATGTAGGCTTCAAAGACCATTTTTTTTTTTTAATTTGGTGTTGGTGGGATTTAAACTTACGAGCTCTAGCAGTGAAATTGATGTGCCACTGCTGAGCCAATCCGGTAGGCCTGGATGATCCTATAAACTGCGTCAGCTCAACCGTTTGCTGAAACTGGTCAAAAGTCTTTTCAGTCAACTGATGAACAGGCAAATAAACGGACTGACCAGTTAAAAGTGTGCAATACAAATTCACAACATTCATGGTTGTAACAGACATGCATGCTCACATTATCCAAACACACACACTGACATATATGCACAACAACAACATGCTAACCAAAGTAAACAAACCTGTAATTTTTCAACAGATATTTCCCAGCTGACAAAAACAACCAATCGTGCCCAACATCCCCAGCAATTCACGTTTTCTTCTTGTCAAAACACCCTTTCTTATTTTTATTCATCAGTTTGTTGTTGTTTTTTAAAGAGGACATCAAACAAAATGACTATTACATAGAATTTCAACGACACAGGTATAAGTGACAGAGTTTATTTCTTGTCCTGTTTTCAATCTCGGGATATCAACTATCCAACAGATGGGTAGACAATACATATCAGCCTGCTAAAATATATAAACTTGGTCTTTAAAATACTGATTTAGACATCCAAGATAGCATTGACTTAACAGCTACTGAATAACAAATCACAGCGAGAAGAATGGCTTTGCAAATTTACATCACATGCTGAACGTTATATTCAATATAATAAATACAACACTCACACACACACACATTTTGTGTTGAGTGCAAAACCATTTAAAAACAAGGATCATTCTCTCTATAACAGAATATAATCGGTCACTGAAAATAAATATTTGTACAAGACTAGAGTTTATAAACTGCTCACACGCTGGTGCTGGTAGTGGGGAGTATTCCAAGGGTTCAACAATCTCCCTCCCCCATCCAAATTTGCTGCGCTGTTGACGAATGGCGTTCGTCATAAAAAGTGCCGTCTGCAATGCTCAGTTGACGAATGCTGTTCGTCATGATTCATCACTCTTTCTGTTTTGTCCAGCATGGGACTTAGCAAAATATGATGGCAGTGAAAGGGTTAAACAGAATAAAAGACCTCAAAGTGCCCTAAAAGGCACATTCAAGAGAACAACCCCCCCCCCCCCCCCCCCCCCCAGCATTAAAAAAGAAAAAGTGTCACTGAACTATGCCATGATTTAATGTTGTCAACAATGTGCAGATTTTGCAGTGTGCCTCCCCTAAAGAAAGTTTTTGCAAACTGCAGCTGAATGCAGCCCTCCCCCCTCTCTCACCTCCCTGTCCTTCTGTTTGTGTATGTGTGCATGTACTGAGTGTTCTTCATTCTGTAGATATGAAAAAGTTTCATTGCTACCCCTCTCACCTCTCCCCTGCCCCACAATTCAACTTTTGAACTGAAGACTTGTAGAAATCAATCAGAACCCCTACCTCACCCCACCCTCCACCCATACCCATCCTAGAGGAAGTGACCCCCCACTGACTGACCCCTGCACCTTGACTGTGATAGTCAGAACATCACGGTCAGATTATGGCCCCCGCAGTCAGCTCCATTTCAAACAAGGTATATACACACGCCCAAAACAACTATCAACAATACACAATTCTTCACGGGAAGATTTGTAAAGCCACATAAGTAAACAAAGAGCAGGCTCAGATTCACACCAAGGCCAATCCCTTCTCTCACTAACTAAACCACTGATAAACTCACTTTTCATAACACCACTGCTGAAACTTTTACTTTTCTTAAGATCACTGAGACTTTTCTTCTCCTAAGACCACTGTAAACTTTTCTTTTACCTAACACCACTGCTAACCTTTTCTTTCTCTAAGACCACTGGTAAACTTTTCTTTTACTTAAGACCGCTGCTAAACTTTTCTTCTCCTTAAGACCACTGTAAACTTTTCTTTTACTTAAGACCGCTGCTAAACTTTTCTTTTACCTAACACCACCTACTAAACTTTTCTTTTACCTAACACCACTGCTAAACTTTTCTTTTACCTAACACCACTGCTAAACTTTTCTTTCATTGAAGACCACCAATAAACATTCATTTAGAACCACTGATAAAGTTTGCTTTCCTTTGGAACCATTGGTAAAGTTTTCTCTTATTTAGGACCACTGATAAAGTTTGCTTTCCTTTGGAACCATTGGTAAAGTTTTCTCTTATTTAGGACCACTGATAAAGTTTGCTTTCCTTTGGAACCATTGGTAAAGTTTTCTCTTATTTAGGACCACTGATAATGTTTGCTTTCCTTTGGAACCATTGGTAAGTTTTCTCTTATTTAGGACCACTGATAAAGTTTGCTTTCCTTTGGAACCATTGGTAAAGTTTTCTCTTATTTAGGACCACTGATAAAGTTTGCTTTCCTTTGGAACCATTGGTAAAGTTTTCTCTTATTTAGGACCACTGATAAAGTTTGCTTTCCTTTGGAACCATTGGTAAAGTTTTCTCTTATTTAGGACCACTGATAAAGTTTGCTTTCCTTGTGGACACCACTGGTAAAGTTGTTTTAACTTGTCTCTTATTAGGACCACTGATAAGTTTGCTTTCCTTTGGAACCATTGGTAAAGTTTTCTCTTATTTAGGACCACTGATAAAGTTTGCTTTCCTTTGGAACCATTGGTAAAGTTTTCTCTTATTTAGGACCACTGATAAAGTTTGCTTTCCTTTGGAACCATTGGTAAAGTTTTCTCTTATTTAGGACCACTGATAAAGTTTGCTTTCCTTTGGAACCATTGGTAAAGTTTTCTCTTATTTAGGACCACTGATAAACCTTTTTCCAAGGATCAGTGATAAAATTTCCTGTCCATTACTGCCATTGATAAGCTTCTCTTTTGTTAAGGGCAACCAACGTACTCACTCTTCTCTTATTCAGGACCACTGATAAACTTGTTTTTTCTTTAAGACCACTGATACCTTTTTTATAATGAAGAACCACCGACAAACATTTCTTTCAAACTAATAAGTACACCACTGATAACTTTTCCTGTCCTTAGGGCCTCTGGTAAGCTTTTCTCTTTTTTTTTGAGTAACACTGTGGCCACTGATCAGATGTGTTCTTTCACTTAGAATTTTTGTTCAACTTTTCTGTCACTAAGAACCACTAATATGGTTTCTTTTCTTTGTTTTTTTTTTTTTTCAAATAAATTTTTCAAGAGCACCAGCCAACTTTTCTGTCACTGAAGACCAATGGTGAATGTTTCTTCTAACCAGAACCATCGATAAACGTCTCTTTTTGCTTGCAGCTTTTACTTTTATGTCAGACATAATAGAGAGTAAAATCACCATCACCAAACTTTATTATTATATTATTATTATTACAATGAATGCTAGCGCCTATTCTCGGCTTGAGACCAAGCTCTAAGCGCTTTACAATCCACACTCATTTACACAACGGGCTGCCTACCTGGGTAGTGCCAACATGAAGAGCTGCCAGCTGGCGCTTCATTCAGTCGTTTCCCGTGTCGTCCAGTCCCTATCATTCAATACTGTATTATAATTTCTTTTAACAATTTCTTTTTCTGACACCACAGAAAAATTAAAATTTTGTTAGTTTGGTTTTTTCGTTTTGTGTGACATTGTATAAGGAAAAAGTAGCAGATGTGAAGTTGAAGACTCATCAACATGTTCAGAAATCAAACCGAAGTCGTCTGGTTCACACTCGTTCATGTTCAATCTTCAGCATTATCATTTTGTATGAGCAAAGCTAGAAAGACACTAAACCCAGCTGACTCAGGACTTCAACGTACCAAGGTCTACAGAATCGGGAGAAAAGCATACATGGGAATCATACAATATCAGATAAATCTTTGACACTAAAATCATACATAAAGAGGTCCTCTCACTTTCACTTAAGCTTGCATACCCCAACACAAATATATGCAAGCATGCACATACACCAATGTGGCATCACCGAAGTGAGGGAATTCAACAGATTTCTGCACTAGCTGTGCTTGAAGCTAATTAGCACAGAAATGAAAGCTGCTCACACCTCTTTTTTGTCTTGAAAGCAGGCATCACTCAACACTAACACAAAACAGTAGAATGACTTGTCAACGTCCAAGACTATAATACAGTCACTGAAACCATCGATATACTGCTAAAACAAGCATCATCCGAACAGAATGGCGACTTGTTACCATCGGAGATCATACACTAGGAATCGCACATCACTCTCCAGCATTCGTTCAGCTTACCAATCAGCAATCCCTCGCACTTCCCCTGTCATTTTCACCAGGTCCTCACACGACCATGTTATCACATAATGATAGACATCACATAAAGCCATCAAGTAAAAAATCAAATTCCTATCCTCTGCTACACTTACAGGCATGCCAAGTACTACCTGAAATTGTACAGGAAAAAAAAAAAAAGAAGAAAACAACATGTACTACCAACCAACTGACGCAGCAGAAAGCAACACATCTTTCTGGCCGAGGTAAAAAGCTGATCAAAATGGGAAGGGTAGTGGGAGGCTGCAGAGAAAACAGCCAGTGATGCTCACAAAACGGATCAGAAAGAGGTGTAGGAGCTGGGCGGGAGGTCAGACAAATCTGTGATCAGACTTCCCATATTTACAGGCTGCATCAAAATTTCCAAACTTGCATCAGCAGCAGAAACATTAAAAAATGTCCCCCAGTTGCTTCCCTTTCAACATACTGAGAACACAGTTGTGCTAGAATATGTGCATTCATCAAGATGTGAATCACTGCTCCTTTTTTTTTTTTCTCCACTGAAAGTATTTTTTTTCAAGATTAAATTAAAAAGAAAAAGAAAGAAAATACAGCTGAAAAGCAGAGAGACTTGGCATGCCTGATACATGACTGTGAAGATATGGACTGATTCATCATACCGGCAAGTAAGTGAACTGCCATTCTTTCCCTTTTTCCCCCCTCTCTTTTTTTTTTTTTACAGCTCTTCTGTCTCAACAACTATGGTGTTGGATAAAACATCGTAGGCTGCCCGATTATGCTTGAAGAGGAAGATGGTCAAACATGCCGGGAAGAAGAAGGCGATGGTGAAGTTCTTGATGGTGGAACGAACAAAGGCACTGCAATGAACCAGCAACACAGTCAACAGTGCTACACATCACTAGGTTGCATGTACATATGTATGCAGCACAAATGAGAGAGTGAAGTCAGTTCAGTTCATGATCTGCCAACAGAGTCCAGGAATGAACAGAAAATTTACATCTGTACATTAACAGTGACTACTGTTGAAACTATTCACACATGTACTTCATTGAAAATTGTCTTTTTTTTTGTTTGGAAGTAGCTGAAATTACCTTACTGACAAATTATACAGGTGCTGAGATTCATACACACACACACGTGTGCTTGCACGCGCATGCTCTCTCTCCACACACACACACATACACACACACACAGAGGCATGCACACAAACACACACGTGCACGTACGTGCATATATGTATACACATACATGCACGCACACATACACTCACGCACATGCACACACATGAACACGCGCACATTCGCACGCACACACACACACCTATGAACAGACCTGAACCAGCCAATGTTTGAAGCAGGGGTGACGAGAACACGATTGTTCCCCAAGTCCTGCAAGTCAGTGCAGGAGACGACGCGCAAACCCATCAACCGTTTGCCAGGCGTGGCTCCGCCCACCATCCCTATTCCTCTCCGCAAACACAGGGTCTACAATACACCCAGTGCACCAGCAGTTAAACCAGAGAACGTTAAGAAGAAAAAAATTGAACATGAAATGAGGTAGGCAACAGTAAACAAGTGGGGTAACTCTTGCTCCCATAAGAAAACCTAACTCAGAGTAACTTTTATTCAAGTCTGGCACAGCCTTTTAAACTTGAATAAATTCAGACAAATACAAAGACGAACAATCTAATAGTGGAGGAAAAAACAAGCGCAGGCCAACAACCCCTCCGTCATCACAGTAATGACTTGGCAAAGATTTGAACTTAAGGGGGGGGGGGGGGGGGGGGTTGTTGAAGATGAAGACAATGGGAACATAAAATTAAGAAAATATATTTTAAATATGAAAACTGTTCACTAGCTGCATAAGGGAACCTTCGTAATCCCTCTTGAAGGCAGATCTATTTGTACTGCCTGCTCCTAGGCCTTTTGTCCGCTGGATCAGACTCATCAGGGAGACACGACTTATTGTGTCTGTGCTCCTGGTGTCAAATAGAGACACACCACAGTCCGTAATTCTGTGGTGTTCTCACCACCAAGGGTTCAAAAAAGAATCCAACAGCACCACCAAAGCAGCCAGCGAAGGGTAGTAAATGAAACAAAACGAAAGTGTGGGGAGGAAAAAAGTTGCAGAAAAACTGAAGACATTATGCAAACAGTATAGTATTAACAGTATAGTATAGAATAAACTTTATTCAAGTTTAAAAGGCTGTGCCAGTCTTGAATAAAAGTTACCCTGAGTCAGGTTTTCTTATGGGAGCAAGAGTTACCCTATTTGCTTATTGTTTAAGAAGAAAAAGTCATGGTCAGTCACAAAGCTTAACACAGTCTGGGAAATACAGCTGCTAACCTGTGTTTCGTCATGTTCAACAAAAACACCAGTGAATACCACTGAATCCATCATATGTTCAGCTTTTCAGTAACAAGTCTGAAAAATGCCAAAATGGGGTCTTCAGAGAGAGGGGGTGTGGAATGGGAAGTGAATCTATTGCCAAGACTGAACTAAAGTGTTACAGACAACTACATCTGTAAAGGGAGAGAATTTCACTGGAAGCTACATCCAGTGTATAGGTATGACAAAAAAATAACAACAAGAAGTCTTCCTTGAAACTAGTATACAAAGTCGAAAAAGTTCTGGAAACAGAGAAATAGTTATATGAGGGAGTCTTTCTAGGTTGGTGAATTCAATAAAGTAAAAGACAAAAATATTACACCCAAACAGTTCTTTAACCCTTTTAGCACTGTGGCTATACTTTAGCTAATCAACGCAATGCAGGCCAGTTGTTGGTGACTATCCCACAGTACATGGTCCCCACAATCGGGTTCAGTAGGCACAGTACATGGCAGAGTCTGGGGTAACAATTGGGTCTGACACCCACAGTCATGTAGTTACATGAGAACGTCTCTAGAAGGAAGTAAATCTACAGACAAAGATAAAATGTTCCAGAAGCAGCTAGTCTCCTGAGGAAAGTCTGGAAGACTTTATTGGGATGTGAATCTAATATCTATGGCCACAGACAAAGATGAAAATGTTCCAGAAGCAGCTAGTCTCCTGAGGAAAGTCTGGAAGACTTTATTGGAATGTGAATCTGATATCTATGGCCAAAGGCAAAAATGGTCAGGAACAACAGATCTTTCTGAGGCACCTCTTCACTTGGAACAAAGGGGAATCAAGTCTCCAACACCAAAGACAAAAATGTTCCACAAAAAATAGGTCTCTAATTAGATTAAACGGAAGGCATTTTTGCTTGAAGATGACTGTAGTATCCATGGACACAGACAAAAATGTTCAGGATAAACAACTCTTTATCGAGATCTAGAAGGCTTTTTTTTTGGTTTGTTTCTTAGTTGTAAATGGGACCTGAACCTAATATCCAAAAAAAAAAAAAAAAGGAAAATGTTCTAAAAAAAAAATTTCGTTAGAACAGAAGAAGATAGTTGAGATCACCTAATATGAACAAAGAGGAACATCTAGAAGAACAAGTTTTTACAAGGAGAGTGTGTTCATTCAGAGTCTGAGGGTGAGATTTCACAGCACACAGGCCTACACCCATAGACGTACATTCCTGAACCCAGAGTTTTCTGAGTATCTCTTGTACATACACACACTAACATACATAAGCATACCACATTACCACAAAACATCACAGAACATGAGCGGACAGACAGATATAACTTAACAAAAGTAAAAGGACACTCCAAAAACAATACTGACCTGTTAGAATTCAGAGAAAAAGTAGTGATTTATTTTACACAAGTTTCATTAAAACGGGAGGGAAAAACACACTGGAATGTTTACACCATACCATACCATACCATACCATACCATACCATACCATACCTAATACATATTTTGTTTTTGATAAAAAAAAAAAAAACCAAACCCATAAGCAGACACTGCACCTGAATCCTGAATGCCATTTTAAACTGGAAACATTGTTAAAGCTGCTAGCAATGGTGGACTAAATATTGAAGAAAACCAATACACACAGAGAGATGGTGTTGAATATGACAATATGATGTATTTTGTTCATAATACCTACAGATTACACATACAAAATACATCTACCATATCTAAATAGTACATTACATACAAATTCGTTTTAAATAACATGCACACACAAACACACACACACACACACACATACATGCATGGGCGCACACACATACACACACACACACACACACACACACACACACACACACACAACCATGGGCTGCTAAAAATGAAAGACACATGTATGTTTACCTCGAAAAATGTGATCAGAAGACGATTGACAATCTCCACGGCAATGACCTCAGAGGTGATGGCGAAGGCACGGTCATAATCGATATCCTCCAGGTTGTCCAGTATGTCGTAATCCAAAATGTCATCCCTGTACAACAGTGAATGTTATTAGCTGGCGATCAAGGTTTTTAATCCCCTTTTTTTTGCTTTCCTTTTTTTCCTTTTCTTCAATTTCACTGGCAGAATACATAATATTAAAACACAGTGTAAATACATAGAGTCCTGAAAGGCCCCGGTCTGATCAACAGGGCCATAAAGCACAAACCATGCACACACACTCAACCGTGTAATAAACACAGCAAGGCATCTACAACCATAAATGTACATAACTTACTATCAAATAAACAACCTTAACTTAAAAAAAAATCAAACCTGTCAATAAAATCAGCCATCAAACAAATCAATTAATGAAGCACTCACTCAACCAACCAGCCACCAAAAGGACCAATCAGTTCAAAGTACTCACATGAAGCCCAGCTCTCACATGAAGACCACGGTGACAACCAGCTTGATGTAGAACAGAAAGGACCAATCAGTTCAAAGTACTCACATGAAGCCCAGCTCTCGCATGAAGACCACGGTGACAACCAGCTTGATGTAGAACAGGATGGTGAAGTCGATCAGTTCTGCCGACACTCGCTTCCAGAAGGTAGGAATTCTGCATTCTATTCCTGCCCAAAACATTCCATCAAACAAAACAAATAAATCTTGAAATTCAAAATATTTTTGTGAGCTGATTCATCATGTATACATTGAAAGAAAATATGTTAAATTTTTTTTTTTTTTTTTAATGTCACACACACACACACACACACACACACACACACACACACACACATGCAAGCTTGCATTTACACACCCATGCATGCACCAACACTAAAATGCACACTCACATATCACATGCACTGTCTGACACACACACACACACACACAAAACCACACACACACACACACACGTATGCACACACATGCATGATTGCATTCACACACCCATGCATGACAAACATTCAAATGCAGACTCACATACCACATGCATTGTCTGACAAGCATGTTTTCTATGCATATTGTGACACTGATCTGAAGTGAAATCTTATCACTTATTTCAATTTGTGATATAATTAACCACTACACCTACTTCTAACACACAGATGATAACACATAATATGAACACACACTCAGGGAAAGGCTTCCTTCATATTTGGATATTCACATGCAAGATTTTTTTTTTCTTTATGTTAAAGCTGATATAAAAAAAAAAAAATGCAAACTTCTATTTCACACTTTTTCTTAACATGTTTTTAGAACTTATATTTTAGGCAACCAAACCATCATTTTTTTTTTTTTTTTTTTTTTTACAGTAAGCAACTTTGTTTTATGACATCATCAATTGATCAATAGTGGAGATGTGTGGAGGTACAGTGGAAATCTTTCTGAAAATAGCTCCTCTATAAAATGTTCTTTAAATACATAAACACTTGTAAATTCTTGAAACATGGAGGGGCAGGAGTGATGGGGGTGGGGGTGGGGGGAGGGGAGGGGCATGTCAGCTAAGTCTTACAGAAACTTGAGAAAGATGGGCTTTTATATTTCAATGAAAACAAAAAAGACATACATTCACATGCAATTCATTATGGGGTTAGCGGATAGGCAAGGCTGGAAGAGACAGTGTGGTCGTCAGCCTCTGAATCTCTCTAGTCTCAGTGTACTGTTTGACTACTGACAGTCGCAATCTCACCTGGAAATCTGTGCGGAGTAGGAACGTGTCCATTGACCTGTGTCTGTCCTTGGGCAGCTCTGGCTGGAGGGCGACTGGCCGGCTGTTGATGGTTCTGACCAGAAAGTCCAGCAGAGCTCGCTGGAAAATGACTTGGCTGAAAACATACTGGAGACAGCGGTGGACAAAACGTCAGGAACTGCTGCATCGTCGTCATCGCATAATACTGCCACAACCATGGTCTCAGCACCTGGGCATATTCTCTGGCGTTCTTGTACTGAAAAGGTTCAGATGGAGGTTGAGGCTGACAGAAAGGAACACTCGATGTTTCTGCTGAAGGTGAATTTCCATGAGATGTTCCGCGTCTGCGAATCTCGTCTGCGGTTGACGCCATTTTGATGCACTTGGACAAACTGATGCGAAGAGCAAAAGAGTTGTCCCCCTTACACCATCTCTCATCCTGACAACAGTCCAATAGGACGCTTGGTCAAGCTGCTTCTGCTTCTGTTCAGTGCTCTCGATCAGTTTGTTCATTTTTCTAGCACCTAGCCGGGAGAAAAAGGGAGTGAGGGCGGAAGAAAGAACTGAGGGAGGAAGAAAGAACTGAGGGAGGAAGAAAGATGTGATGATGGTGGTTGTTATTTTGAATCTTGTGATGATGTGTACAAAGTCCCTTTGGCATTTTGTCAGTTTTCCCTGTTAGCCAAGTAATAGGGCGGTGGAAGGGGGGGGGGGGGGGGGACGAGGAAAACGGGGTCATGGATGAAGGGCAGGAGGGAGGAGGAGGTACTGTTCGAGCACTCCTGACACATATCGTGAGTGAGTCAAGAGTGTTGTGTTGTACAACCTTTTGGGAGTTCAAGTGCGCGCACGCGCACATATTTTGCTTTTAATGTCAGGAATACTGTAATATCTTTACGTTGATTGAATCGTTTCCATTTGTTAGAATGTAGTAATTAGAGCAGATTGGATGCGTCAGCACACCATCCATCAGTACATACACAAACTCAGACATTTTGTATCATACGTCTACGCAGTAACCAAGCCAATGTCCATCAGTAATGTACACACAGATTGTGCGTGGTGAGCGAGTCAGTGAAGAGAAAGAAAAGGACAGTGGAGAAAAAAATAAGGATGGAGGCTCCACTACAGCAGCAGCAGCAGCAGCAGCAGAAGAAGAAGAAGAAGAGAAGAAGAAGAAGAACAACAACAACAACAAGAACAAGAAGAAAAGAAAGAAAAGGGTCGGAAGGGGGGGGGGGGGGGAGAGAGGGGGAGGGGGGAAATGAGGGTTGGAAGACACATATTACAAAAAAGAAGAGTTCTTGGGAGAGACAGTAACATGCTAAGCCGGACCAGAGGGAGGAGGGGTCTGGGTTTCTGGACCGCCCCTCCCTCCCCAACCTCCCCCCCCCCCCCTCCACCGCCACCACTATCCCCTACCCTGTAGCTGGCAACAACAACAACAACAACAACAAAGATGTTTTTGGCACGTTGCACGTTGGGGTGCCTTCGATGGCCAAGGATCCCCTTGACTCCCGTTTAAAATCCTGCTCCCTCTCATGTGGCTGATATGGCCTTGCATTCCCTGATCGTCCTTGGAAGGAATGTGAAGTCTCTGCTTATCTGTGGATCTATACTGTCTTCTCGGTGGAATGAGGCAGATGGTATGTGTGTGTGTGTGTGTGTGTGTGTGTGTGTGTGTGTGTGTGTGTGTTGTGTGTTGTGTGTGCGTGCATGCGTGCGTGCGTGCGTGCGTGCGTGTGTGTGCGTGCGTGCGTGCGTGTGTGTGTGTGTGTGTGTGTGTGTGTGTGTGCGCGCGCGCGCACGCGCGCATGCGAGCTCAGTGAATGTTCACACGCCTTAAATGCTGTTTTCAGACAGGTACATTCCTAATTTCATGAAACGGGATTAACATGACAGACAAATATGATGTACAGATTTATGTGCAGTAGACTAAAAAAAACACCACAACACAGACAAAAAGTCTAACACAAACAGTAACTAAATTAGCACTTATACATACGCTACATCAGTGAATGACATGGCAGTACTTTATAAAACCATGTTTTATTTCTTTGGTTGGTTAGTTAGTTGGTTGGTTGTTTTCGCTGCTTTGAGTTGTTTCGGGGTTTGGTTTTCAAGTTATTGAGCTCATAGCTGAAGAAGTGTTCGTTCTCTGAAATGGGCGTTTCTATTCTAGCTACATGAGGAGTGTTTCTATAGCTGGAAACAGCTGTTCAGCCATGTGAGCCGTGTTGCTGTGAATACAGCGGGAACCAGCGACAAGTGAAACCATGCAGCAGGTGTGCGTGGAGGGGGTTTGCAACCAGCGGAAATCACGAGGAAGCTGACCACACTGGATGAACCATAGACCCCAACGTGATTTGACCATTCATAAAACACACACACACACACACACACACACACACACACACACACACACACACACATCTATATAAAGGTTTCAGAGCCCAAACAGTGTTTATCTCACGTTCCCCACAACTGACTCCAGCATGTTGGCGTCATTTGTGTCGGGTACAACAAAGTCACAGAGCTACAGACAAACAGCCATCCAAGACAACGGGAGTGCCGCCTTTACGTTTGGATCTTCAGAACCAGGCGGGCCGTTTCGGACCATTTTGGGCCCCGCTCCTGAAACGAGCCAATCCGGGCAGATTTGGACTATGCTTCTGAAACGCGCCGTTCCGGGCCATTTTGGCCCTGTTCCTGAAGTGAGCCGTTCCGGACCATTTTGGCCCTGTTCCTGAAGTGAGCCGTTCCGGACCATTTTGGCCCTCTTCCTGAAGTCAGCCGTTCCGGACCATTTTGGCCCTCTTCCTGAAGTCAGCCGTTCCGGACCATTTTGGCCCTCTTCCTGAAGTCAGCCGTTCCGGACCATTTTGGCCCTCTTCCTGAAGTCAGCCGTTTCGGACCATTTTGGCCCTGTTCCTGAAGTCAGCCGTTTCGGACCATTTTGGCCCTCTTCCTGAAGTCAGCCGTTTCGGACCATTTTGGCCCTGTTCCTGAAGTCAGCCGTTTCGGACCGTTTTGGCCCTGTTCCTGAAGTCAGCTGTTCCGGACCATTTTGGCCCTGTTCCTGAAGTCAGCCGTTTCGGACCATTTTGGCCCTGTTCCTGAAGTAAGCCGTTCCGGACCATTTTGGCCCTGTTCCTGAAGTGAGCTGTTCCGGACCGTTTAAGGCCATGCTTGTGAAGTGTCAGTCTGGGCGGTTTGGAGTCCATTCAGGGCCATTACCAGGCCACATTCCATTCCCATGTAGCAGCTCAGCTTCTGCTTCGTATCAGACAATCACCGTAACGGCAAACAGCGAGCATTCCGTGCCGTGCCATGCTATGACGAACCCTGGGCCGTCCGTAAATGGCCAAATCTAACTGGAATGGCACTTCAACGGGAGAGCGACAGACCTCAGCCGTTTTGGCTACAAACACACCCTGAGACGCATAAACCACGACAAATGACGCCATAAAAAAATGACATGTACCGTTTTACGTCATTGGTGAAAAACGTCACATCTGCGGAAACCTGTTCTACATAACGTCATATCTGCAGAAATGTTGTTCATCTGACGCAGATATAGTAAAAAAAAAATGACCTGGGATCTGCCGTTTTGAACCGGACCCGGACCACACGTCTGCCGCCAAACTTGAATTGCTTCATCACACGGTCTGTGGTTCAATTCTTGGCCACCTTTCGGATTTTGGATCACTGAAGTAGAAAAACAAACACACAGATAAGAATGTATGTTTCTGGATTCTGTTCACACAGATGTGAGTGCCTTGCTGGGGGGATAGGGTGGGCGGGCGGTGCGGGTGTTAATCTGATATTACAAGGACATGGCGGAAAGCGCAGACCTCTCAGGCATTGATCTGAAATCGAACGTTTCCTGATTCCATTCTTTTCATCGGGATCGATTCTTCTTTCCCTTCTTCTTCGAGCTGCTGATGGTAGTGGTGATGGTGGTGGTGGGGATGATGGTAGTGGTGGTGGTGGTGTGGGGATGATGGTAGTGGTGGTGGTAATTAGTGATTCCAGGGATGAGTTTTCCTGCCATTAAATGAATAAGCTTGAGTTAACGAATTTTAAATAAATGTTAGTGAACCCCTCCCCCCCCCCCCCCCCCCAAAAAAAAAAAAAAAAAAAAAAAAACCTTGGACAAACGAATCACAAGACAAAACACGACGCGTTTCGACCTCTCAGATTTTCTTCAGACAAGATACAAAACAATTACGACAACGAAAATGAACGAGCAATCGCTTATCTTCATTCACTTCAGCGCACGATAGGCGTTGAAACATGGTATAGAGTATTCATCAGCCTGTCTTTGGTTGCTCTTTACTACCGTGTCCTCAACCCGCCGAACTGATCTCTCGCCAGGTGACCCGGCCGTTGACATCTCTACAATTATCAAATCATGTTTTTCTTTAACACAGGTACATATGACATGGTCACGTGCAGTGCCCCCCCCCCCCCCCCCCCACACACACACCATCGCACGTGCTTCTCTCTCTCTTTCCCTCTCTCTCACACACACACACACGCGCGCGCGCGCGCGCGCGCGCGCACGCGCACACACGCACTCACACACACACACATACGCGCGCGCGCACACAAACACACACACATACACACACACTGAGAGATTGAGGGAAAGGGGAAGGGGGGGGGGGAGTTGGAGGGGGTCACAAGGGTGGGTAAAAGGTAGGACATGGGGGGGGGGGGGGGGGGAGGGGGCGATATAAAGAGAAGGGCGGGCGACGTGGAAGGAACCAAGATGGTGGACGAGACGGGCGTCGTCTCCATATTGACAGGCGTACGTCGCTCCCCCACTGAAATACTGGCTCGTCACGTCATCAATAATCATTTCAGACCGTCGTTCTGTCGGCACGTGTCGACTCGGCGACAGGCCCGCCCGACACACTGGCTCCCTTCACAACGAGGACTAAATCTGACAGTGCATCGCCCGGTTTACAATAATAGAACAGACTAAAGCAAGCAAGCAAGCAAGCAAGCAGGTTCGCGCCCGTCGTACGTGCGTTTACGTCGTGCGTCTCGGTCGATATGTCAAAAAAAAAAAAAAAGTTCTTGTGACGACATAGAGAATGAGGGCATGGGCTGAATAGTCGCGTCATCCTCCTCCTCCTCCTCCTCCTTACATCATCGCTTCATCGCTGTGACTGTTGGCACCATGCGTCTCTCTCCCACACCTTATAACATCGTCTGGCGAGGTCAGTGAGAGAGAGAGAAATAGTTAACTAGCATTTTGACCCGGCTTTTGCCCCTCCTGGTCCGTAACCCCGACGTTCTTCTCTCCTCCCCCCCCCCCCCCCCCCCCTTTTGTATTACGCTCTCTCCTTGTCCGTCTTTTTCTTTCTTTTTTTTTTTGTTTTGTTTTTGTTTTAATCTCTCTCCAGCTGAAGCAGCAGTATCACTTCCCAATACACTGACTACAGAATGTTTTTTGCCCCACCTCCAAAGACTTCTCCCCTTCCCCTCTCCTCTCCGCACCTACCACCACCACCCTCTCCACCTCCCCACTTCAGTTTACTGTCAGGTGTCTTTCTCTCTCAGACAGCGTTAGCACGCGCACAGGTTATCTCAATGGCTGAATTCCACTTTGCACCAAGAGGAACTAGCAGACCATGGAGACAGCATCTCTGTATATACAGTGCGTGCTCCGAGCAGGTCAACAGAGTGCTGGCTTTTTCGAGCAGTGTATTCCCGCCACTACCATTCATAGCGGAACTGGCGTTTGATGAATTAATCAAGGTTCGTTGTTCTAATATAGAGAGTCTTCACGCTTGGAAAGTTCAAACCCAAACCGAGATCGACACCGAAGATCACATGCAGTTGAGAGCAGGCCAATGCGTGCACCCGTTTCAGCACGATGTTGGCACCAAAGTGCCCCCTTAAACAACCACCAACAACGATCATGTTTATGCATAAGATGGGGGCCGGAATAGCTCAGTGGTAGAGCGCCGGACTCGTAATCCTGGGGTTGCGGGTTCGATTCTCCGCCGAGCCGTTTCGGTAGAGGGGGATTTTTCCCTCGGAGTTAACATTGGCTCTGACTCCATTTCCCATTCAGTCCTTCAAATGAGACTATAAACCGAGGTTCCGTGTGTGAACGCACGCATAACATCTTGCACACACGTAAAATCCCATCACCAACGGAAGAGAAGGCCAGTTTGGCCGTTGGTATGGATGACACGATACACATAGCATGCACCTTCCCCGAAGTTGGAGTATGGCTGCCTTAATGGAGGGGATAAAAAACGGTCATACACACAAAACTCCACTCCCTTTGTTGGGCAGATGGGTTTAATACTTGCCTGTCTATACAGGGAGTGTCCGCAGGAGTATCAGCTGCTATACAGGAGTGTCCGCAGCATATCACCTTCTATACAGGGAGTGTCCGCAGGAGTATCAGCCTGTCTATACAGGGAGTGTCCGCAGGAGTATCAGCCTGTCTATACAGGGAGTGTCCGCAGGAGTATCAGCCTGTCTATACAGGGAGTGTCCGCAGGAGTATCAGCCTGTCTATACAGGGAGTGTCCGCAGGAGTATCAGCCTGTCTATACAGGGAGTGTCCGCAGGAGTATCAGCCTGCGTACGCAGCAGAAGAAGAAGGAGAAGATACAAAAGATGTCCACAAGAATCCTAAAAAAAAATTGCAGAAGCCAAAAACAGAGCAGAATGAAAATCATCATATCGTTTGTGGGGACAGTCATTACCATCGTCTGGAACAGTTTCAGTGAGGATAAAGTGGAGTGGTAGTGGGAGCCAGGAACTGGGGTAACCACATCTACTGCTATGGATGAAGCAGAAAGGAACAAATAACGCATTGTCGACCGACACTAGAAAGAGGTAGTTTGAATTACGATCTTAAAACCGTCACATTATAAGCGATCCTTAATGTGCTTGTGATCATCATCCATGTCTAAACTGCAACTCTGTTTTTCCTGCTCTGACCAGAGGTAATTTTGGCATCAAGCAATGACTATTTATATCCATCCACAAGAACAAATCTCCCGTTCTTAACTTATCATTCGGCGATGCTTTTTAGCTTTTAAACAAACATTAAAATTTTAATCTGATCATAATTCTCTCTCTCTCTCTCTCTCTCTCTCTCTCTCTCCTCTCTCTCTCTCTCTCTCTCTC